>JAYDZW010000038.1:0-184117 GCA_036172225.1 Cryptocoryne crispatula var. balansae
AAAAAATTTAAAAAAATTGGCAACATGTATATGATAGAAATGTATAC
The DNA here is from genome assembly GCA_036172225.1 of Cryptocoryne crispatula var. balansae. NCBI lineage: Eukaryota > Viridiplantae > Streptophyta > Magnoliopsida > Alismatales > Araceae > Cryptocoryne > Cryptocoryne crispatula. Next base: position 48 of record JAYDZW010000038.1, read on the forward strand.
CCTACAAGCCAATCATATATGATATGATTTGACATTTCTAGATATATCTTATTCAATCAATTAGGCAACTCTTCATTATAAGCTCTTATTAGATGCGAATATCATAATGAAGTCCTTGATTAAATACAATGATGATTAAATCATGATGATATCATGATAATGAGATTGATCATCAAGAGGTATTTGATCTAAATGTTCCTAGTCATATGATACTTGAGACGGGACATCAAGGATCCGGATAGACTATTGTATGTGATGTCTTCTCATGTGATGAGGACGACGATCTCGTTGGTCATTAGTGTGGAGACACTGAGATACACATACAGGTGCTCATTAGTTGAATGAGTTCACTGAACTGACCGAATTAGAAATCCTAAATGGTATCTTACCGAACTGTCTATCATGATTTTCTATCATCACGGTTGCATGGTTGGACCTTTGACCTGAGTCACCAAAGATGCCTTGTTGGGTGGAACTTGTGCTTTGACCATTGTCTCATGGATCATCGTATAGACGGTCCAGTATAGAGATGGATCGGGTACAAGGAAAACTCGATGGAGGTAAGTGAGCGGACAACAAGGGATCATCCACTCTCGATAAGTGAGAGTGAATGTCCTATGGGATAGTACACTAAATCCCTGGCCAGGGTAGATAGGATAATTGGAAAATGAGTTTTCCAATTGATACAATTCTGAGTACTTGATCCTATAGAGTCGGTACACTAAGGAGTTGACAGTCGATGCCGTACTCCTTTCCGATCGGGACATTGGATGGATGAGGTTTATATCCATGCGGTAACTGATGATGGAAAGGCTCAATGGAGATGAGATTATCCTGTAGCCATTTGGGATCATGGAACATGGCTTGTACCCTTCATGATTGGTAGGCCGATTAATCTGTTATCAGATAACGGATTTAATTAAATTAAATAGAATTGTTCTATTTTATTTAGGCCTTAACCAAATAGGCTATTAGGCCTATTGGGTCACACACAAAAGGACTTATCCACAAGTACAGGGGCAAGGGCGTAATTTATGGAGATTTTAGGTTTTTATAAAAAATTCCATAATTATCTATAAATACTAATGTTTTCAGCCAAACCCAATCAAGCCAAAGGTGAAAGACACGTCCCTAGCCTCCTCCCTACCTCCTCCTCTCTCTAGAAGGTGTCCATGGTCGATGGAGCTTCGTTCGGGAAGAGTTCTCGAGGCCAGCGCGAAGGATGAAGTTCGTGTGGATACTGCTGGAGATCGGACACTTGAACGGTTTGAATAGCTTAAGAAATCCATCTCCTTTCTCTCCATGAGATTATATGAATCCCTATCAGGTATATTCGAACCCGATTTGATCGATTTTTGGTTTCTGTCTTTTGTTTCCGATTGAGATAGATTTCTAAAGGAACCCATAGGAATCATCGCTTCCGCTGCACCATATTTTTATGGACAATTCCTTACAGTATGTACTGTGAGAGATCTGGATCAATAGGTACCACTGGCTATTTTTCTAGTTGCCTTAGTCCAATTTCGACCGTTCGCCGCTCGGTGCTCTGACCACTAGTGCGAGCCTGCGAGTGGGCGTTGTGCCAGTGTCGATTGTGAGCTAGGCAACCTACGACTGCGGAGTGCGGACCGCTATGAGTCTGTGACCGCGATCGAGAGCCGTTCTTGCTGGTGCTCTCCTCCCAACTACCATCGGCAGCAGATGGCAAGAGCAATAGATGGAGCCATGGAGGGCGATGGCGAGGGCTGACCGCCGTGACCAAGAGCCTAGAGCCATCGCTCTCCTCCCGACTACCATCAGCTGCAGATGGCAAGGGTGAAAGGTTGAGCCATGGAGGGTGACGGTGAGGGCGAGTGAGGAGAGGAAGAGGACTACAAAAGAGGGCTTGGTCGGCTGCCGAGTGCACTTTCAGCTTTGTGACAAGTGTCTTTGCCTCTGCTTACGATGGCCAGGACCAACGAGTGCAGCTGCAGGAGTCAGGATTGCGGACTACGAAGTAGGGTTAGGGCATAGGCAGACTTGCGGTGAGCACGAGCCGCGAGGGGAGGGGCTTCGCAAAGCGTTGATTTGAAGTGTCGGAGGGTATTATTCAAGTGATCAAGTAGGTATCGGGTCACCGGTTTATTCGGTATATGAGAGGATGTAAACCGAACCGAACCAACAATATGTGATCGGTTCGGTTCGGTTTCAAAAATCGAACTCTAATTTTTCAAATTGAACTGAACCGAATGGTTCAGTTTGGTTCAGTTTGATTTTTCTGTTTTCCAGTTTAACGTGAACAATCCAGAATATAATCCTATTACAATAAACCCTCATACCAATACATTTATGAATAACCAAAGGCAAATAATGGTAGAGAAACTTTTAACAGAATCATCTAACATGATTATGATGGAAAGACCAGTGAATAGAGAAGTAAGAGAATATTTATTTAAAGATTATAAATTGTGTTATTAAATATGATAAGAATGTAGATTGGCTAGAAAAATCAGAAATATGTTTTACTCTCCTATCCAATGAAGATGTAATTTTACGACCGACAGAAAAGAAAATAATATACACTAAGTTAGGATTCAAATCACAGAAGAATTTTACGGAATAATAAAAAGTAAAAATAGTTGGTTAAAAAATTTTAAATTTACAAATTACAGAAGGAACTATAAAAATCACATATAGTAGAGAAAATAACAATAATAATTAAAGCTTATTTTTTTAAAAAAATTATAATTAGAATTATAAAAAAGAACAAATTAGTAGATCTAATAATAAACAAAGTTTACAACTTTATTTAATGGAGATAATAACAATACAGATAAATAGAATATGTATTAAGGTTAAATAAAAAAATAATGAAAGTTATAATCTCTTCCCTATAGTTGATTCAGGAGCCACAAAAAGTATTGTAGAAGAAAAATTTTAGCCCACAAAAAAGTTTAATTTTAACAAAATCACAATTATTCAGTGGATTGTCCAAAAATACAAACTCTAATAAAATATCTAGAAATACATCCATATATATTCTAAACAAAGATGAAATTGATGAAGAATTTGTTATTCTAGAAGTATATATAATAAAAGAAGAACTTAAAAATCTGATTTTAGACAACAATTTAATAAATAAATATTTACCTATTATAATAGATAAAATGTTTAACACCTTTACAAAAAAAGAAAGAAAGATACTAGTACTTAGATATTTTATAGTCCCAAAAATGTTTAAACTCCCAATAAATATTTTTTTATGAAAGCTTTCAAGACAAGTATATAATTAGCTTAATTGAACTATTCTCTAAAAACCCTTTAATATTATTTGATAAAAGTCCAAGATATTGTAAAATAAAACTTATGCCATATCATAAAGGAAAGAATTTGCAAACTAAACCTGTAGTTTATTCAAAAGAAAATGTAATAGAATTTGAAAAACAAATTAAAGAATTAAAACAAATGAATTTAATTTAAACTAGTTCAAACCCACACATATTAGCTGCTTTCACAATAAGAAACTATTCAAAACAAAAAAGTGGAAAAGTAAGAATAATAATAAATTATAAGAAAATAACAAGACATACAAAATTTAATGGTTTCCATATACCTAGTTGTGAAAGCATATTAAAAAACTATATAACAAAAAATGGTTTAGTAAATTCGATACTAAATTAGGTTTTTGGCAAATAAAATTAGTAGACCAAGAATCAAAAGAATTAAGTGCCTTTTTAACTTTATATGAACATCTCAAATGGAATGTTATGCCATTCGGAATAAAAACTGCTCCACAAGTTTTCCAAAAATTGATGTATTCAATCTTTAAATTCTATAATGACTTCATCATAGTCCATATAGATGATATTCTTATTTTTTGATGACTGTAATCAGCATATACATCATCTTCAAATAACCAAAGAATCCTTATTAAAAATGGTATTATAGTATTAGCCAACAAAATAGAATTATGTGAAAAAAATATGTAGGAAAGATTATTGACCAAGGTTCGATATAACTACAAACTCATATTATTAGTAAAATTAAAGAATTTCCTGATACTTTTACTACGTTAAAATAATTACAAAGTTTTATAAGAATTTTAAATTATGGAAGAAAATGCATTGCTTGATTAAGTGAATTAACTAAAAACTACAAGAAAAAAACTGGAAAATAAAAAGTATAAAAATTGACAAAGTTGTATAAAGGTGAAAAACAAATTAAATTAAAATCTCTCTTTTTGAAAAATAAAATAAAGAAATTAAATATATAAAATCTATAATTAGAAAAATTTTGAAAGCTATAATACTTAAAGAATCTGACCGTTTAGTAATATCGACAGATGTTAGCCAATACTACTGGGCTAGAATATTAATGGTAGAAAAAAAAGATGTTGTTGGATGTAATTCAGGTAAATTCTCAAAACCAGAAATCAATTACTTTACATATGAAAAAGAATTCCTAGCAATCTTAAATACTATAAAAAAGTTTTAAGTATTGGTTACTACCATCTACTTTCTGTATTAAGATAGATAACAAAGGTTTATATCATTATATAAAAATAGAAAAGTAGATCAAAATAGTAGAAGAATACGATGGTTAATGCAGCTAGAAGATTTTAGTTACTATATACACTTTTTACCAGGATATCAAAATGTTGTCGTTGACTATCTATCTCGCCCTTTTCAGAATACAGAATAACTTTCTTAAAGCAGCTATGAAGAATAAGGAAGTATCTTCCTCGAAAAATATTTCGACAATACAAGTGACGTCTACAAAAAGTACCTTAGAATTATAAAAAAATACATCTCCAATACCATCATATATTACTCCTATTAATAAATAAAATCCAAAAATAAATATAAAATTTTAGAAGGAAATTTTATGATAGATATGGTAAAAATACAAAACCAACATGTCATACATCAAATAGCTCAAGCCAGAAGCTTCTAACGAAGTAATAATAACCTAAGCAAAAAAATAAAAGTCTAAATAAAATATGGAAAAACTACTGGGGCTTACAAAGCAATCAAGAATATATCACATCGATAAGAAATATTGAAAAATATCTCCTTGTCTTGGAAAAATTTTTTAGATATAAACAAGGTATAATAAGCAATCTCCAAAATCAAATAGTTGAGTTGAAGCATCAAAATATAATAGAAATAACCAACTATATCAATATTTTCAATAATCATATGCTCTCATTCCTTGAGAAAAGTATTCATAATGAAGAATCAGAAGAGCAACTCAATATTATAAATTGTATGGAAGACACTGCAATATTCTCTAGTGTTTTGTAGAAAGAAAAAGAGTAGCTCTTTATAAGTACATAAACAAAAACTTCCCAGTAGAAATCAAAGCAATAATATATGATAAAATATGAGATAATTAGTTCATATCTTTAATGCTTGAATATGCAGATTGTATAATAGAGAAAAATGAAAAACAAAGAATAACTCTAGTCCATCATGAAATAGATGATCGTAGTATATATGCTCTTGAAAGAGACATGATCAATAAATTAATAATTACTAGAGTATAAATGAATAATTTAAACTTTTCAATGATAACTAAATCAGTAATAGGATGGATTCCACGATTAATACAAGTCTTTGAAATAGATATAACAACCACTTGCCGAGAAATAACAATTGAGAATACTTTTCTCTCAATTCAAATATGGCGAATTCGACCACAATATTCTTTTGACATCAACTACAAAGAGTTTGACAAGACAACCAATACTGAAGCCGAACAACTCAAAAATATCAAAGGAATGAAAAATGAAAGTAAATGGCCAATAACAGTTCCAAGCCAGACAAATTGAAAAATTATTGTTCAGGATGAAGGAAATTTGGTACATATAAGTCATCATGGTAACAGACCTAGATATTAACAACAACTGACTATTAATATTTTGGAGCCAAAGACAAAAAAGATTTGACAGAATATGATTCTCATATGGTGGATGAGATGAATGAAGAATAAAACATTCTATGACAAAGACAACAAGGACTACTGAACATTGTACTTACATTATTAAATATTTGCTTTTGCATTATTGTTGTACTACTCTCCTGTATAGTCCCTGTAGACTTTTTCAATTATTGTACTGACTGATTCTCTAAATTTTTATACCCAACGTCATGCATGACGATTGTAAGCTCCTCTTGATAGCTATAAAAGAAGAACATCTATAAGGGAGAAAGGACACTTGTAAGCTTCGGAATATGAGAATAAGACATCTTCTTCCTTCAGTCTCCAGTTTAAAACTTCAACGATCCTTTGAGTGCTAGTCATCCTTCATCCTCCATCCGCGTGCTCCTCTGTCTCTCTCCACTCGTCTAGCCCTTGCTAGATGGTTTCGCAGCAAGGTATCCATCTTTGTTACTCTCGTCTTCATAAGTGTATGTCTTTTCTTCAAATCTTTCCTTAAATCACTACTTTGGTGTGTAGTATTGATTTTGCTAGTGTGAAGTATCTGTGAATTGCTTTGAGATTGAGGTTAAGGAGAACATTTAGCAAAATCAAGAATATCCAAAGTGGTAATGACTAAGGACGGACACAGATTTTCATCAAGATAGTAGTAATTTTTGTGTTAGTTCATAAAACCATCACCATATAATACACAATAAAGAAGCTACAACTGATGTAAAATATAGTAGTAAGACAAATTGTAATTGCATTAAGGCATTTTCAAATGAAAATTATTCTCTTATTTTTTTAAATATTTCTTGTTCATATTGTGATACTAACACATATGCAGCACATCCTCTCATTTTACTAATTATGAAGTCTATTAGGTTTGCTATTGTTAGATTTGGATAGAGAAATTGTAATGAAAACATTGAGTGACACCATTGGATTATATAGTCTACTCTTTCATGTTTTGGTATTGTATCAATATTAAAATAGTTATCTATAAAAGTTAGAGATGTATTTTCTCGTGGTTTTATATTCTTTTTCCACCAAGGATTTTCTGTTCTTTTGGGTGTATATGGTATTCCATAGTCATTCCAACTATAATATCCTCTTTGTCCCTAAGTTGCTGGTCTTTTCCCATATTTGATATTTTGGGATTTGTTGATTATGAGTTGCGGTTTGGACAAGATTTCTAGATGATTCTCCTTGTTCTATTGTTGAAGGATTTTGCATTACTTCTTCAGCTGTATTTCTATTAATGTTTTTAAGATTATTTAGAACTTCTTCTATGTCACTTATCTCATTAGAAGATTGTGATTTTGTTTCAAATTCTAGTTTAAAATTGTATTGCTTATAGATATCATAGTTCTTTCCATAGTATTCTTGGATCTCATTCAGATTTTTTTTAATTATGGATTTATGGTGTAATAATCTATTTTTTTTTTAGGATTTCTTTGTACTCTAAGAATTGTTGAAAGTCTGATTTTAAGTAAATTTTTACTGTTTCTCTTTCATTATATTGTTTTGTTTTAAATATGTCTTTATAATTTAAAATAAAATTTGGTATTTTATTGGAATTTATTTTCAAAGTTTGTTGTTGTTGTTGCGGTGTTATCTCAGATAAGGTTGTAATTTTTTTTTAAAATTTATATTTTTCTCTATTGATTGAAGTATTTTATAAGAGTGGATTCCATACATTCTTTATATAATAACTATTACATGAATATTGGTGTAACAAAAACATATTTAATTTTTAAATATCAAAACATGTATTTTAATATTTACATAAATATTATTTAAATTTATAAACATTTTAAAATAAAATACATTTGTGTAAAAGTAAAAATTTGACTTGATTTATTCATTATGTTAAATAAATAAATTTAAAAATTAACTATTATGAGTCCAAACTTGAATATACTCCTACTTAACTTGTAATTAAGTATTAAGTAAAATTTCTTTATTGTATTAATAATTATTTAAATGTATATTTAACTATATATAATTGATTAGCTGATTGAAAAATCAGGTAACTTTTACACAACTAATTAATTTTTGATTAAATTTATGTATTATAATAATATTCATGTTAATAGTTATTTTATTATATAAAGTTGTCAAAAAGACAAAACGTCAAAGACAACCAAGGTGAAATTTCCATTTAGACGTAGAGTGATAAAAATTATATATTAATACTAAATATATACATAGAGAGAGAGAGAGAGGAGAGTGGGAGAAGTAAAGAAAATATAGAGTAGACTCTATCCCCATTATGTTTGGTTTGACTTGGGATAAATTTTAAGGATAAGATATCCTATGTTTGTTATGAAAGTGACAAATTTGGGGATAATCTTGTCAATGTTAAGTGATAAACCAGGTTTATCAATTAAAATAAAAAATTATACCCCATCAAAGAACTTTTAGTACACAGAACTACAACACATCAACACTATACAAGAATTTTCATTGGAGAAGAAATAAGAAATAGACAAATTTCCTAGTAGACAAAAAAGGGAAAAGAAAAAGGCAAATTCTCCTTCAAAATTTCTTTTATGATGAGTCGGAACAAGCTGGAAGCATCCTTTCCTTCTCCATTATCACCGTCATACCCATCAACACCGACAGTACGAAGGTAGGCCTATTCCAAGTGATCAGTCAGAGCCATTCTTTTTTACACCTTTGATTCTTCTCCTCCTACCGACGAACCATCCCCACAATTTCATCTTCCATTTCTGTGGTTTTGTCTAATCATGTCGTATCCTTATGTACAGAGAAAATCGAATATCAAGCCGTTATTCACTAGTGCAGGGTCCTTACAAAAATTAGAATCCCAACTCAGATCAAGGCTTGGAGAATCGTCTCTCTTTTTTATCCGATTTCATGTCATCTTATCTCATCTTGGTCAATTTGACTTGAGATGGGATCTATATTTGGCAAGATGTCTTTAAACCTAGAAGGGAGGAGTGCCTTGTAGTGAACCCCTTTATCTGTGGTGGCGACGACATCAAACCCTGGATCTACCACTAGGCAGAACACGTCCGCGCTGAAGTTGACATTGCTAACATCATCCTTATTTCTAATTTCAGCGAGCCGCCACCACCACCGCTTCTCATCGTAGACTGCTGAAGATTGTCGTGTGAGAATGATAAGTGCTTGCCAACTAGCCACCGTTGTGCCCTAGGAAGAAGCCACAGGTTTAATGTGCACCCTCTGCCATCCCCATGGTGTGCCTTGCCCTCGCCCTGCAACCTACCAATGGATCTAACATCCTTCTATAGACGCACGAGTGGTTCCCTCTAGCCCGTGCCCTTTGTTAGAAGTTACAAATTGAATATGGGAGTTTGCGAGTTTTTTTTATTTTAATAAGATGTTATCTTTGGGGAGGTGTTACGTTGGAGTTATAAAGAGATTTTTTGTAAGAGAGGAGGTGTTACGTGGGTGGGTTTCCAAAGACTTTAAAATGGGAGTTTCTAGGAGAGAGTTACTTAGCTATTAACCCATTGGGGTTACCCTAGAGGAGGCCTATATAAAGGGCCATTCTCACCCATTGTATACACATACACACATTTCATACGTATGTTGAACCTCCACATGCAACTTCTCAAGAGAGAGAATTTCTTTTAGGTATTTCCATTTCCTTTGTGTGATTTGGTTGAAAGAGTAGTCTTCTTTATTCTCTCTATTTTTATCCTTAGTCTTTGATCTAACATAGCCTAGAGCCAAGTTTCCAACTGCCCTTTTATTCCCAACATAGTGGTATCAGAGCCCAAAATCCTTCTAGGCTATCTTACCATTTTTTTTTCTAGTTGTAATGATGTCAAACTTGATACAACCTTTGATTCCCAAGTTGACTCAGGACAACTATGAGAACTGGTGTATCCAGATCAAGGTGTTATTCAGATCACAAGATCTATTGGAGATCATTTGTGATGGGTATGTTGAACCCACTACCGATGTAGAGGCTGGTTATACTCCAGAGCAACAGAGTGCTCTAAGAGACTAGTGTAAGAAGGATAAAAAAGCTTTGTTCCTTCTCTATCAAGGGCTGGATGAGGTGACGTTCGAGAAGATTGCTGATGCGACATCGAGCAAACAAGCCTGGGAGAGCCTAGGCACGATCTACAAAGGCGTAGATCGAGTGAAACAAATTCGCCTTCAAACTTTGAGGGCTGAATTTGAAGTTGCTCGTATGAAGGAGGAGGATAGTATCTCTAACTATTATTCACGATTGCTTGTTATTGTGAATCAGATGAAGCGGAATGGTGAAAAGATTGAGGACATCCGCGTCATCGAGAAAGTGCTTCGGTCACTTACACCGAAGTTTGAGCATGTTGTCGTCGCCATCAAGGAGTCGAACAACTTGGAGACGCTTTCTCTTGAGGAGCTTGTTGGTTCATTGCAAGTCCATGAACAACGAATCAACAAGTTGTCTCAACCCACTACAATTGACCACGCATTAGAGTCTAAGTTGACTCTTAATGACCAAAAAAGGAGCCGAGGAGGAGCTAACAACCGTGGAAGAGGCCGTGGTCATGGACAACAACAAAGGAGAGAAGGTGATGATCTCTCCCAGAGGAATTTTGATGCAAGCCGTGGGCGAGACAAGCCCAGACGTTCTCTCAAGAACGTCAAGTGCCACAATTGTCAACGATATGGGCACTATGCATCACAATGTCGAAACAAAAAGGTGGATCGAGGTGAGCAAACTAATTATGTTGATTCTTCAGGTGTTGAGGAGAACCCAACACTTCTTCTTGCTCGGGAGGAGATATCGGACCAGCAAAATGTGTGGTTCCTTGATTCAGGAACAAGTAATCACATGTGTGGAAAAAAGGAGCTCAAGTGGAGCTTTCTAACCAAGCTCATGGTACTGTCAGTCTTGGAGATTCATCAAAGCTCCAAGTAGAAGGAAAGGGAAGAGTTCGAATTCTGCAAAAGGACGGTATGCCCCAATACATCTCTAATGTGTATTATGTTCCTAACATGAAAAGCAATATTCTTAGCATCGGGCAGCTCTTAGAAAAGGGCTACATAGTACACATGGAAGAATCTATGCTTATCTTAAAAGATCAAAAGGGGAGACATATTGCAAGAGTGCAAATGTCGAAGAATAGAATGTTCCCTCTCCATTTGAAGACCGTACTGCAGAAGTGTCTCTATGGACTCATTGAGAATGAGTCATGGAGATGGCACTTGCGGTATGGGCATCTCCACTTCAACAACTTGAAGCAGCTAGCATCAAGAGGTATGGTGCAAGGTTTGCCTGAAATTGAAGATCCAACTCACGTTTGTGAGTCATGTACATTGGGAAAGCAACACCGGCATCCTTTTCCAAAGGGAACCTCAAGAAGAGCATCTGTGCCATTGGAGTTTGTGCACACCGACATATATGGTCCTCTTGAGGCTATGTCACTTGGAGGTAATTGATATTTTATTACCTTCATTGATGATTATAGTAGAAAATTGTGGATTTATTTCTTGAAGCAAAAATCTGCAACTTTTGATGTTTTTAAACATTTTAAAGCTCGTGTTGAGCTAGAGAGTGGTCATAGGCTTAAAGTCCTTAGGTCTGATCGAGGTGGTGAGTACACCTCGAATATGTTTAAAAATTATTGTAAATAGGAAGGCATCAGGCAACAGTTTACAACTGCATATACACCACAGCAAAATGTCATTGCCGTGAGGAAGAACCGCACCATTCTCGATATGGTGAGGACCATGATGAAGGAGAAGAATCTGCCTAAATCATTTTGGGCAGAAGCAACTGCTTGTATTGCCTACCTGCTCAACCAAAGTCCAACAAAGGCCTTGAAGGACATTACTCCACAAAAAGCATGGAGTGGGGAGAAGCCAAGTGTTGACCACTTGCGCATTTTTGGGTGCATTGCTTATGCACAGGTACCGGCTGAGAAAAGAAAGAAGCTGAGTGATCATGGAGAAAAGTGCATCTTCGTCGGCTATAGCGGTGAGTCAAAAGCTTACCGTCTATATAATCCTCTTAAGAATGAAATTGTGGACAACAGGGATGTCATCTTCAATGAAGCTGAATCATGGAGATGGACTGTGGAAGCCAAACAAATAACAATGGAAGAAGTAGAGATTGAGCAGCAACAACCTCTACAGCAACATGCACCATCTTCTCCACAAACACCTAATAGAGGAAGAGCAACATCAACCCAAAGCACCCCAACATCACAACGCTTAAATTCTTCTTCAAGCAGAACCCCAATTAAAATGAAGAGCTTGAGAGAGATTTATGACCAACCAGAAGAAGGGGGAGATACAAATCTCTTTTGCTTATATGCAGATCATGAACCTCTAACATATGATGAGGCTATGGAAGAACCTTTTTGGAGAGAAGCTATGAAGGAAGAAATTCATGCCATTGAGAAGAACAAGACATGAGAGCTTGTTTCTCTTCCAGAGGGACATAAAGCTATCGGCGTCAAATGGGTCTATAAGACCAAACATACTGCTGATGGTGAAGTTGAAAGGCACAAGGCAAGGCTTGTAGCTAAAGGCTATAAGCAGAAATATGGCATAGACTATGATGAAGTCTTTGCACCAGTTGCCCGACTTGACATGGTGAGATTGTTGATTTCTCTTGCAGCTCATCACAAATGGAAGATTTATCAACTAGACGTCAAGTCAGCATTCTTGCATGGCCCTCTAGAAGAAGAAGTCTATATTGATCAACCTGAAGGTTTTTCCATCCAAGGTTCGGAGCACAAGGTATATCGATTGAAGAAAGCTCTTTATGGGTTAAAACAAGCACCAAGGGCATGGAATTCTTGCATCGACAACTATTTACATCAGAATGGATTCATACAATGCCCATATGAGCATGCTGTCTATGTGAAGCAAGGTGACAATGGAGAATTGCTTGTTATATGCCTTTATGTGGATGACCTCTTATTTACAGGGAATAGCCAAACAATGTTTGAAGACTTCAAGCAGTGCATGCATAGAGAGTTCGAGATGATAGATTGTGGACTTATGTCCTATTTTCTTGGACTTGAAGTAAAGCAAGAATAAGATGGTATCTTTATCTCTCAAAGAAACTATGCAAAAGAAATTCTTCGTAGATTCAAGATGGAGAATTGTAATATTGTTAGCACACCTGTTGCTACAAGCTTGAAGTTGACAAGGGAAGGAGAAGGAAGCACCATAGATTCAACTCTATATCGAAGTTTGGTTGGATGTCTAAGGTACCTTACCATCACTAGACCTGATATTGTTTATGCAGTTGGTTTGATGAGCAGGTACATGGAATTGCCTAAGAATTCTCATTGGGTTGCTGCTAAAAGAATTCTAAGGTATGTCAAAGGCTCAGTTGAGCATGGTCTCTTCTATCCCTATGGCAAAGAATCACAGTTAATTGGCTATTCAGATAGTGACTGGGGTGGTGATCTTGATGAGGGAAAAAGTACCACTGGTTATGTTTTCTACTTTGGTCCTATAGCTTTATCTTGGAGTTCAAAGAAGCAAAGTATTGTGGCTCTGTCCACATGTGAAGCAGAATATGTTGCAGCTTCATCCACTGTAAGTGAAGCTTTGTGGCTCAGAAATCTACTCAATGAGCTGCATAATCCACAGGTTGAACCCACAAGCATTTATGTTGACAATATGTTTGCCATCAAGCTTTCAAAGAATCCAATAGAACATGGTCGAAGCAAGCATATCGACACCGCATTTCATTTTCTCCGGGGACATGTGAAAGAGAAGAATGTGCAGTTGATCTATTGCAACACCACAGAACAAGTGGCAGATATATTCACAAAAGCACTTCCTACTAAAGTATTTGTAAAGCTCAGAGAAATGCTCGGAGTCAAACATATTCAAGTTTGAGGGGAAGTGTTAGAACTTACAAATTGAATATGGGAGTTTGTGAGTTTTTTATTTTAATAAGATGTTATCTTTGGGGAGGTGTTATGTTGGAGTTAAAAAGAGAGAGTTTTTGTAAGAGAGGAGGTGTTACGTGGGTGGGTTTCCAAAGACTTTAAAATGGGAGTTTCTAGGAGAGAGTTACTTAGCTATTAACCCATTGGGGTTACCCTAGAGGAGGCCTATATAAAGGGCCATTCTCACCCATTGTATACACATACACACATTTCATACATATGTTGAACCTCCACATGCAACTTCTCAAGAGAGAGAATTTCTTTTAAGTATTTCCATTTCCTTTGTGTGATTTGGTTGAAAGAGTAGTCTTCTTTATTCTCTCTATTTTTATCCTTAGTCTTTGATCTAACATAACCTAGAGCCAAGTTTCCGACTGCCCTTTTATTCCCAACACCCTTGTCACCCTCTCCGCCTTCTGCCAGACCCGTTTATCCCTCTCTACCAAGTAGTTCTCAACGTTCGCCGTGGCCCCTCACTCCGACAGCTTCGACTCAACACTTGATGACGATCCAACGGTGATCACAATGCCGCCGGAGCTGGGGAGCCCAACACCATTGAATGTTCACCACCGCGAGAGTCACCACATCGATGCAAGAGTTGTCGGAGCCCAAGTTGACGTGAGAGAGCCAGCTTCCGCACAAGAGCCCCCCGGCCACTGCGAGAGTCACTGTGCCGCGCAATAACCCCCAACCGTGTATCCCCTAATGTATGCCATTAGGACTGTCAATGGATCCTGAAGATCCGACAACCCGATCGACTTCTGTGAACAGAATTGGGTTCGGGTTATGTTCAGGCGATCCTGAAACATCAAGATCTAGAATCAGGTTTAAACCCGATTATGTTAAACCCGAATACTTTTTTTTGGGTTCTTCCTAAAAAACCTGATAGGTTCTTCGGATGGAGCAAAGGACAGCTGGCTGTTGTCACTGTCTCACATCTTCGACCCATCGCCGCCGTGCCACCTTTCTCACTCACTCTTCTCTCCTTCGATTGAAGCCCTTTGCAGCTTGCTGTTCCACCGCCGACGAAAAGGTGAGGAACAGGGCGACATAGGTGGCTTCCATGGCGACGCCATCTTGCTTCTTCAGTAACCTCCATCTTTTTCTACTCTATGAACCTCATCGATCCCACCCCCTATACGGGCGTTAGCTGAACCAGAGGACTGGTTGCCGCCGGTGTTGATGGCACCTGCTGTGCCGCCTACTAGGTCTTCCCCATCGCTACCTGGAGCAAGGCCCCCCTGTTGCTTCCAATGGTGATCTTGAGCACCCTCCAATGCCATTTTATAGCAGAGCTGGGAAGTATTAGAGAGAGAGAGGGGGGGATGGGGTTATATTACATACCTTGGTTGTATTGGTGTTGCTCGGGTTGTCGGATCTTCAGGATCCATTGACAGTCCTAATGGCGTCTCCCTGTTCTTCCCCAGCGAGTTGCCGGCCGCCGCTCTCTTCCGTGGTCCCTCGGCGGTGGCGCATATGGAGTGCTGTAAAAGGGGGCGGGGGCCCGACGGGTAGGAGGACGAGGAAGGAGAGATCCCTCCTCTCGTCAGGGCGTCGACGGCGTCCGGCTGCAGCTCCCTCGGGGAGGTGAGCAGCAGCAGAAACCTACAGGCACCTCTGCTCCGTTCTCTGCACCTGGATGGAAAATAGGGAAATCCGAGTGATACTCGGATCAGGGTTTTATCCAAATCCGAGAAGGTAACATCTTCGGATCCAATTTTGGATCCGAATTTTTGTTTTCAGGTTCGGATTCGGATCCACACAGATCCGATCCGAACTTGACCCATTTACAGGTCTATATGCCATATCCAAGCAAATGAGAGGGATGGTTTAATTGTGGCCTTATTCCCAATTTCAAGGATAAACCGGATTAAATAACATTAGGATAAGATAAAATTTATTTGGTTAACAAACAAGAGATTAGAGATAAACCAAATTTATCCCTTGTTATCTATGTACCATACAGGGTCCAAGGGACCATTTGGAACCAAATTTTTTGGGTAGGGGATAAACTAGGTTTATCCCTAAGTTAATTCCATGCTAAATAGTCCCTAAGGCTACGTTTGGTACGAGGATAACCTTGAATAAGCCAAGTTTATCCCTAATCTTACGTTTGGTAGGTGAATAATTTTTATCTTATCCTGGGTTTATTTAATCTAGCTTATCCCCTAAAATGAGGTTAATGTCAAGGTTAAGCTATCCCTAGTTTTCGGTGGGGTAGGGCGGACGATTCGGGGATACAATATTGGACTGTTTCTCACGCAGCTGTGGTCTCATGGCGGCGGCGGGGATCTCGCGCAGGGTTATCGGCGGCGGTGGTTCTCGCGCGGCGGTGGCGTTCTCGCGCGGCGGTGGTTCTCCCCCGGCGGTGGCATTCTCGATGGCGGTGGTTCTCGCGCGCCGGTGGCGTTCTCGCACGGCAGGTGTGGGATTCTCGCGCGGCGGCATTCTCCGCGGAAGGTGTGGGTTCTCTCTCTCTCTCTCTCTCTTGGTTTCTCCCGCGCGAACCCCCCTCCGCAGTGCCTTTGCCCCCTTGCGCATGCGGCCCCCGCAGCTCACCCTCCGCCCCCCTCTCAGATTTTCCTTAGCCGCGCAGCGGGCAACTCCCGGCCGCACAGCGCGCAGCCGCCCAAGCTTACTGGTTGTGCATATTACATGAGTGAACTTCTGGATTTGGGCCAGAATTGTTTGTTCAAAATACAATATTGGAGAGAATGGATCTTGGACCAGAGATTTAAGAGACAATGCTAGAGTCTCCACTATTTGGAAATGTATTCTTCACAACTGGGATTTTTTCTACTCCTCATCCATTGGTTTAGGTGATGGCAGGAAAACTTTCTTTGGGAAAGATCAGTAGATTGATCATTCCCCCTTAGCCAAAATGCTCCTTGCACTATTTAGATTGTGTCACAAAACTAGTGCCATGATCACAGAGTATTGGGATCCAATTTCTAAATGGAATGTCCTTTAGAAGAAATCTAAAAGATGATGAGATTGGTATGCTTATAGACATGCTTACTCTTCTCGATCAACAAAGATGCATTGATAGCAGAGAAGACAAATTGATTTAGCTGCCGGGCAGGAAACAACACTATACTGTGAGTTCGGACCTTCTCCGCGTTGCATCGATGGGGGGCATCAAAGTTCCATGGCATCATATTGTATGGATTCAACTTTGTTCCCATTAAAATCAATCACTTTTTATGGAAGACAGGAAAGAGAGAATTTCCCGCTAGAAGGCACTTGTATAATATTTTTCCTTCCATCTATAGTAGATGTGTTTTCTGTAGCACCATGGAGATGGATATTGATCACCTTTTCATCCTTTGTGGAGTTGTTAACTACCTTTGGCGGATTATTTTCAGGAGCTGGAATGCTGATTGGGCGGAGCCCGATAACATTCTGTTGCTTCTAAATGACTGGATAGTTTTAATCCATGGTATGCACATGCTTCTCTTTGAAGCAACCCATCCTAGGCCCAAGCCAACTTAAAACACTTGGCCCAGTTAGGGCCCAACTAGTACATCTCCAGCATAGGCCAGAAACCCAAGTGAGAAGAATTTGGCCCAATTAGGATGCAACCTACCCAACGGAACAAATGAACTACTTTTTTCTACTTAGTCCACCTTTTTAAACAAGTTTTATTATAAAAAAATAGTTTTGTGAAGGAAGCATATTCTATCATGCAGCGAAACATCTTATATACAAGCTTTTTAATATCAAGAAGAAAAATAGTAACAACATGTACTTTCTTAGTTCACATTGGAAACACATTCACGCAAAAATACATGTATGATATACAAGCCCTGGACATTACCAGTGATAATTCAGACTACAAGGTTCATGTAGATTAACTGTCACCCAAGGAAGGATCATAGATCGGGAGTGGATCAGTTCACTTTATTATTTTACTATAGTATACAGTCCTTGCATATCTATTGTTTCTAGCTTGGTAATGAATGAACTTTATTGTTATATTGTGAGTTACTCCTTGGCTTGTTTAATTTTACTCCTCGGTTGCTTTTATTGTTATATTGTGAGTTACTTCATTTGTTAAACTCTATTATTTCAATCATCACTAATGATATTTGTAAATTTTAAGTTGAATGGAATCATCAAAAGGCCGAATTGCTAATTGGAATCCAAATGCTGATCGTTTATTAGTCGATCTCCTTGCTGAACAAAGGTTAAGGAATGATGGATTTGCTAATGGTACATTTACCAAGGCTGCTTGGAAAGTTGTGGTGGAAAAATTCAATGAGGTTTATAGGGTGGGTTACAATTTAGCCAATCTCAAAAATTGATTCAAAAATTTGAAAAGACTATATTGTCTTTATAAAGATTTGAAGTCAAAGTCTGGATGGGGTTGGGATGATAGCACTCAACTTCCAGTTCCAAGTACTGATGATGGTTGGGCAGTTCTAATTTCGGTATGTCATAAACTAAAGTTAGAATTGCTTATGTTGTTGATATATATATTTTAATATTGTCATTTATTATTTCAGACTAATCGGGAATATCTTAAACTTCAAGGGAAACCTTTCTTGACTATGCCACAAATGGAAACTATTTGTGCAAACACAATGGCATCAGGCAACTTTTCTACTACCTTTGAGACACCACCACCTAATGATAATGTTTCTTCAATGGGGGATATTGATGAGATAGAAGAAATTGATCTGGGATTAGATATGACAACACATGCATTAGGTGAAGGTTATGATACACCCAATTCAACTATTCCACCTCAAACACAAGAAGCAATGCATGATAATATTAATGATGAGGCCACTTCTCCACAAAGAACACATAGTGGCAGCAGTAATACTCGTAAGCGAAAACGTGATGCACAACTTAGTGGAGAAGCATTTGACAGATTGGTTGAGTTGGGTGAGCAGAGATTACTTTTGGCTAAAGAAATGTTAGAAACTCAGAAAAAAGTAAATCCACCTATGGATGTTGCTATGGATGCATTGCTAAAATTAAGGGATCACATCCCTTTCTCACACCAATTCAAGGCTATAGACATTCTCAAAGATGTGAATGATAGATGTATTTTTTTATCACTTCCTGATGACCTGAAACTTGGTTGGATCTTATCTCGTTTGGGACTTGGCACTACCTGATTGATAACATAATATCCTTTTGATTGTTAATTGATTTTTTCCTTCTTAATGTTAATTGATTGTTAGTTTTGTTGTTAATGTCAATTAATTCATTATTAATTAATTGTTGATGTCACTTAATCCATTGATGTCTATTTCAACTTTTTTTTTATCTCATTTGTAGTAACATGGAGGAAAATACAAGTATTCTTCAACCATCAATGAATGTCTTAAACTTTATGATAGATGAGGAGCAATACTGGGAAGAAGTTGAAAATTTCCTGTTATCATCTTTCATCTCAAAACGACGTCTGACATATATTCCTAGAATGCCAATGCATACTGATGACGGTAGAGGCCATAGGTGGGTAAATGAACTAATGTCCGGACATGTAAAAAGATCATATGCATGTTTTCGAGTTCATCCCAGACTCTTCTATAAATTAAGCCAATTACTCGTTGGGAGATCATTACTGGAGGATACAAAGAATATGTCTGTCACCGAGCAACTTGCAATTTTTTTGATAGAACTTGGACATGGAATTGGTAACAGAATGCTTTGTGAGTTATTTCAACATTCAGGAGAGACAATAAGTCGACATTTCAATCATGTTTTGGATGCTATATTGACAATTAAAAGTGACTATATGAAATTGCCACCAGCTGATACTCCCACTCATAGAAAAATTCGTAACGACTCAAAATATTTTCCATTCTTCAAGGTAAATTAATCTTTTCATATTTATCTTTTAACCATGCTATGTATACGAAATATATTCATTATATTTTTGGGGTTACTATAGAATGCATTAGGTGCAATTGACGGTACACATATAATAGCAAAGGTGTCAAAAGCAGAACAAGGGCCATGGCGAAACCGTAAAGGATGGACATCTCAAAATGTCATGGCATGTGTCAATTTTGACCTAATATTTACATATGTTGTAGTTGGATGGGAGGGCTCTGCATCAGACATGAGAGTTTTAAGATGGGCAATTGAAAATGGATTTAATGTCCCGGAAGGTATCATGTTTTGTAAAATTATATATCAATTATCAACATTATATAAATGTTGTACTTATTAATATTTTTTGTTTTAGGAAAATATTACTTAGTTGATGCAGGATATGCAAATACACATCAATACCTTGCACCATATCGTGGTTATAGGTATCATCTTTCAACATACACAAGTCGTAGATCTCAAACTCGTTACAGAGATAGAGGGGACATATTCAATCATCGACATGCCCAACTTCGTAACATTGTAGAAAGGGCATTTGGGGTTCTGAAAGCTCGTTTTTCTATTCTTGTGAAGGCAAGAAATTATCCTATCAAAACACAAGTGAAGATTGCAATGGCTTGTTTTATCATTCATAATTTTGTCAGACAAGAACAAGGCTTAGATTATATATTCAGACATAACTCAGAAATTCTAGAAGATAATGAAGGAGATATCATCGTAGATTCAATAGTTGGTTCTGACACATCTAGAGGAGAATCATTACGCAGTGCTATTGCAACTCGACTATGGGCACATCACAACAGAAGAGGGTAACAAATATACTTTAAGTATTTTATGATGTATTTCAAAATGATGTATATCCGATGAAATGTTTACACTGATGATTATATGCAGGCAAAGACAGTTACAATCTTCAAATGTGCAATAATGGATATGATTATTCATGTGATGTATTCTAATTCTATATTTCTTTGTTATCTTTATAGTTAATGTGTATTCTTCTTTGTTACAAGGGAGAATGTCATTTCCTTAATTGAATTATAGATATGCCATTCCAGCAGCTGATGAAGGAGAACTACGAGTATTATTTTGGATCTTTGTGGTTATTTTATGTTGGACTATTATGTTTTTTATTTGAGTACATTTGCATGTTATGTCTTTTATGTTGGACTGTTATGTTCTATTTTGATTGACTACCTTTTATTTTGAACTGTTGTTATTTTGATGAACTATTTTCTTATTCAACGGATGAATCTATCATATTTTATTTTCATTTAGATGTAATACAACTAGAGGGGTGTGTGTGAGGGAGGGAGAGAGAGAGAGAGGGGCTACCATTGTATTTTATCTTGGATGACCATCTCAATGCAAAGGTAACTAATTTTATTTTGGTATATTCATTATTTACTTGTAATGGTGATATTATTCTCCATTCATAAGAATATGAAAGATTGAAATTTTCTTTCAGGACTGTATAAAGACGCTATCAAAGGCATTTCCAGAAAGCACACGCATTGGTAAGTTTTTCAGTTCTTTTAAGTTAATAGGAAAAGTAATGTGGCCTGGTTCCTTCCGTAGCTTGTCGTCGACTGGTTCCTTCCCCAGTTCACAAGCTAGCTGGATATATTTCCCTGTCTTATGTGAAGTGCAGTGAAGTTTCTCACACACACACACAGAGAGAGAGAGAGAGAGAGAGAGAGAGAGAGAGAGAGAGAGAGAGAGAGAGAGAGATCCGTCTACCATGCAAGCCATTGGGGTTCTCTTCTGATGCTCCAAGACATCCTTCTCCTTCCCTGTTCAGCCTTCGTCTAGGTAGGCATCTTCTTGCCTGTGGGTACTGCTCTGCTCCCCATATACCAGTGTGCTGCCCTTGCCATCCTTGTTCTTCTGTTCTTCTTCTTCTTCTTCGTCTTATTATCAAGACTTGTGGGTCGATCTTGTTCTCCTGATTTGCAGGATCTTTGTTGATCAAAAAAAAAAGATTTACAGGATCTGGCTACTTGTGGGCATGTGATGTATGAATGATGATTTCTTCACATCCTCTTACCAGGTTTCCTTCCTTCCTTCCCTCCTCCAAGAAAATAATGGGGAAGCCGAACTCTGGAGTAGGAATGGGAAGCTCGAGGAACAGCCTGTTCATGGCCAAGGACTGGATGGACATGGTGACCGACTTGCAGAAGGGTGCTCTCTCGACCCGTCTGGGGATACCCATGATCTATGGAATCGATGCGGTTCACGGCCACAATAATGTCTACAAGGCCACAGTTTTCCCACACAATGTGGGTCTTGGAGCTACCAGGCGAGTATAAATGGGATGCCATTTATGATCTGTTGAAGTTTTCGGTCTGTGAATGTTCACACTCTATGTTGTAGGAGAAGGATCTGTTCCAGTTAGATTTTGTCATCTTTCTATACTTACCGATTTCTTCTGTCATTACTTTCTACATCAGTGGATCGTACAAAGTTGTGAAAATTATGTTTCGGAGGTACAAGAGAGGACCCTCTCTTCCTCATTAGTTAATTTATGCTTTTATGGTAAATAATCAATCACAAAGTGTTATATATTTTCACACTGTACCATGTTGAGTTATTTCTCATATTTGGTCTTTTTCGGAAAAAGAAATGCTCATCAATTGGCAGGAAGAAGGGGGTTGTCATGCAAGCCTTATAGGCAATATCAATGTACAACTATTTTTACGGAACTCAACATTTCAATTTTGTAATATAGCAACATGCTCAGGGTGGCATATTGTGTCCTCCGTTATTTGGTCAAATGGGCTTTGCTATTTTCTGGTAGATAGTGGGTTTAACGTCATGGAGTAGGTGATACTATTTTCAAGATACTATTTGTGATGTTGAAGTATCAGGTATAGATTGGTTTGTAGGGTATTTATTTGTAATATTTTTTAATTAAATTAAATTTTAAAAATGAAATGTAAATCATATTTTTAAAATTATATTATTTATATCTTCAAATTTATATTTTTAAATATATTTAAATTTATATTTTAAATTATATTTTAGATTTATTATACGATTACGTTGATTAAGAAAATATTTATGAATATGCTATAGAAAATAAAATTAGACTATAGAAAATAAAGATAAGAATATAAAGTTATTCTCGAATTTATTACTAACGTACCAAACATAGGATAGGTTATCCTCTAAACCTATCCTAAGTTAAACCAAACATAATGGGGATAAGGTTAGCCACAAGGATTGGTTTATCCCTATCCCCATTAAATTTATCCCGGTACCAAACGACGCCTAAAGATTTAGTTGAAAGAAAGTTTTACATAGAATAATATAAATATTTATATATCATATACTAATTAAGCGTATTAGGTAAGCATGTTAATGTGTATGTATTGTGCATGTGAATACGTTTTATGTACGTGTCTAATTATATGTACGTGTAGACTCATTCTTGAAAAATAGATATTTTTTCGTGAATTGACTACTTGTGTACGAGATAGAAAGATAATGGAGCCCGCTAAAAAATAAATTTAAAAACATTTTAAATATATTTATAATTTAAATTATTAAATATAATTTAAATATATTTATAATTTAAATTATTAAATATTTGATAATATAGGCGATGATACAAGATTTTAATACGATTTTATTATTCTTAATTGGCCGATCACCATGTTGAGTTGTAAGGGTCAAGGCAGACATTGCCCTTTTTGAGAAGTTTCCAAGTAGCAAATCTTCAAAAGAATTTTTTTAGTTTTGTAAAATATTTTGTGATGTGCTTTAATTATCTTAGGAGGCATTTAATTTGGCTTAATTAAATGGCATTAGGTCGCTGCATTTAATTGAGCGTATTGAGGGTCAAAGAACAAACATTTTACCGTGTTTGATAAAATGTTTAAATGCATACCTATAGGAGCGTCTAAAGTCATAAAAACCTCTCGGTGAATCATATTGGTGACTTTCTTCGGATGAGAAGCCGTGGCCGTTGCACCCTCAGCTCGAGCGCATCGCTAGCCTCCTCTTCCTGTTTGCCAGCGTCAAAAGCCATCAGCCCATTATGACACCCCAAACAGCCAGCAAGAGATGGATCCAGCGCAAGGATCCCTCTTCGCCTGCCTTTTTGCAGAATTTGTGAAGAGCATCTAAGACACCTGGCATTGCTACTTGTGGGTGACTGATAACCCTTCATGCTCTATCCTATGGACGGGCATCTTCGGGTAGGGCACCACCTCTTTCTTCACCAACTTATGGGGTGTTTGGTTGCATGATAATAAAAATTTTTATTTTTATTTTTAAAAATTATAAGAAAATTTGTTAAAAGAAGTGTTTGATAACTATGATAATTTTATGTTTTACAAGTGAATTTCTTCTTAAAGAAAAAAGAGGATCTCACCTCTTTCTTTTTTGTTGTGGTCTCCTACTTTGTTTGGTCATATATTGTAGTTACTCTTTTTTATAATCACATCCTTCCAAACATGATAATTTTATGTCATGAGTTGGTTCATTTTTTATTTTAATATAATTTTTTATCATGAAAGTGTACAAAAAATTATCATGCAACCAAACACTCTATTATGGGGTGTTTGGTTGCATGATAATGAAGGTTTTTGTTTTAATTTTTAAAAATTGTAAGAAAACTCCTTAAAAGAGGTGTTTGGTAACCATGACAATTTTATATTTTAAAAGTGATTTTCTTCTTAAACAAAAAAGAGGGTCTTACCTCTTTCTTTTTTCTTGTGGTCACTCACTTTGTTTGGTCATGTGTGGTAGTTACTCTTTTTTGTAATCACATCCCTCCAAACATGATAATTTTATGTCATGAGTTACTTCACTTTTTATTTTAATATACTTTTTTATCATGAAAGTGTACAAAAAATTATCATGCAACCAAACACCCCACTAGGATTTGTTTTTCCCCCGTAGAAGTGACTGCATTACGAGGTTTTTGAGAAAAGGTGAGTATGGTCGTTATTTGATTGCACGTAAAATGTTGGTCAAAGAAAAATAATCTTCTTTGATCAAGGAAAATGAAGGATTTTGGCATCCAGAAATTTTACGCGGAAGCCATTTTCCTGGTGTCTAACCATTTTGTTAGACTTAATAGTAATTAAAATTTACAATTATTATTTATGTTATTAAATAACTAATTTATTTGTAATTATTCTACTGTGAGAAATAAAATATAATTATTGTCAAGCAATTTTATCAAACAAATTACTCATTTAATAAAATTATCGATAAAATTTAACAGCTATTTAAGTTTGCAAAATATAAATTTTAAATAAAATATTTTTTAAAAACAAGAAAAATATTTTTTTTATAAAAAATTAAATTAGTTTTTATAAAATGTCTAGTTTTAAAAATATTTTATTGTATATTTAATTATAAAATATAAAATTTATATTCAATAATTATTTCTAAATATTCAAGTAAATAAATGATGCTATTATGGTATATTTTTATAAAAAATTAATAAATAATTTACATATATTTAATTGAATGAAAAAAATTTAAAATAACAAAAAATAGATCGTGTTTTTAAAAAAACATTTTACTAATATATAAATAATAAAAATTATTTTTATTTCATTAAAAATAACTTCATACAAATAATATACTTAATTTAATTTTTGCATAAATATTTTATAATATATAAATAATTTGATTATGAAAATGTTGATAAAATTATCCATGACAACTGTGCAGTTGAAAAGTCTCATAAAGTTTTCTGGAAAAATAATTGCAAACAACCTAATGAACATCCACATTTTCAAATTCCTTGAAAAGAGTTTTTCATGAATTATTTTTCCTAGGTTTCGATTTTACATGAAACCAAATGGACCTTTACTCTTCTTGTTTTACAACTTACGCCACACCAAGGCCCGAGACGATGGTGTCCCCCCTACTGCTAAATGAGATCCATGGAAGCGAAACTCGGGTATTGTCACTGAAAATTTTCACACCATGGTCATTCTCCCATCCTCCATGCTTTTTTGCCTATCCTCGGCTCTTTGAACTTACATCCTGTTCTCAACCGAATCAACTTGAAGAAACAAGGATCAACTAGTCGGATGCGAGGTATGACGTGTGTTCATAGTGTACTTGCTGGCAAACGTGTTGCTACGCCGTCACACGATCTTCTGTGTCGCATGGTAATTAGCCATACATTTCCTTGGTAGCACTTCATTATAAATCACAAATTGCTAGTGATAAAGCATGTTTCTTCTTAGATTTGAAGCACATGTTTAGTATGTATGATGGCTCGGCCTGGTGTGTATGCAGAGATTTCAATGCGGTATGGAAATCTAGTGAAAGATGAGGCCATGAGACTGGATTCCTGAAATGCATGCCTTTGTCAGGTTTCTACTCTCACTTTTGGGAGGTAATTAGTGCCGATTTTATGGCTATTTTCAAAGAATTTTAAACTATTCCAGATTGGATTGGGTGTCTAAATGCTACTACATTGGTCCTTATTCCCAAGAAGGACAATATGGAGAATATTAAGGATCTTAGATCAATCTTTCTTCTCAACTACAGCTACAAGATCATCATGAAAGTGTTAGCTAATGCCCTGTTTGGTAACACTATTAAGGACCTCTATCACTATCAATTTTAAAATTGATATTGATAGGAATCATTAAGAGGTGTTTGATTAATTATATCAATTTTAAAATTTATAGTGTAAATAAAACATATTATGTAATACAAGTGACAACTTGTATTACTTTTGATATTGATACTCCAACATTTGAAAATATTAATATCAATATTGATATAGTACTAAAAATGAAACTCTAACCAAACAGGGTATAATATGCCCAACTTGCACTCGGATAATCTGGCTAACAAGAATCAGTCGACCTTCATTCTCAGGAGATATAGAATGGACAATTTTATGGCGGTGCATGAATGCCTTCATGATGAAAAGAGTAGATGTAAACAGTGTATTCACTTAAAACTTGACTTTGAGAAAACTTATGATAGAGTCAAGTGGTTTTGCCTATTGAGAATCATGTAACTCATGGGTTTTAACAATATTTGGATCTAGTGGATCAAATGTTGTATTTTCACTGCCAGGTTTACATCCAACATAAATGGTCATGGCTTTGGGTTCTTCAAATCCTCCAGGGGGCTCAAACAAGGAGATCCCATCTCTCTACTTCTCTTCGCCTTGGTCAGCCAAGTACTTAGCTTAATGTGGGAGAGAGCTACACGGCATGATAGTATTGAGGGCATTGAAGTAGGTTACAATAAGAAATGTGTTACTTATCTTCAGTTTGCCGATGACACCCTACTATTTTCTTCAGGTAACTTGGTAAAGTGCTTGAACTTGAGAAATTTACTCTCTTTTGCAGTTAGTCACTAGGTTGAAAATTAACATAGAGAATTGTGAGCTCATTCCTATTAACTTAAGTGATAGTCAGAAAGGCCAGGTACAAAGTGTTCTTAGCATGCCATGGGCATCATTTCGATCAAGTATCTAGGCCTACCTCTCTCAGCAATAGGCCTAAAGGAAAGGATTGGTACTGTGTTATCCACAAATTCGAGAAGAAACTTCAGGGTTGGAAGAGCAATATGTTGTTAGGTGGGGGCAAATACACTGTATCCAGAATAGTTTTACAAAGCATAACTCTTATTTCTTTTCAATTATGAGAGTGTCCAAAAGTGTTTGTCAGAATTTGGAGAGTATTAGAGTTTTTGGGCCAGAAGTCAAGAGAGTAAAGGACTTCAACATGTTAAGTGGAACCATGTGTGTAGGTCCACAGAGGAGGGGGGATGTTAGCCTAGCCTCTCTGAGTAACTTCGATAGTGCACTTCTTTCCAAGTGGCTATGGAAGATAAGCACCTTTACCTCTTATTTGTGGGTCAGAATTATTCAATCAAAGTACATGATTGGTCTTAATTGTATCGGTGAAAGATTTTAGTGTCAATAGCAAAATTTCTAACTTGTGGAAGGGCATTATGTAGACTTGGGAGTTCTTCAACTCATCTACATTGATTGTCATTGGTAATGGTAGGAGGACAACCTTTTGGGAGGACTGATGGGTGGCCCATGCACCTTTGGCTACATTGTTTCCATCTTTATTTGCTATTTGTAATGCTCCTTCCATCACTGTTTGTGAAGCTTGGGATGAAAAGTTTGACTAGAACATTACTTTTAGGAGGAATCTCAGGGACTCAAAAATCTAGGAGGTTATTCTTTTGCTTGCTCTTATAAGAAACTATATATGTGTTGTAGATAAGAGGATAGTTTGATGTGGATTCTTGCCAAGAACTCAAACTTCAGCATCAAGTCAGGCATGATTTGTCTGAGCATAGGCGGGCTGGTGGTTCCTTTGTGCTACGTTTGGAAGAGGCCAGTTTTGAAAAAATCAAGTTATTTCTTTGGAAGATTTCTAGGCTTCATCTTCCCACTAGAAGTCATCTTAAAAGCTCAAAAGGATCCTCCAGGATATCCCAACTCAATGTGCTTTTTGTGGCATCTTGGAAGAAGACTTGGATAACCTATTCATTAAGTGTGATATCTCTCATTCCTTATGGTTAACATTGTTTAAAAGCTGAAGGATTGATTGGCTAGAACTAGTTGACATCATTGCTTTACTACTTCAGTGGGACTCTTCAATCCTTGAGCTAAAACCCCTTTTGCGAGTCTCTGGGATCTTATCCTACTGGCTATGCTTTGGTTGTTGTGGTGAGAGAGGAATAGTTGTATGTTTGATAATCATTTTGAAGACATTCAGGTGCTGTTTAGTATGAGGATAACTTGTGAATAAACCTAGTTTATCCCCAAAATTTATGGGATAAACCAAGTTGGTCCTCAAAAAAATTTGGTGCCAAACGGCCCTCAAAGTGTGCTGTTCCACATGGCTTTCTTGGTTAAGGACCAGGGGGTTGCTTTTAAGAGCTATCACTTGGATCTATCTATGTTTAGGAACAAGTTGCTTTGCTGGAAGTTTTTCTTCTTGTGATAGTTTTCCATTATCAACTTGATAGAAAATTTCTTTTTTTCTTTTTTATTTAACCTTATTTTTAAAATTCTCTTCCATTGATGTAATTTCTAGTTCTTTTCATTAGAAAATTGGTCTTTTGACCACCTCACCCCTAGAGGCGGCAATGGACCAGTTTGGTCCGCGGGCCCTCAGGCCGGGCTAGCCCTGGGCCTTGCTTTGGGGTAGAGAAACAAGCCCTCAGTTGTTACCTGGGTTAAGAAATCAGGCCCGTGGGCCACCCACGGTGTTGTTGTTCCATAGCCCATCGTTGTTATTCTCTTTCCCTTCCTCTTCATCTTCGTTGCCATGCCTTGCTCGGCCCCTGTGCTTGCCCTCCCTAGGCCACCATAACCCCCTGTGCCTTCACTTTCCAGCATGGTCCCAGTGGGTGCGCCACCATATCTCCCTTGTACGATGCTCGATGTTGGCCAAGGTGCAACGAGATGAGAAGGTGTCGATGGTGGGACCTTCTATGTTTGGTGGCCGGATGGAGCTTGCCAGAGTGCAGGCCATCATCAACAGCTAATTCACACGAGAGTCCATCATCCCCACCCTCCCCCTTTTCATCACCATGTTCTCATTTGGTGCCATCTCATGTCAATTGGAGTTGAGACCCAGCATAAAAATAGGAAGCTTACGTTTTGGTGACGTTTACGTTAAGTACCGACAGTGCTGACGAATAGGGGTGTTGTGGACTGAACTTTCGAGTGGTGTCTTGGAAGACGTCGGGAATATTTTATTCTTGCTATTGTTTTCCTCATAATTTGAGTTGCTTGTGGTGGTCTTGATGCTCGAAGATGTAGTGTGGATAGTGAGTCTTCTCCTTCTTTTCTACTGCTGCTTTTGTCTCTCAACCTGTGTTGGTTTTTCTTCTATTCCTGCAAAGGACAGGGAGACACAATTAGTTACTTTTGGGGGTAGCAAGTGAAGATTCTTGCTCTGATTGATGTGCTTATCTTTCTTGTGGCTATAAGATAAGTCCTCTCCAGTTTCATTTTTCACTACATCCTTTAACTTGTGTCCTACATAGAGCAAGGAATGGGAGAAGTTTCATCAGAAGATGAAGCTATTGTTAAAAAATTTCAAGAACTTATGCAGGTTTTGTTGAAGCCTTGACCAATGGTTATTTCTGAGCTAACACCTGCTGTTTGCTAGAAGTGGAAATGAACTATCATAGTTGCTGTCTTGACGAAAGATAGGATTAGGCCAGCTGGTTTATGAGAGTGGATCAAGAAAAGATGTGGTCTCCGACTCATCCGTGGTATATGCTAGATTACCCAAATGGAGCATTTTTGCTCACCTTGCAAGGAGAGGAAGAAGTTATTAAAGTCTATAAACGCACTCCTTGGTTTTTCTAACAATGATTTGGTATTAGTTGAAAGTGGTTGGCCAAACACACCTCCTTCTGCATGTTCTCTCACTTCAGTTGATCTCTAGATGCGGATATTTGATCTCTTTTAGAAATTACTTGAAAGAGAAACTGTTATGTAGATTGCCTCTCAAGTTGGAATTCCTTTTTTGCCAACTCAGGAAGTAGCTGATTCTTGGAGTTTGTTCGCTAGACTCAAGATAACTTTGAATGTGAACAACTCGTTGCCTACTGAGGTTTCATTTCTCATGCTTGATGGAATGACTAGTGTTTATGATCTGGATTTTGAAAGAATTGTTCATTTCTATCATTTTTGTGGTCTTTTGGGACACTGAGAATTGTGATAAACTAATTGTGCTAAAATCCTTGATTACGCCAGAACTTCTATCTTCACTTTAGTAAGAATTACAAGCAAATATTGTATTCTAGTATGGAGATTGGATAACTGTTAATGGTAGAGGTGATGGTAGTAGAAATAAAATCATCACCAAGACACATCATCCGGGGAGCATTTCAAATTCAGTAATGACTTTATTTTCAGCTTCAACCCCATTTTCTATAGAGCTTCATCCATCCGAATTAATAAGTGAGAGGTCAAAGGAGATTTGGACCTTTGTTTCCCATCATTACCACATCCATTTTAGTCTTCTATTTTACATCCATCATGTGCTTTGATTCTTGTTACTTCTACTACTTCATGGGTTATTTCAGTATGTTCACTTGTTACTCAGAAGATGACAAGAGTTGCCAACCTTTATTCTACAAAATCTGTTCAACAGAATGTGGGACATGATGAAGTGGAAGCTGATTTCTCCATAAAGATTGAGTCTACAAATTTCTTGGTTGCCGATGCAACTTCAAGTTATTTCAAGTTTCATAAGGCCTCCTCTCCCTTAGAAGTTAAACGACCAACTTCTGTTGATGAGTTAAAAAAAATTTTCTCGAAGAATGCTATTTATCATGGATCTAATGGTGAGAAAGGTTTGGGTATTTCTTCTTCTCCATTGGTAAACTCTCCATCTGACCATGTTTCTGGGGCTTTGACAGCTGGCCCCCAAAATAGCTACAAGGTGACTAACGAGGATCATTGCTTGGAGCTATCGAGATAGGAATGGGCACCTGACAGTTCAATACGTTGATAGGCTAACTGATTTGGTAAAATCAGATATATTCTTCTTAGCAGAAACTAAGTGCAATACTAGTTCATCTACGGCCTTCTTCACTAACAAGAATATTACAAAATTTGTCTTTTCTCTAGCTTTTGGTAGAGTGGGTGGTATGTGGTTTTGGTGGACGGATAAAGTTTTGCTGAAAATTAAAATCAATTGCAATTCTTG
This sequence comes from Cryptocoryne crispatula var. balansae, assembly GCA_036172225.1. Lineage (NCBI taxonomy): Eukaryota > Viridiplantae > Streptophyta > Magnoliopsida > Alismatales > Araceae > Cryptocoryne > Cryptocoryne crispatula. The sequence continues at coordinate 31,381 of JAYDZW010000038.1, forward strand.
GATGGCATGTTTGGTTACACATTGTGATATTAGTCATCCCTTCTTTCTCATTACTACTTATACTCCTGCTAAGTATCAAGATAGAGTAATCATGTAGGATCAAATGACATATTTTTTGAAAACCCAAAATTTTCCAGTTTGTCTGATAGGAGATTAGACCTACATTAAGTTTCAACATGAGAAATGGGATGGCGCCTTTCCAGTTCAATCTCATCTGTTTCAATTTGAAAAATTCATTCAAAAAAATAGTTTAGTTGATGTAAAGATAGAGGGTCTAGCTTTTACCTGGTCAAATAAGAGAAGGTTTGCTTTCAATGTTAGAGAGAAGTTGGATCGGTGCTTGGCCTCTATAGAATGGATTTATTTGTTCCAAAATGCTAAAGTTTGCTCTCTTCCTCCTTACTATAGTGATCATACTTCTTTATTACTTATCACTAATCTGGCTATAGATAGAAGAAGAGGTTGGTTTGGAATAGAGGCTTCTTGGCTACAACATTGGTCTTTTAAAGGTTATGCTCATGAGGCTTGGTGCAGAGATCCAGATATATTTTCAAATTATGAAAGGAAGATGAGTTTGTTTAGAGAAGATTTGTTGGTTTGGAAAAGAACTATTTTCGACAACTATAAACATCAATTAGATCAGGTTAGACAAGAGTTAATCAATCTCCAGAATGTTTCGGAAGGCCAACAACAACTTGATTATGAGATTCTTCTACAAGACAAACTTAATAGATTAGAGTCCATGGAAGATGCTTATTGGAAACAGAAATCCATATCCTTTGGGCATTCTATGGGAGATGAATGTACTAAATATTTTCATATGAAGGTCATCAACAGAAGACGATTCAACAGAATTACAGGTGTTTATAAGAATGATGGTGGTTGGTCTACAAATTGGGAAGATATTCAGTAGTATTTTGTTCATATTTTTCTAGAATTTTTGAACTTGACACCTCTCCATCTGCTTATATGAATATTAGGTTCTCGGTAGCCCAGTTATCTGAGGTTCAAAGGAATTCTCTTATTTCTATCCCTACGTTGTCTAAAATCAAGGATGCTTTATTCTCAATGAAACCTGACAAATAACTAGGCTTGAGTGGTATTCCTCTTAACTTTCTTTAGGCCATGTGGAATGATATTCAAGGGGATATAGTTGGGTTAATTATTTCTATGTTTTCGTTGTATATTATTCCCTGGCGTTTAAACCACACTATTATTTCTCTTATTTCTAAGAAAGAAAATCAGGTAGCTCTAGAGCATTTTCATCCTATTAGCCATTGTAATGTCTTGTTTAAGATTTTTTCTAAGGTGCTAGCTGGTAGAATTAAAGTTATTTTACTGGAGCTTATTTCTGAAAATTAGGTAGCCATCGTTCCCAGAAGGATAGGTTTGGACAATATAATTCTAGCTCATGGTATTATAATTTCCTTCCGGTTCAAAACTGGTAAGATTGGACAATTTATGGTAAAATTAGATATTAGTAAGGCTCATGATAAAATCAAATGGGATTTCATTGAGGTAATGTTGAAAAGTTATGGGTTTCCACAGAAGTTTATTGATATTATTATGCAATGTGTGACTTTTGTGATTTACTCCCTTAGTCCAAATGGTAAGAGATCTTATGCTTTTAGATCTCATAGCGGGATAAGGTAGGGATGCCCGTTGTTATCTTTGTACTTTTATATTTTGTGTGTTGAAGTTTTTTCTAGTATTATTTGGGACTCGGTGATCCAGGGTAGTTTTCATGGGATTTCTCTAAATAGGGGTGGTCCTATTATTACACACTTGATGTATTATGCAGATGATATTGTAATTTGTGATAAAGTGACTGTGGAAGAGGCTAATAGTATGATGAACATATTGTGCACTTATCAATCTATGTCATGTCAATCTATTAATTTTTCAAAATCTAATATTATCTTTAGTAAGAATGTGTCGAAGGAGGTCTCTATTCAAATTTGTGCTCTAACTGGTCTTGTAAAGACTTCTCCTTTTGAAACCTATTTGGGAATACCCATTGGCATTTACGGGCATAGAATTAATCATTATAAGTGCTTGTTGAAAAGATTTCAAAAAAGACTAACTGGTTGGAAAATGCATCTACTTTCTATGGCTAGCTGCACTATCCTCATTAAATCTACTTCAAATTAGTTGCCGATCCATATTTTGTCCTTGAAGAGCATCCCTAAAGCTATCATTTAGAAACTTGAAACTTGTCAAAATAATTTTTGGTGGGCTCACAATGTTGATGGTAGGAAGAAGATACATTTGCAAAGTTGGGCATCTATTAAATTGTTGAAGTTGAGGGGAGATTTGGGTATTAGAGATTTGATTACAATAAATAAAGTTCTATTGCTTAAACTTGCATGGGCTTTTCTTCATCAAACGGGCAAGTTTCAGGTGAAAATCCTTCATAGTAGATATGTGAGATCAAATAATTTTTGGGATCTAAAGGTGACTTCTAGTAGTTCTAACATAAGGAAGAACATACTAATGGCCAGATCAAATGTTCTTAGAGGTAGCATTTGGAAAAAGAATAGTTCATTAATTAATATATGAAAACATCAATGGATTATGGATAGAAAATGACATCCATCTCCTTTGTCTAGATTGGTTAGTAGGCCAACCTATGTTAAGGAACTGATTGTGGAAGGGAACTTGAGTGTTGAAATTCTAGTTAAGAATTTTGACTCCTTTTCAATCGCTAGAATCTTAAGAACTCTTATTCATCATGATGAGAGTAAGGATAAATTGATGTGTAAGTATTCTCAAAATGATATTTTTATGTCTAAGTCAACTTATACTTTCTTCTCTAATTGTAATATTTCCCCTAGAGCTTCTGACCAATCGCTGTGGAAGAAGCTATGGCAAATCTATACTTTCTTCTCTAATTGTATACATTTTAATTTATATATAATTTTAGTTTATTAAAAATGATGTATAATAATTTTGAAAAATCGATCTGGGTTGGGCCAAATTTATATTTTATACGGGTTAGACCAAGTCGGACCAATGACATAACATAGGTCGGGCTAGGCCAACCTATTATATATTGGAGCATGTCTTGGTTGGGCCAATCGTGGACCAGGCTGGCCTGCCAATTGACACCGCTACTCACCCCCTAGATCACAATTCACAATATACCGAGACATTTGATTATTATTCATAGTGCTGTTGTGCATCTTCGTTGTCGTGATTTCCCCTATTAAGATTTTCATTATTTTTAAGGCCACCGTATACCGCAGATATTCGCTCTTGAATTTTATGTATTTTTCGTTTCCGAGGACTTAAATCACACGTAGTAAAATGTATAATAAGATGAAGTTTGTAACGTTTTTTTAACATACGACAAAAATACACGTATTCTTTGGGAAATTTCAAGTGAAAAATATTAGTACCCATCCGTCGGTGTAGTAACAATATCCAATATTACAACTTGTGCATTTCGATAAGCAAAAAACAGAGGACTATAACCATACTATTTTCTTTTGTTTTTCTTTTGGATCTCAAATTAGCAACAAGTTAATGGTGTTGTCTGACCGCGTACAAAGACAACAGAGTTGGAAAAGTTCGTTTGAACTAGAGGTTGAAGCCTTTTTAACATGGACAGAGGTAGAGTTAGTAACGACAGCATCAGTGACTGGTCCATTTCATCTCTCACAATCCCCTTGCTCGATGCTTACAATTGAATGAAAAAGGGTATCTGACAAGTCAAACTTCCTGCCGACCGAGCTTGGCTCGGTTGGCACAACGCCACCCCTGAGGGAGGGGGTGGCGGGGGTTCGAATCCCGGCTGTGTTCAGCCGGGCCACCCCCTGCGGGGGGCGGGGGTGGTCATCCTGTGGGGTTCGAGTGCTCGCCGGCAGCACTTGAACCCTCGCTGGTGTGCAGTGCGGCGCACACCTGGCCACTGAGCCATGCTGTCCAAAAAAAAAGACAAGTCAAACTTCCAGTGACATCTGAAACTTCATTTGAATAATAAAATCATTAATATTTATACAAATCTTGATCAATTGAACCGAGACTTTCAGTTTCAAATAAAATTTTTTTGGGACATATGTAGGGCATCTAAAACAATTCCACAAGACCTCTTTACTAAAATAAAAAAGTAATCATATATGTAGCAAAGTTGACATCTTTAAAATTTTCTTGTACATGCTGATATGTTTTTTACAACGAGATGGCATATTTTTGCTACCTCTTTTGGTGAGGTATGAATCAATTTGACATGATTTTTTTTATCGCAAGTGAAAATTTAATGAAGTTTTATTTGAGTATTGCGTTTTGTATGTGTTTTATGATATTCTTGCACTATGTTTGATAAATCCCACCACCTATCACTCTTGTTTTCTCGTCATCTCATTTTATCATGTATCTCACCATGGTTATCATTTTATTTCTCATCTTTGTCATTTATCCCACTGTGGCCCTTCAGTCCATTTTTCTTTATCCCACAGTGTCCCTTATTTTTATCACCCCAATGTGATTATCTTTTGAGTCCCACCATATCCTCCACCCCATCATGGGCTCATGTTCTGTTGCTTTGTTGTCTCCTATATTTTTGATGTCCCATCATATAATACATATTTTGTCTTATCTCACCCCACCATAATCATTGTGTTGGGTCCTATCTTAAAATTCACCGTGGCCTTATGCGATTTGGTACATTCATAATACCCCCATGCAGTTTTTTTTATTGTGCTTTAACACAAACTCAATGCAACTTAAGATTATTCCACTTTGAATTAAATCAAGTATTTTGGAGAACTTAAATAAACTTGAGATTCCAATTATAATTGATTAGCATTCTTCTTCTTTTTACAAGCATATTCTTTATTTTTATTTTAGTCTATCATGATAGAAGCAAACTACACAACGAGGGCCACTAACCTTGATGAGCCTACGAACTTGTGATTTAGGGACCTCCATTGCATTGGAGGTTGGCTACTTTTTATTTTATTCTCTCATACTCGCAACACATCTTTCACCGATAGGATAGGAAGGTTTGATGAAACATAGCGGTAATCCTGAAGAATTGAGGAAATTCGCATTGTTGAACCATGTCGACTAGCGTGTCTATATTTACACCTTGCTATTACCCTTCCTATATATCACCATTTTATTTTGCTACATTCGTCTAAGTTTGCTCCCACTTCACTGCACCTCACTATGGACCACTTCACTTTATTACATGTTACTCTCTTGCAAAGCCAATGCCAAAGCGATGCAAGTTATAGACACCTAAAATTGGCTTAATTCTGAAACTTAAAACTGTTGTTATGTGGGTAATATGTGAGTTTGCATCGTTAAGAATCGTGTCAAGTCATTTTGGAATAGAATTGAGGGTTTTCCAAGTGAAGCCGTGAACAACCATCAAAGACTGGAGGACATGCCCCCACATGGGGGCACGTATCCACATGTCCTTAGTTGTGGTTGCATGCCTCCTCAACTGGAGGCACATGAACCTTTTTGTATTTTATGGTTCGAATTGATCTCAACTAATCTTTTGACCAACTTTTGAGGATTTCCTGCTTTAATTAAGATGCACCCTAGGGTGGGGATGCGTATGCCCACAATTGAGATGTGAGAAACTTTAAATTTTGAAAATTTCTAATTTAATTTGGAATCAGATTCTCTAGGTTGAACACATGCCTGTTGGCATCAAATTTTTCCGCTTAGCTTGCTTGATACAAGTTTCAGCAATGCCAAAGCCGGTGCAGAAAATCTGACCCAGATTCGGAAAATTCATAAATAGATGATGTAAAAAGGCTTTGGAAATGCCTTGGCATGGCCTTACATGCTACAAATGGCCAAGATGATGTGCTCATCACATAGCCCTGGTCAAGAGCTTCGCAACGGTGCCCAAAACATGGAAAACGGACACCGGAAGGCCGAAATGACCATTTTTCCCCCAACACTTTGGGACAAATTGGGACTCTAACATGGAATTCCAACTTTAACACATTGTTAAAGTTGGATAGAGCTAGGCAATGCTCTAAACGGATCGAAAATCTGACCCCCGGATGAAGAGATATTCAAGAAAGAGCAAATCTAGACGGAAAGCCGTATGTCATCGCACCAAGGGCATAATGGTCCGATTAGCTCCGGATCGACCCATGGGCTGAAAATTTCAATTTTCATGACCCAAAACTTTGATCTCATGAATATTGATGCATGAAAAATAAATTTGGCCAATGGGAGAAGGTAATTGCACTCAATTACAGTTTTCGGCATTATCGACGGCCGAGATCGCATCGATCAGAGAAATTGGTAAAATCAGAGATCCTGGGAAATTTGGGAGATCTCAGCCACACATTTGGATGGATCATAAGATCAATGTTCATTAATGATTGTCCCATATTTTTCTGATTTAATTTTGGCTGTGTTTAATCAATTTTTGGCCAAAATTAATGATAGCCGTCGGATCGAGAGTCTGTTAGATGAATGGTCTAGATTGGATCACTCTCTCTCTCTATCTATCTCTCTCTCTCTCTCTCTCTCTCTCTCTCTCTCTCTTCCCTCCACTTGGCTGGCCGAACTCCTCCCCATCTGCCATGCGCACAATATCCTACAAGTTAGGGAGCTGGCCGAACTCCCCATCTGATGGCATAGCTAGCAACTTTGTCTTATCTCCCTCAACCAGCTCAACAAGCTCAACAACTTCCCATGGCTTATCCTTATCACCCTCAACTACTCCAATGGTTTATCTTCATCCTAACTAATCCTACAACTAACCAAGCCTATCCTCATCCATGCCCTGGCCGAACCAGTCATCTTACCACATGTCATGTGCGCACATCTCCTTGAAAGTAGGAGAAGGTGCGCACCCTTCTCTCCCTCTCTTTCTAGTTGGCGCACAATCTTCCTCAACAACCAATTATGAGTTATCCTTATCATACTCAACCTCCCTTGAGTTATCCTTATCTCCTCTCAACAACTTCCAGCCTTATGTCCTCCTGCAGATGGCGCCATCAACTCCTATATAAACCCCCCTGCTGGCCATGTGGAAGGCAAGCTGATCACCCTGCGGAAGCCCTGCCTCTCCTCCCTCTACCTTGCTCCAAGACATCTTCTCCTTGCTTGGACGTCTTCATCAGCAACTCAGCGACCTCTCCAGATCCTTTGTGGTGTGCCAAGTGAAGAAGAAGAAGGAGAAAAGACCTCCCTCCAGCAGGTGCGCCAGCAGCAAGTGCAACCAGCCCACCTGATTGGTGTGCCAACTTCAGCAAGTGCATCAAGCTCTCTTCATCCCTTTGCTCCATCCATCAACATCAGCAAGGAGAAGAGACCCCCTTTTCTCATCCAACAGCAAGAGAATAAGGGTTTGGTGGCACCTTCAGCTCATCATCTTCAACACCACCTGCAGTGCAAGAAAGAAGAAAAAATGGTGAGTTGAAAAAGTGTGTTCGGATGTAGCCTTTTAATTCAACTCTTACCCTTCTCTTCTCTACCCCTCTCCATGGTGGCATACCCTCTGAGTAATGCCCATTCAGCCCCTTTGAGTGCCCTTCATGTTGGTCTACAGAAAGCCATCCTTTAGCCCCAAGGGTACCCTCTATTTGGCCATCACAAAAACAGCCCCTTGCTGTCCCTTAAAACAGGCCTCTGAACCAGCCCCCTTGTGCACCCTTTTGGCCCTCCATTTCGGCCCCTAAACCTTCCACTATCATGCCTTGTTCGATCCCACTTATGGTCTCTTGAACATGCACTTCTTGCCTCCCTCAATCAGGCCCCGAATGGCATCCCGAACAGGCCCCCTTGCTGGCCCAAGTTCTGCCCCCCTTGTGAGCACCCATGTCAGGCCCCTTTGATGGTCACCTAGTTTACCCTATGTGCAACACACCCAATACAGCTCCTACAACACCCCCAAACAAACCAATCACCCTCTTTGATGTGTGGAAGGAGGGGTGACAGCCTGGGCCTCTTGGAATCTGCCAGACGGGCCAAGAAGTTAAGCTGGGTGGCCTTAATTTCCACTCATCAAATACCTTTTGCACAGCCCCTTGACTTCCCTATTTGGCCATCCAAATAGTCCAAGCTCTGCCCACCTGAGCAGCATCCGAACATAAGCCCCCTTTCAGCCCATGTTTGGCCTATCAGAACACACCTTAATCAGGTCCTTGTGTGCCCCCTTGTTGGCCCTTCAACATAGCACCTGAATGGCAAAAGAAGTCAGCCCATTGGCAGCTCTCAAAACAGCACCAAAACAGGCCCCTCTTCAGCTCTCTACATGGAGGCTTGCATCACCTGCTGCTATTGCTGCAAGAATAAACAAAAAATGGCAAATGCATACAAGGTTTGAAGCTGGCCATTTTGGCCTTGAAGTGCTGTAAACAGGCCATGCTGGCCCTTGAAGAGCAAATCAGGCTGCCAGGGCCCAAGATGTTCAAAACAGGCCAACCAGGTTGATAAGATGTTCAAGACCGGCCTTACTAGGCCAACATAGCATGAAGACCAGCCCATTGTGCTGATGAAGCTGTCCTATTGGGCCTTGGACATTTAAAAAGCACACTTAACTAAATCTGAAGGCGAAATGCCAAAATTAAATAAGGAGTTAGCACCACCACGTGGGCGCTCCCCCTTGGGCGGCTCATCCGGCCTGCACCGGAATGCTGACCCGGACGTAGGCGCGATCTGGCTCCCGTTGTAGACGATCCTTCTCACTACTTGGAAAAGTCAAAAGACTATGCCATGTAGGACGGGTAAAAATTCCACATCGATCGGAAAATAAGGTGGCATGCTGCCAAAATTTTCCTGGTCAAGTGGGATTTTACACCAAGGGAAGGACTTTGACACTTCGACAAGCATTATTCAAGGCATATGAACTGCCACATCTGATGTACACCAGCATGAACATGAATATTCAATGAACATTTCAAGTGCTGAGTTGATTGCATGTAATTGGGCATCGACACTAGCCTGACAGACCGGATGTGATGCAAACCGAACAAAAGTTAACCAAATATGAAGTTAACTTAATTAAATCTGAAAATACATTAAACCAACCTTAAAACATGCTTAAAATAGATCTTTAAAGCTTTAGCATTCAACAAAAATAAGATTTAATACAATATGGAAAAATTGATTCAATACACTTAATCCATTTGAATTCAAATGCTTAAACAAGTGCACATCAAATAATTTATAACCAATTGAAAAGAACACAAAAAGAAAGCATTAATGCATCTGAAATTCATCTTAAAACATGTCACATTTAGATCATTAACAATTTTAAGTTCAAGTTTAATCAATTTAAACCAAACTTTAAAACATTTAAAACATACCGAACACACCCGAATTGGTATGAAAACACCAACCGACATGATAAAATCACATGAAAATGACTCAACACATGTCAACTAAACTTAAACAAGTCAAATTGATCAACACATCTAAAATATCAAGTTCAAAAAAAAAATAAAAATAAACTTCAATCAATTGAAGTAAAACAAACCAAACAATTCAAACAATCTCAAAACAAATAACATTGAAATCCAAGTCAAATGGAAATCTAAAATCAACAATTCAAACCACATCAAAATACATTCATAAATAAAACATAAACGAATTCCAAACAAAATCTAATCAAACTTGTTTGCATCTCATCGGGCCTGAAAGGCCAGGGCCCTTTGTGTTCTTTATATGTTGTGGATGTGCACGCTCTCGTCAAACAAGATCGCTATGGCAGTTAATCAAGGGTGTTCGAGTGTTTGCTCGATTTAAATGAACATCGGATATTCGCACCATTCGAGGGAGAGAGGTCAAAAAATTTTTCACAGAACCCGAACCTCGGTTCTATACTCTTTTAATATCACCTGGACTATCTAGTATTTTTATGGTCTATCACCTACTTTACTAGAAAATTCAGATGTCGATATTTCAAAACATACAAAAACAAGAAATCTTTTCAATGAATAAAAAAGATTCCCGAGGTTCCCACAAATTGGCACGCCCGGTGGGACCTTTCTTTCCCTTCATCTCTCTACCATAGCAATTTGAGAGGGTGCACATCCACTACCTCTTAAAAACACTCTAATCAAGTCAACCTTTTTACAGGTTCAGTGGCGGCTTGTGAAGGTGTCATTTACTTAAAAACTTATGTCGATAATTCAGCATCAGCTCAATCATGTTGGTGATCAATTTCAGCAAGTTTGCAAATACCATGTTACTCCTAGACTGGCTCGACTCCGTCTTGGAGTTACCACCTACTGTTGAGGACATAGCAATGCTACACCTCACTTGCTAGTCCATAATGCATCTCCAAAAGCTTGGCCTGGACACTGCCATGTTGCTCCCAGAAAATGTTCTGTTGTCTCCCCCACGTGAGACTTTTTTGGTGAATCAGATCACCCTTGAATTTGGGCCTGCGCCCGCACCCACAGTCATAGTACCTACTCAACTTGCTGCCCTTGCACCTACTATGTTTTCCACAACATTTGTGCCTGCACCTGCTGCCATGCTGACACTTGCTACAACACCCCTCAGCCAGAGGAAGAACATGAGTGAGTGAGGATCCTGTTGGCACCTCAACATCAACACCGTGTGTTGCTCGTGGGACGACAACCACCTAGTGATGCCTATCAAGACTCCTTCCGAGCTTATGGAGGAGAAGCGTAGATCACTACAGCCTGTTATCTTGCTGCTTGTCGATAGTTCTTCACTTTGGACTGGCTAGATTACAAAAAACGGGGCCCTTGCTGTGCCCAATGTTATTGCACCAGATGTAAGGGGGAAGTGTAGACCTTCTGCCTGCCCAGGAAATCCAACCAACCAGTGGCTATAAAGGCCATGGAGAGGAGGAAGCCCTCCCTTCTGAACTTAGAAGACTCAAAGAGGACAATCTAGGCAAGGGATCATCCCTTAGCCTGCAATACTTCATTAGACAGAGCAGCGGTTTGAGATGACGAGACCCCATAGGTGCCACCACCTGTTGAACAAAAAATTCTATGTGAATGGTTGGTTCACCAACCACCCTTCCAATCTTTAGCTTAGCCAACTGGGGGCAGCCTCTCCATCAGATTTGCCCTTCATCCAGCTAACCGATCAGTGGTTCAACGTACAAGGGCTTGACAACAACCACTTGCTATAAAAAAAAGGATAGAGAGACATCAGTAGTCAGCCATGACACTGAATCACCTTGGCACTCAATTCTGCCAGCTAGGGGCAAATCCTTATATAAGCTAATGCTATGGAGAGTGGGGAATGTAGACACGCCAAATTCGCCTAATTCAGAACATAAAACTCATGTTTTATAGGGTAACATGTATGAATGACCTTATAATAATGCTGGGTCCTTTAAAGTTTATTTGGAGCTTCGCCGAACGAAATCGGATGTTTTCCGAAGTTTTCCGAAAAAAGCCATAACTTCCGAGCGAAAGCCACACGTAAATCGTGTAAACACGAAAATTAGCTGAATGACCAATGCCTAATGATCATGCATTTAAGGTTATGGTCATATTCACACCCCGGACAAGTTTTGTTGCATACCGTGCCTTTCCGGTTTGCCGTCAGAGTGATTTTGACCTGTATCGGATCTTCTGTTCACTGCCCTAACTTCCGGACAAATTTATGAATTTTTGGAGAGTGTTATGGCTGATATGATGCTATAGAAAGCTATTTTGGCCTGTTATCTTTCCAACGCAACAAACGGCGTCGAATTCCGAGTTCGGGAGTGTTCGCAATGGCTTCCGGAAGAAGGACGCGCAAAAACAGTCCCATGCGCCCGAGTCCTTGGTCACATGCGCCCAGAACCCACGGCATGTGCCCATGCGCCCTACCCCTGAGGCACGTGACCTTGTGCCCTGACTTGAGGGCACATGCGCCCTACCCTTGAGGCACGAGGGAACCAGCTTTTCACCGGGACTCTACCGCTGAACGGATGACCGGATAAGATCGAATTTTTCGAGAAATGTGCCATGCACCCTCACTGGGAGGCACATGCGCCCCTCAGTGGGGTGCATGCGCCCTGCACCAGGGCGCATGCGCTCTGGTGTAGGGTGCAAGGTGGCCTATTTTTTAGTCTTGATAGCGCCGTCCGTTCTCCTATAAATTAACTCTGATTCTGGTCATTCCAAAGGCATGAGCCCGACCCCCCAGACATCTCAAGACGTCCAACCTTCCTCCTGCATTGATTTTGTGATTTTTAGAGAGAGAATTTCGAGTTTTTAGTGAGATAAAAGTCGGTTCAAGAGAGCGGAAGGCTGTTCTGCAGGTGATCAGCCAGGTCTCTCTTCTTCGGCCTTTACAGCAGCGTGTGGATGTCTACTACCCGAGCTCTCTTCATCAAAGTTCTTCCTCTCCAAGTTTTCTTCAGTTGCAATCGACGGCACTTGATTCTGAGGTCGGGGCTGGTCGTGATGAGCGCAGAAGCAAAGTCGCGCCTGGCAGATCCTGGACTGCTGCTTGGCTTTTTCGACAACACAGATTTGGCCATATCTCTCTCTATTCTACTCAGAATTTGGCTGTTCTTTTTCCTATATCTTTGTTTTGTGATTCTCCATCCTCATATCATTTTTTACATTTTTTGCATTATTTTTAGTAAGTTAATTTGAAAAATAGAAAAGAGGGGTTAGAGATAACCCGAATCCGGTCAGTTTCTAGTCAGCTGTGTGTTTCATGTTATTCTCTTTACATATACTCCACTTTGTCTAGTTCTAATAGTCTTTTCACTTGTTTATTTGTCTAGTTGCATAGAATATCAAGCACCCACCACGTTGAGGACTCTTCTTCATCGGCCGGCCGAAGAAGGAGAAGCTTTAACCCACATTCTTCACGCTAAGGTACACACGGTCATCTTTCAATCTTTATTTCATAAATCAGAACCTGCGGTTCCTGGCGACCACATGTTTTAATTTCTTTCTTCTCATCCTCCTCCCACATGACCCGAACCGTCTCTTTGGTGATCGAGCGATGCCAAGTGATGAAAGTTCGGGGATTAATGTGAGTGTGGGATCGAGGTGAGAGTTGCTTTCCGATGTTTTCTTCTTTTCTTTATCATCCCCTCTTGAGGTGACGATCTGGATTCATGGACTTCCCTGAAAAGGAGAGGCCCCGTCGAATTTTCAGAGTCGACGGCTTTGTGGCGACCACGGTGGGACAAGCAATGTCTTCAATTGTGGGTGCTTAGTGTTTTGTTTACAACTAGTTCTAGTTCTAGACCGGTTCCCACGTGAGCCTTTCCTTCTTTCCACCTTTCTTAACTTCATGCCATCTCAAAATTTCTGATTTCACCCATCTTTCATCAGATCTGAAGTGCCAAGTATGCCATTTAATTTCTGGTATCTTATTTAAACTGGTTCCCACGTGAACCACCCTTTTCCTTTTAAACCGGTTCCCGCGTGAACCAATCTCTTTCTTTACTTCGGTTCCCACGTGAACCAAACCACTTTTTTTCAGATATATCCCAACTTGGATCAGATCTTTGTTCACCTTTAATTGGCCCCACGTGGCCCTCTTTTGACCATTCAAACCGGTTCCCACGTGAACCACCCTTTTTTACCCAAAACTGGTTCCCGCGTGAGCCACCATTACTTTTTACCCCGGTTCCCACGTGAACCAGCTTATTCTTACATCAGTCCCCACGTAGGCCACCCTTTTGCTTGGCTATCAGATCTGAACCCTCTTCTTTCCATCACCTTTTCATTATCTCCATTTGGCTCACATATGAAACAAGGTCTGGATTCTAGTTTCTAGTTGCTTGTCTAGTTTCTAATTGCTTGTATGGTGTTGATTGCTTGTTTATTTAAGTTTATGTTTTGCTCATTACTTGTTTTATTACTTGATTGCATTCTCTGCTCCTTCTCTCTACCTCCTTCTTTTAAACTTTTTTGAGGCGGGAGTTCACTCTCCCATTTATCCCTCCCATCCAAAACACCCTCTTGGTGGATTCTGACCTCTCTTCTGGGATATTCCTTCCTAGTTGACTTGGTTGGCTTTCATCAAGGCCTCCGTAATTCCTCATACGTGGAATATTCCTCTTCACGATCGGGTTGGTTGTACCACTCCCCAAAACCCGAAGCATCCTACGTTACCTACACGTGGTGAGATTGTGTGAAACCTAGGTCATTGGAGATTGGAGTTAGGATCCTAACCCATTTGTTGAGAGAACAATTCTTAACAAATCCATAAACCTAAGGTTTAATGAAAATCATTGCTTAATCTTGCTTTCAAGTCTTTGCATCACTTGCTTGTCAAACAAAAATTCAAACCTCTAACTTTTTGCAAAAAAGCAAAAACCAAAAAAAGTTCTTTGTTTACTTTGTCAACTTGTTTGTTTTCTCCTTGAAGTTCAATGCAACTAAGGTCTGGAAGGCACGTTGGAATGGTGGAACAAGCTGAACATTGAGAGCGCGAGATGGGTCACCAACCAATTCTGTCAGATGGTCTTGTTAATCCATTGTTTGAGTCAGAAGCGCAAGAGGTCCCTCAACCATCTGCTCCTTGTGATGTTGAACAACTCTTTAGGGAGTTGTCTCTCTATACTGACCCAGAAACCTACGCACGCATACAATCCATGGTGAAGGGTAAAATTGCCTCGGATTAGGCTGAAGCTAACCAAGTTGTCTCATCTCCTTGTCCTCTGGTTTGACCACCACTCATTCAATCACCTTTTATTCAACCACCTATTATTCAACCATCATTGGCACTAGCACAACCATCTGTAGTTCAACCATCTATAGTTCAACCATCTGTGGTTCAACCCTCATTTGTTCAGCCATCTTATTTTAACCATGTTGTTCCTCTGACTCATCAAGTCATGGGACAATCTTCAGTAAATTTGTCAAGTCATGCTCCTCAATTCCAGAACCATGCCTCTAACCACATATCCCCACCAGTAAACCAAGAACCTGCTCTCACCTAGGCAATCATGGATCAGCTCACACAAATGAATGAACGTTACGAAGAGCTGAGATGTCGCCTAGACTCCAAGTCAGTTCCTGAGATTTCTATTCCTTCTTTACCAGTTCTCCACTTGCCACCTTCTGAGTTACCAGTTTATCTCCGCTACAATGGTACTGCCAATCCTTTTCTCCACTTAAAAGATTTTCTCTACGAGTCCTCGTTCTGGAAAAATGATCTTAGGGTTCTTGCCTTCTTGTTCCGTCGATCATTAGAAGGGTCTGCATTGGAATGGTTCTACTCGCTCGACTCCTTTGAGGCAGGAGACTTCGATATTGTCAAAACCAAATTCTTGCAGAGATACAGAGACCGGGTGGCACCAGCATGCTCCATTACAAACTTGATTGCTGAAAAGATGAAGCCCGAAGAGGACTTCATAAAGTTTGCTGATCGCTGGAGGGGAATGGCAGAGAAACTGACAGATGTGATTTTTGAAGGGGAACAAGTAAAGATGCTTATCGGCAACACTACACCTGCCTTGAGGAATGTATTGATCATGCACCGTCCTACCACCATGAATGAACTCTATGACAGTGCCCGATATTTTCAAGCCCATTTCAAAAATGCCACCATGATAAATCCTTTTGATCCTAAACCTATAAACTTCAGGAAAACCCCTCTGCACCAGTTGGGCCTACAACAGAAGGAGTGGTCAACAACGTAGCTATAAACATTGTGGGGAACTAGGGAGGGAACCGTCAAAATCAGTTCAGAAACCCACCACAAAACCATTCCTATTACCCCCCTCAACAACAGGTTAGGCCACCACAACCACGACAACCACAACAACCACCTCAGCCAGTAGCACAACCCTAGCAACCTCGTCAACCTACCTACAATAGGGCAATGCCACCACCCAATCAGGCACCACGAAGGAGAGGTCCTAGGAGAGAGAACTACCAACAACTCCCTTACTCCTTGACTGACATCTTCAATGTACTCATGGCGGAGAAACAGTTGGAATTGCCCAAGGAAAGAGAGGTTTGGCCAACAAATGTAGATATGTCCCGATACTGTGCTTACCACCGGTGTCCTAGTCACACTGTAGAAGTGTGTTTTCAATTCAAGGATTACATCCACGATCTGAATGACCAAGGTAGCATTGATTGGGCTCAAATGGGGGAATGCATACAAGGTATGAAGGCTAGGCAGTAGCAGCGGCAGCGTCCACCGGCTCAACCTCAACAACATCCTGGCTTGGGGATTGTTCAAAATCCGCTCCCATTACATGCTCCCACTCCAGCACCGGCACCAGCACATCCATACCCAAGAATTGGTCTAGTACACTCCATTGTCCAGGGAGATGCCAGCCTTGCTCAAGGTTGGCAACTAGAAAACCAAAATACAACCATGCACATCAACCCAGCTAGGCCTCCTGTTAGGAACCCTCCTAGACAAATAATTCGTGCACTTGCTACTCCACAACCACCACCTAGTTCAATAACCCAACCACTGGCCGCCACTTCTTCTCGCCGACTCATCATTAGGCCAACCCCCTTCTTAACTACACCTCCTTCAACCATTGCTACACACCGACCCTTGCTCATCCGACCACCACAATCACCACCAAACTTGAACCCCCAGCCTATGAGCTCTTCCACTCCAAAACCCCAAGCTATCATACCACCAATCCCACAACCTACCACATTAGCCACTCCTGCACCCCGGCCTCTTCTTATCAGGCCACCAGTATCACCATCACTACCACCTCCAAATCCTATCCCTCTACCCATAAACCCAATCATCCCAGAACCACCAATCCCATTGCCTACCATACCTGTACCTACACCACCTGTTCCCACCCCAGTTAACCCATCACCTCTACCCGACCGCCAAATAGCCCCAGTGCTTCGGAGTGGGAGGATGTTCCAGCGGCTCTTTCCCCAAGCCGATACTCGACCGCAGGATCCAGTGGAGGAGGAACAAGTGGAAGAACCCTTTCCAGGCACGACCTATGATTTATTAAAGCATTTAGATAAGACACCGGCTCGTATTTCCATACTTGAGTTGATCAAAAGATCAAAGGTGCACCAGGAGATTCTACAACAATATTTGCAAAGGGTCATGGTGAGTGAAGATCTCCCACCTGAGAAGATCACTACAGTGTTAGCCCCTAGAAGTGAGCACCCAACACTCACTTTCTCTCAGGAAGAATTAGCAGATGCAGAGGTCAGGAGATATGCTTTGCATGTGGCTGTTATTGTAAACACGCCAAATTGGCTTGATTCGGAGCCCTAGACTCTTATTCCATAGGCGATATCTTTTATTTGACCGTTATCTCCGTTATCTGATCCGGATTACCTCGTGGAGATGAGTTAAGGACATTGGTGGAGCCCCTTGTAAGTTGAGAATGGACCAATGATTTCCGGAATATTGCCGTAACCTTCAAGCGAGAGCCGCACGTAAATAGTAAAAACACGAAGCCTGCTCGATCACCGACCTTGAATGGTCCATAATTGAAGGTCACGGAAGTCCCGCATGTGTTCCGTAACATTCAGGATTTCCGAGAAGTCATTTCTGTCGGCGTCGGTCAATGACTGCTTTCGTTATGGCTTTTTCGATCTGTGCTGACACGGCTATCCCGGACCACATG
The DNA here is from genome assembly GCA_036172225.1 of Cryptocoryne crispatula var. balansae. NCBI lineage: Eukaryota > Viridiplantae > Streptophyta > Magnoliopsida > Alismatales > Araceae > Cryptocoryne > Cryptocoryne crispatula. Next base: position 48,872 of record JAYDZW010000038.1, read on the forward strand.
TTAGGCCTTTTCGGTCATCACCGGGTCTTTTTAGGTCATCCGGGTTTATTCTAGCCGAATATTTTCATCAACCGGGGCCATATGGCCATTTCGGTCAATTTTAGGGTTTCCCGGCTTTTCCGGGTTTCGGTTCACGTTTACCGGGTTAATATCAAATTTTTCGATGACTTCGGGTTTTCCGGTTGTACCGGACTTGTTCGTTCATCATTTTAAGTCATCCGGAGTTGACCCGAGATTTCTTGATCGGAACCGTGCTCTTTCGGATCTTCGCCCCAGGTTTCGGCTTTCCGCGAGAGGGTAAACCGGTAGAAAGCCCCGTGCGAACATGTCGGGAGTCATGCCGGCTGGTTTACTGACTTGAGGAGGTGCGGTTGAAGGCCCTCTTTCCAACGTGACAAACAGGAGCCGAATCGGACATCCCGTTTGCAAGATACGGCTCGCGGAACACGCGCGCAGGAGAGAGAGTGTACTGCGCCCCCTCTCCCTTTGAAAGAGGAGGGCGTGCCCTGCACGCCCTCAACCCGGGGGCGCGGTCTGCGCGCCCCCGGTTCCTTTGAAAGGCGGGGGCGCGGTCAGTTTCTTTAAATCACAAATTACCCCGATTAGTACCTTCTAAACCGGATTTTTGGAAGGTTTCCGCGGAGGATTTTCAATTATTTGTACCGCGCCCCCGGTTTGGGGGCGTGTTCCGGAAGTTTACGTCGATTTTTAGCAATTTCCAGAAGTTTACGTCGATTTTTAGTAGTGAGACGCATAACGCGCCCCCGCTCCCTTTGAAATAGGGGGGCACGCATACCGCGCCCCCGAATTGGGGGCGCGCCCTGCGCGCGCTCGTCCCCTTTGAGGGCCATTCTCAACGACCCAAGGTTTCCAAATTTTGCACCGGCTTCCTTCCCCTATAAATTGAGGGCCATTCTCAATGACCCAAGGTTAATCCCCCGTGCCTAGCTCGTCCATAGGTCTTGCAAGCTCTTCTCCAAAGCCGTCCCGACGTCCAAAGGCGATCCGAAGTCAAGAGATTGATCCCGAGGTGAAGGAGAAGGCTCGATCTGGGTGTTCTGCATCATCCAACTTCATAGACTTCTGAATAAAATCATAGACTCCTGTTGCAAAAGTCTTCAACATAGAATATGTCCATATCTTCGTCGTCTTTAATCTCCAACTGACGGTACATAATTCTGACTTTCCGTTTGTTCGTGGCGATTTCTACACTGAGGGCGCACATCCAGGTTGTATTTTCTATATCCGCCCACTTTAAGAATTTTTACTGACTTATACAGGAGGATTTCGCAGAATTCATGAACATAGGAACTCTTCTTCTCTGAGTTATCTGTATACTCCAACAAACGGAAGTCGATTCTGACATTGGGGTCGTCCGTAGAATCCTATGCACCAAAGTCGCGCCCGAAGGGTGCAAAGGCTACCCGAACCGGCCTTCTTCAACTAACTCGGCTTCAAATCAAGCCGATCCATTCCATAAGCTTTCTCAACTCCATTAACTCAGTTTATTTATTGTTTTAAAGTATCTTTTAGTTTATTTACATCATTTTTACTTAATTAAAAATACAAAAAAAGGGGTTAGGACTCGCCCCAATCCGGTGAGTTCGATTCCAATTGCTTCTTTCTCATATTTTCTCTACAGTTACTACACTTCCCATAGTTCTAATCATTTTATTTCACTTGGTTTATTGTTCTAGTTGCACAAGTCTATCAAGCTAGCATCAGTTGGAGACTCTTCTTCATCGGCCGGCCGAAGAAGAAGAAGGTTGGACCCATATCCCGATCTCCCACACTAAGGTACATGGTCAAATCAATTCATCTCTTGTTTTTATTCTATAAAGCGGAGCCCGCGGCTCCTGGCGACCCCATTTTTCATGTTTTAATTTCATCTCCTCCTCACTCTCCTCCCATATGACCTGAACCATCTCTGGTGCTCGAGCGATGCCGTGATATGAAAGTTCGGGGATCAATGTGAGTGTGGGATTGAGGTGAGGACATTTTACCACTTTCCGAGTGTCTTTTGATTCACTCCCCCCTTTTTTACCCCTCTTCTATCTTTCACCTTCTTATCTTGAGGTGCCGATCGGGAACCCGTTTTCGGAGTCGACAGTTATCATCTGCAATGTCGAAGTGAAATCATGTTTGGTTGACACTGGAGCTTCTATCAACGTTATGCCGCCAGAAACTTTGCAGTTGTGCGGCATCTCTGAACAACAAATCAAGCCATCCTTTGCCATGGTGATGGCTTAAGATAACTCCAAGAAGTCTGCACATGGGGTGGTCACTCTAGAAGTTAAACTTGGACCATGTGTGGTCACAACAGATTTTCATGTTCTAGAATTGGATCCAACTTTCCAAGCTATACTTGGGAGGCCATACTTGGAGGCAATAGGAGCTGTGGCTTCAACAAACCACTAGTACATAAAGTTTCCCTTTAAAGGATAAGTGGTCAAGGTGACTAGCATGCCTATATGGGACGAGATGAATGATACTACTTTTACACCACCCCTTGGTTTGTCAATACAACCCCAGAACTCAGCGGGAGAATTACCAGAAGTTAGATGTATGACCGCCTCTCTACCTGACACAGTGGGATGGTGGATGATGATGAAACGGGGCTATCATCCTGGAAGAGGTTTAGGCAAGGATCTTCATGGGATCACTCAGCCGCTTCAAACTGTGAAAAGGCCACGCACGCAGGGGCTGGCATCCGAAGAGGATTCCACCCTAAGAAGGGTCTTCCAGCCAGGCTATGCCATGGGTCTCCATACATTCTTTATCAAAGGGGAGACTATGATGATGGCTGAAGACGACAAGAGTTCCATGATGACTGTCAAGAGAAGGAAAGCTCCAGATGAAGAAGAAGAAGACTTGGAAGACTTATGCTTATCTTTGACTCGTCTGTTCTCAAGTGGGGAAGAGTACCAGGAACCACTCAAGGGCAGACCAATCTTGGATCATCTAGTTAAGCATGTTACCCAAGTCAAAACCATTCCACGAGGCCCAAATACAACAATCCCATGTTTGAACCTTGTACCATTGTTTCTAGATCTTTTGGATGGGCTTCCGGGCCCACTTACCCACTTTGGGCCCATGTGCCCTCTTCAACCTTCCACTCTTACTGGGCCAGCTTTACCATTTACTTCCCTTATCAACTTCAGAACTGAGGGCTTTTTCCAACATGGGCTCACATGCCCATTTATTTCTAAGATCAGGTCCACGTACCCGTTTACTTTTTTCATCAGTTTTGGACCCATGTGTCCATTTTCTGTTACTATCAGGTCCACGAGCCCCTTTTTCCCCTTTAATCTTAAGTTTTTCTCTCTATTAATTCAATCATCTTCTAACAAATTCCGAGTCATGCTGACTCATTCTATCTTTTTACTTGAAATTCCTAAAAAAAAATGTCTTCTCTGAAACTCACATTTCCATCGATGAGACATCTCTACTCATCCCAGAGGGTACTCCCAATCAGGGATCCCCCTTTTCTGATTCATTGATCGATTTACTCGATCCTCCCTCCACTGTAATTACCACCTTTTCAGCTTTATCTTCAGTAGGTCAGGTTAGGTTAGGAAATAGGAAAGTCAGGGGTAAACGAGTTCCAAATAGATATCTGCAACAATTGGCACAGAAATACGTAGAGTGTGCAAGGCTGCCAAACTTTTTAGAGAATACCATCCAGCTAGATGAAATTCGATATGAGGATGAGCATAACATAGATCATACTTTGGGAGCGTATGAGGTGGTATTAGAGAAGGATCCCGAATTTGAAGGTGAAATTGAGGACTTGGCCAATGCGTATGCATTTGGACTTAGAAGATTTGAGGAACCATCAGCCGCAAGGAATGAACCGACCAAGGAACTGAATTTAGGAACCCTGGAAGATATTAAGACTATCCTCATCAGTGCAAACCTCACTCCCTCAGAATAACAACGTTTGATCAAAGTTTTGGAAGAATATAAGGACACGTTCGCATGGACATATGAAGATATGCTGGGATTAGATAATTCATTGGTTGAACATAGATTAACCTTGAAACCTGGAACTACCCCGGTCAAACAAAAGCTCAGGAGGTTCTACCCTGATATTGCACTCAAAATGAAAAAAGAGGTCGACAAACTACACCAAGCAAAATTTATTAAAGTCGTCCTATATCCGCAATGGGTGGCCAACATAGTCCTTGTTATGAAGAAGTATGGACGGGTTTGGATTTGCATAGACTTCAGGGACTTGAACCGAGCGTGTCCTAAGGATGATTTCCCTTTACCTCGTATCGATGTTTTGGTTGATAACACAGCTGGATTTGAAATGCTTTCATTCATGGATGGCTATTCTGGATACAATCATATCCAGTTAGCTGAGGAGGACCAAGAGAAGACCGCGTTCACTACACCTTGGGAAACATATTGCTATGTTGTCATGCCCTTTGGGTTAAAGAATGCTGGTGCTACATATCAGAGGGTTATGATGGCTATCTTTCATGACATGATGCACACCCTTATAGAGGTGTATGTGGATGATTTGGTTATCAAGTCCAAGAGTCGGGAAGATCATTCTGAAGTGCTAAGGAAAGTTTTGCAACGAGCTAGAGAATACAAGCTAAAAATGAACCCTAAGAAGTGTACATTTGGAGTTTCATCAGGAAAACTACTGGGGTTCATAGTAAGCAAAAGGGGCATAGAGATCGACCCAAACAAGGCCAAAGCAATTATTGGTATGCCTCCTCCAAAGAATATGAAAGAGCTTCTAGGATTGATTGGGAGGCTACAATTTGTCCGCCGATTTATCTCACAACATTCCCAAAGGTGTAAACCTTTCTATGAGTTAACCAAGGCGGGGGCCGAGTTTAAATGTGATTCGAAGTGCCAGGAGGCGTTTGATGGATTGAAAACATACATGGCAAGTCCCCCTGTACTTAAACCACCAATTCCTGACAAGCCCTTGGTCCTCTACATTTCGGTTCTTGAGAACTCTCTTGGGGCAGTCCTTGCACAAGTTGATGAAGAAGGGAAAGAACGAGCTACTTATTATTTGTCTAAGATGTTTGATGCTTGTGAGCTGAAGTACACTGTGGTAGAAAAGACCTGTGCTGCTCTTGTTTGGGTGGTTCAGAAACTCAAGCATTATTTTCTTGCCCACCAAGTCAAGCTCATTGCTCGTATCAATCCCATTAAGTTTCTGTTAGAGAAGACAGTTTTGACTGATCGGTTAGGGTGATGGCAGAGTTTCTTATCCCAATTTGATATCACTTATGTCCCACAGAAGGCAATCAAGGGCTATGCTATCGCTGAACACCTTGCCCATCATCCCATACCCATCTTTGACCCAGTCCGGTCGGAGTTCTTGGATGACGAACTAATGTCAGTCCGATCTTCTAATCTTTGGACATTATATTTTGACGGGGCTCTGAACTCTCATGGTAGAGGGATAGGTATTGTCCTTCTGTCACCTGAAGGTGTCACCATTCCACAGGCTTTTCAGCTTAACTTTCCAGCAACCAACAACATAGCTGAGTATGAAGCCTTGCTGGCTGGGCCGGAGGCCGCTCATTTCCATGGTGCCACCGAACTGAGGGTGATAGGTGATAGTCAATTGATCCTATGCCAAGTCCTATCCAAGTATCGAACTTCCCATCCAAACCTCAAACCCTAACAGGAGCTCACCACCTGCTACATCAAGCTATTCTTCAAACTCACCTTTGTCCATGCCCCCCGTTCTCAGAATATCCTCGCCGATGCCTTAGCTTCACAAGCATCATCTCTATCTGTCCCGCTAGGCAGGTGAGTGCGGACTATCCACATCTGTAAGAGGACAATTCCAGCAATTGAGGATGGATGTTTTCTGAAGGTTAAGGGCAGGTTCAACAGAAAGGAATACTTGGAACTTAAAGAAGAAATCTCCTTAATTGAGGTGGAAGAATTAGAAGAAGGTGAGAGACCTTGGTATGACGAGATTGCGAGGTATTGTCAAGATCAGTCATATCCACCTGGATTAATCACCAAGGAAAAGAAGGCAATTAGAAGAGTATCCCAGAGGTATACAATCCTAGGAGGAGTGCTCTATAAGAGAAGCCTAAGTGGAATATTACTCAGGTGTCTTGATGAAGATGAAGCCGAGTTGGTGCTGAAGGAAGCACATTCTGGAGTGTGTGGTGGTCATGTGAATGCCCAAGCCCTTGCTATGAAAATCATCCGGCAAGGGTATTATTGGCCAACTCTAGAAGAAGACTGCTCCATCTTTGTCCGGCATTGTCATTCATGTCAACTCCATGCCGACAAGATTCACTCTCCCGCATCTTCCCTTCATCCAATTCATGCCTCATGGCCTTTCGCCATGTGGGCTTTTGATATCATTGGCCCCTTGAGTGACCTCAACTCCGAAATGCGCTCAAAATCATTCATTCTGACGGCAACGGAGTACTTCACAAAGTGGGCTGAAGCGGAAGCATTCGTGGAGATTAAAGCGTCAATAGTCTGATCCTTCATCAAGCGCAACATCATGGCAAGGTTCGGGATCCCCAGCGACATCGTCACTGATAATGAGCCACAATTTCTCTCTCAAGATCTACGTGATCTTTGCAACATGTATCGCATTTCATTGCATCATTCATCACCATATTATCCTCAAGGCAATGGTCAAGCAGAAGCCACCAACAAAACCTTAATCAAAATCATCAAGAAATCTTGTACGTCTAGCAAATTTGTCGACTGGCCTGATAAGCTTGTAGATGCTTTATGGGATTATCGTACTTCTGTAAGAACTCCCACTGGACAAACCCCGTATGCTTTGGCATATGGGATGGAAGCAGTGGTCCCCTACGAAGTATTACTTCCATCTCTCCGAGTTCAGCTCGACATGGATATTCCTGTTGATGAGAGACGAGAATCTCTCCTTGCACAACTTGAACTCTTGAATGAAAGAAGGCTAGCCGCCGCCGAGCATGCCCGGACTTATCAGAATAGACTCAAAAGGTTTTATCAAAAGAGGGTGGTCGAGAGAAAATTCGAAATCGGTGAGATGGTAGTCAAACGCACATTCGTTAAGCCGGGGGGTCCCCGCTCCAAGTTACAACCTAATTGGGAAGGGCCTTTTGTAATCACTGAAAAGTATCCAGGTAATGCATATGAATTGACTAATGCAGATTGAGAAAAATTAAATCATCCTTGGAATGGAGTTTACCTTAAAAAGTTCTTTCCATAAAAATGGAGAAACCACTGGTATAATCTCAAATCATCGATCCTAGGTTGTTCGTGAGAAGTCAAGGGTAGGTACCATCCTACACACACAACACTTCCCGATCCTAGAATCCAGACAACCTGACACTTGTGAAAGGCAAGGCAAAAATCTAGAAATGGAAGGAGTACCCTTACCCTATTCTCTTCTACTCGGTCCAAGATAGGGAGAGAAGATTAGAGAGGGGTAGTATCGAAAACACTCGCCACCTAGTAGGAGGCCATCTCAGAGGGTACAAAAGGGTGCCAAAAGATGGGCAATGAACCCCTCAGGTTAGAAACATAAAAATGTTCAACCTGTCTGAATGAGTACCTAGAATGATAGTCAAGGCAAAAGGCACTAAAAGATGGGCAATGTCCCCACAGGTCAAAAAACCTGTCCAAATATGTGCCACATAGAAAAGAGCAAAAAAATAAGAAAGACCCAAAGAGGCCGAACCCTAATGGGTAATTTGAGTGAGAGTAGAGAAATCCCTCTCAACATCTTCAAACCCTATCAAGGACTTCCTCTATACTCTTTCTCTTTAAAACCCCTTGGGTAGGGTAAATCGACCAAATCCAGGTGGAATCCAAGCCGATCAAAGGAAGAATGTTAGAAGGATTCTAGGTAGGGAACTTTATTTTTGCACGTGGCATCTACCACTTGAGTCTTGACAAACCCCAAAGACCGATGAATTGTCTCAAATACCAGCATTTTCTCCACAAAAACGATGAATATTTCAAATAAAAAATTGCATATTTCAAAAATTCACAAAAATGCATATTTCAAAAGTCCAAAAAATTGCATATTTCAAAAATCCAAAAAAAGAAGTTGAATATTTCAAAAATTCAAAAAAAATACATATTTTAAAAATCCAAAAAAATTGAATACTATTGAAAATTAAAAAAAAATGATTGTTTTCAAGAAAATCCAAGAAAAATGCTCAGTCATGATCATTGCCTTAGTTGCATCCATGTTTATTTGACTGTCATGCATAGTTCCATTTCTGTATTGCATATCCATTTTTTTATTTATTCCACCTTGTTAAGAAGGCTCTTCTCTTTGACCTAAGTCAAAGTTGACCTTATTGGGCAAAGGGATGAGTCGTGGTGGAGATCTAATCCCCTTTTATCAAGTGTTTCAGGCATTTTAATATAGGAGAGGAGAGGATTCACACCACAATAGGTAAGTTCTCTCAACCCTTACATTTCATTTTAGTCATTTGTTTTATTCTACCTTGTTAAGAAGGCTCCTCCCTTTGACTTAAAATCAAGGCAAACGATAAACAGGCAAAGGGATGAGTCTTAATGAAAATTTAATCATCTTTGCCAAGTGTTTTCAGAAGCTGAAGAGGCAAAAAGAGAATGGCTATTAGTCAACGTTTTAAGTCCTAACAGGTGAATTGGTGAGATCGGTGTTCCCCAAGGTACGTCATGCCAACCTTGTGGCGAAAAGAGAGGAAGCGCTACCCAACTGAACATTATCGTGGTGCTGTATTCCGTCAGAAGGCAAGACAAGGATGGACCAGAGATGCTGATGAATCAGGCAGTCGATGCAAGTTGATAAATCATGCCTGAAAATTTCATCCACATTCTCATCAATCACACATCATCACCAGCACACCATTTTGCACTTCACACCACTCCTATCATCTATCACCTAGTTATGTTAGGTCCATTTGATACGTATTATATGCATTAATGTTGAAGACCTTGAGAGTGAAAATGACTGGGCCCGAGGTCCCCTTCAACAAAATCTACGACGGCTTGGTCATTTCTTCACAATCATGGATAAGCCAAAATTGAACATTGGAGGGACGATGGTTCCTAATCGGGTGTCTTGACCTCCAATAGACAATCTATATCTTTAACTATTTTCTACATAATTTTCTATGTTTCACATCCATCTCCTTTTCATTCTTCATCATTACCAATTTTATTTCTTCATGTTTTATTCCTTTCTTTTTTTCCACCATGTTTTATTCTTTCCTTTCTTTTATCCCACCGTGTCTTTTATTTTATTCCACCGTGTCATGGCAATTGTCATGCCATTGTTCTTCTTTCCCATCATTCTATGTTAGTACCACTATTATCTTTCAATCTCACTATGGCTTAAGTCTATTTTGTCATTTTCCAAATACTCAGTTTTCTGCCAGAGAATGATTCATGATTTTTACGATACTCGAGCAATTTTGTTATGCTTAAACGAACCCTTTTATAATTTGAGATTCTTCCACTTAGAATTAAACTGAGTATTATGGTGAAACTTGAATGAACTTGAGATTCCAAATATTATTGATTGGTATTCTTTTCATTTTAAAATCAACTTCTCTTTAAAAAACTTTAGCCCATCACAGTACAAGAACATCGCAAAGTTCGGGTTGCTGGCTGATGATGAACCTACGAATTCGAGGACTCCTCACCATGCTGAGGGTTGGCTACATCCTTTATCCTTTATCCTTTAATTTTTCATCTCTCGTGCCAATGGCATGTCTTTTACCAGTCAATTATGTGAGGTTTTGATGGAACATGAAAGTGATCTAAAATACTTAGAGAGATTCATTTTGTTGGATTAGGTAGATAAGTGTGTCTATACCTACACCTTGATGCCACCTTTTCAGTCCATCACCATTCCATTCTGCTACATTCATCTACTCTCACTTGCATTCCTTTACAGTTCACTCCAAATAACTCCGCTTCATTACATGCCATTCCCTTACAAAGCCGACTTCAAGGCGAGGCAAGCTGTAGACACGCCAAATTCGCCTAATTCAGAGCATAGAACTCATGTTTTATAGGGTAACATGTATGATTGACATTATAATAATGCCGGGTCCTTTAAAGTTGATTTGGAGCTTCGCCGAACGAAATCGGATGTTTTCCAAAGTTTTTCGCAAAAGGCCGTAACTTCCGAGAGAAAGTCACACGTAAATCATGTAAACACATAAATTAGCTGAATTACCAATGCCTAACGATCATGCATTGAAGTTTATGGTCATATTCACACCCCGAACAAGTTTTGTTGCATACCGTGCCTTTCCGGTTTGCCGTCAGAGTGATTTTGACTTGTATCAGATCTTTTGTTCACTGCCATAACTTCCGAAAAAAATTCTGAAATTTTGGAGGGTGTGATGACTAATACGATGATATATAAAGCTTCTTCGGCCTGTTATCTTTCCAATGCAACAAACAACGTCGAATTCCGAGTTCGGGAGTGTCCGCAATGGCTTTCGGAAGAAGGACGCGCAAAAACAGTCCCATGCGCCCGGGTCCCTGGTCACATTGGCCCAGGACCCAGGGCACGTGCCCATGCGCCCTACCAGTGAGGCACGTGACCTCGTGCCCTCACTTGAGGGAACATGCGCCCTACCCTTGAGGCACGAGGGAACCAGTTTTTCACCGGGACTCTACCGCTGAACGGATGATCGGATAAGATCGAATTTTTCGGGAAATGTGCCATGCACCCTCACTGGGAGGCACATGCGCCCATCAGTGGGGCGCATGCGCCCTGCACCAGGGTGCATGCGCCCTGGGGTAGGGTGAAAGGTGGCCTATTTTTTAGTCTTGATCGCGCCGTCCGTTCTCCTATAAATTAACTTTGATTCTGGTCATTCCAAAGGCATGAGCACGACCCCCCAGGCATCTCAAGACATCAAACCTCCCTCCTGAATTGATTTTGTGATTTTTAGAGAGATAATTTCGAGTTTTTAGAGAGACTAAAGTTGGTTCAAGAGAAAAGAAGGCTGTTCTGCAGGTGATCAGCCATGTCTCTCTTCTTCGGCCTCTACAGCAGCGTGTGGATGTCTTCTGCCCAAGATCTCTTCATCAAAGTTCTTTCTATCAAAGTCTTCTTCAGTTTTCAATCAACGGTACTTGATTCCGAGGTCAGGGCTGGTCGTGACGAGTGCAGAAGAAAAGTCGCGCCTGGCAGATCCTGGACTGCTGCTCGTCTTTTTCGACAACACATATTTGGCCATATCTCTCTCTATTCTACTCAGAATATTTCTGTTCTTTTTCCTATCTCTTTGTTTTATGATTCTACATCCTCCTATCATTTTTTTACAATTTTTGCATTCTTTTTAGTTTGTTAATACGAAAAATAGAAAAAGAGGGGTTAGAGATAACCCGAATCCGGTCAGTTTCTAGTCAGTTGTGTGTTTCATGTTATTCTCTTTACATATACTCCACTTTGTCTAGTTCTAATAGTCTTTTCACTTGTTTATTTGTCTAGTTGCACAGAAGATCAAGCACCCACCACGTTGAGGACTTTTCTTCATCGGCCGGCCGAAGAAGGAGAAGCTTTAACCCACATTCTTCACACTAAGGTACACACGGTCATCTTTGAATCTTTATTTCATAAATCGGAACCCGCGGTTCCTGGCGACAACATGTTTTAATTTCCTTCTTCTCATCCTCCTCCCACATGACCCGAACCATCTCTTTGGTGATCGAGCGACGCCAAGGGATGAAAGTTCGGGGATTAATGTGAGTGTGGGACCGAGGTAAGAGTTGCTTTCCGATGTTTTCTTCTTTTCTTTATCATCCCCTCTTGAGGTGACGATCTGGATTCACGGACTTCCCTGAAAAGAAGAGGCCCCGTTGAATTTTCAAAGTCGACAAGGAACAGCCCTCTCCTCTGAGTTCTGAAAGTAGGGGCTGATTAGCAGTTCCGAAAATGGCAACGCAGGCAAAAAACCATTCCTCAGCCCGCATTCCCTCATTAGACCATTCAGCAGTCCGAGATGAGGAGAACTGGTAGGTACCACCACTTACCAGCCAGGAATCACCTGTAGTTGGTCAGACCATTGGCCATTTTTTTCAGCTCTCTACTTAGTCGATCAAGGGCAACGTCCTTGTCGAATCCTCTCACCATCGGGCTGACCGATCAGCAGTTGGAGAGGCCAGGAAGAGGGGGCAGCCCTCTTCTTTAAATTATGAAGTCATATGCTGATAAGCAGCTTTAAAGACAACAACTCGGGTGAGGGACCATGCCTCAACCCGCCTTCCTGCATCGGACTGACCAACAGTCCAAGCTGAACAGAACTTGCAGGTGCCACCACCTACCATGGGAAAATTCTTTGTGAATGGTTGGTTCACTGACCACCCTTTCATGTTCACTACTTAACCGACTGTGGGCAGACTCCCCATAGGTCATTCCCTTCACCCAGCTGACCAATCAGTGGTTTGGCCCATGAAGACCTGGAGCAGCCACTTGCTGCGATGAAAACATCAATCAGCCCAGCTGTTGGCTTACTACTTCGGCACCCAGCTCCGCTGATCGAGGGCATGTTCCCCACACAAGTTATTCCCCGCCGGAAAGTCCATCTAATGGATCCCCTTGCTGACCGGGGGCATGGTGCCAGACCCTCTACCATGATCCCTAACTGAATTTGGCTTCTCTTCAATGGAACCAGCCTCTATCAAGGTTTGTTGTCCACCATTCCCAGATGAAGGCTTCTGTGCTGAAATCCTAATAGCTGTCATTGCTGAGTACCATGCATGATGCTCCGCTGCAGTTTAGGCTACCCCAGCTCAGCTGATTGGGGGAAGCTTTTTGTTGGTCCCTTCCTTCTTCACATCGACTAACTAGCAGTCCGGCCCACGAGGATCCAACAGCAAATGCCTGCCTTAAAATTAAACACCAGCAGTTCGGGCCTGCGCCCACACAACAACAGTCGTGTCTCCTCGAGATTTGGCTCAGACATGGCTCTTGCCACAACCTGAAGGTTGGCAGTGTGCATTGCCCATGGGATTGCACTCGCTCAACTGCCTCCATCCAAACATGACAACCTCAAATTGTTGATCTGCCACTGGACAACCAATTTCCTATTTTTGACCAGTTGGATGACAAAGATAGGGCCCATGCCATGCCCACCATTGTTGTTGCACTAGCTACACAATAGAAGCTCAAGTCTTCTATCCAACTTAAGAAGATCGGCCGACCAATGGCCAAGAAAGATGAGTGGGGACAGCCCTCTCCTTTGAAACTTGAAAACACGAGCTAACCTATGGCTCTAAAGGTGATAGTCCACGTGAGGGATCAACTCTTAGCCCATTTTCCTCAACTAGATCGATCAGTGGTCTGACCAAGAGAGAGCTGGCAGGCCCCAACACTTGCCATCAGAAAATTCCTTACATTTGGTTAGTCTGCCGACCGACTCTTCCAACACTTTGCTCTGCTGACTTGTGGCAAGTTCCACGTTCAAGCTGCACCATGCCTATGGTCCCGGACAGTGGACTCTCATGCCGACCGAGGGCAAGGTTCCAGGCCCTCTGCCCAGGTCCTTATATAAATTGGACCGATCAGTGGTCTAACTTGAAGATAGCTAGCAGACAACAACACATGCTGTTAGAAAAGTCCAACAATTGGGGGGGGGGCAGCTAATCAACATTGTCCATGCTCGGCTCAAGCAACTAGGGGAAACCTTCTTGTCCAAGCCATTCTCTAACAAGTTGATTGACTAGTGGTCTAGTTCTTAGGTCATCCTACTAACTTACCATTGCTGATTGGTGGTAAGTTTCCTGCACAAGCTACACCCCACCGAGAGCCCTGGACAGCGGACTCTCATACCGACCGGGGGCAAGGATCCAAACCCTCTGCCCTAGTCCTCAAACAAATGTGGTTGTCAGATACCAATGTTTCCCCAGTGGAGCTTCTACCTTCTAAGCTTGGTCATTCACAGCGCTCGGATGCAAGCCCTTCCAGGTTGAAACCCTGGCCTTGACCACACTGAGGGTCATTCTTAAATTGTTTCCCTAGGTCCTCCTTTTCATAACATTTTCAGAAAATCATCACCATTTAACCATTCTGATTATGGTGCTACAAGCCTCTATCACTTACATCTGTTTAGACTTAGTGATACTTTGAACTCCCATCACCTTGATCAATACGATTTTAGTGGTTTACAAAAAATATTCCCCAGCCTTGGCTTTTCAGCCCACATGGCCCCACAAAAAAAAACACATACACACACCACTTTCCCCCCATTCCAGATGACTCCCAACACTTTTACCATCTTGGCCATTCTGGCCCGTATGGCCCTAAAACCTCTACTACCCTGATCACCCCGATCTTAGTAGCCTACTCAACTTGCTGCCTTGACCACTCGTTCATGCAACGAGGCTATTGTAAATGCCTCTTTGGCTTCAATAGCCTCTCACATTCTTGCATTTTGTGCAAACTTTTAAATCAGCCCATTTGAGGCTCTCTCTCTTTCATTGGTCCCTCTGTGGCCATCTATCGCTTCCCTCTATGCAAGCCTTCCATAAAGTCCATCACATTAAGGCTCCTCTTCACCCCTTTGTGGCACTTTAGTTCTACCCTTTATGTAGACCCTTGGGAATTCAGCCCCTTTGAGGCTTCCTTTCGCCCCATTGTGGCATTTTATTTCTACCCTTTATGGAGACCCTTGGGAGTCCAGCCCTTTGAGACTCCCCTTTGCCCCTTTGTAGCACTTTAGTCCTACCTTTTGTGTAGTCTCTTGGGAATCCAGCCCCTTGAGGCTCCCCTTTGCCTCTTTGTGGCATTTTATTTCTACCCTTTGTGTAGACTCTTGGGAATCCAGCCCCTTTGAGGCTCCCCTTCGCCCCTTTGTGGCATTTTAGTCCTACCCTTTGTGTAGACCCTTGGAAATCTAGCCCCTTTGAGGCTCCCTACTTAGCCATTATGAGGCTCTTTATTGGTCCCTCTATGACCTCTTATTGCTACCATTTGTGCTAGCTTTTCCTAAAAATCTAGTCCCTTTGAGACTCCATGCTCACCCCTTCGAGGCTTTGTTTTTGCCTTTAGTGCAAATGTTTACAAAAGGATAGCTCCTTTGCGGTTCCTTACTGGCCCCATTGTGGCTCTTAAACTTTGCTTTTGAGGCAAGATTGAAGCTCCTTTGTGTTAGCTTCATGAGTCTTCATTAGACCTTCATGCCAAGTTGCCTTCTACACTTGGATCACTCTTACCTCTATTTGAGCCTTCATCAGACCTTCATGATAAGTTTCCTTTTACACTGGGAATGGTCTTATCTTACTTGAAACCCCCTTTGAGTATGTTTCAAATTTTGACCCTCATACCAAGTTTCCTTTTACACTTGGATTGGTCTTATCTTACTTGAAACCACCTTTGTGTAGGTTTCAAATGTTGACCCTCATGCCAAGTTGCCTTTCATACTTGGATTGGTCTTATCTTACTTGAAACCCCCTTTGAGTAGGTTTCAAATTCTGACCCTCATGCCAAGTTGCCTTTCACACTTGGATTGGTCTTATCTTACTTGAAATCCCCTTTGAGTAGGTTTCAAATTTTGACCCTCAGGCTAAGTTACCTTTCTCACTTGGATTGGCCTTATCCTGCTGAGGAAACACCTTTATGATGGTTTCTCCACTTATCCATTTAAAACCTCCCTTTTGTGTCAGTTTGAAGATTAGACCCACATGCCAAGTTGCCCTCCGCACTTGGATTGGCCTCATCCCCTTGAGAAATCCCCTTTGTGTTAGTTTCTCCATTCACCTAGCTGAAGCCCCTTGTGTTAGGTATCTCAACTCTTGTCAAACCCGCATGTTGAATTACCTCCAATTTTGACTTGGTTCGTTCTTCTGGCATATGGCTTGAGGGAAGTCTTGATTCCCTACAAAAAAATGAAAAGAGATGAAAAAAAGAAAAGAGAATGGGCTTAAAATGGAGATGCCTGATGGACTTAGTCGATCAAACACCATGATTGGCTAAGGGTAAAAATGTCAAAATCATCCAGTCAAGGTGAAAACCTGCAAAGGCACCTTGGGCAAAATTGGATAACCCTGCTGTGTGAAAATCTTGCAATACACAGGCAAAAGTAAAAAAAGGGTCAACCTGGGTGAAAACTCCGCAAAGGAGGAATCAGGTTGGTAAGAAAAACAAAATAATCAACTTGGACAAGCCCCCAACCTAACAAGATGGGTGGGTTCATCCCCCTAATTTTATTAGGGAGTAGGTCCGAGTTGCCAATGACGAAAAGGCTCTCATAGGCTCATCTACCTTGCAGTAGAAATATGCCAGGGAGACCATACCTGAGGCGACTAGGAAGACCATCTCCCGCCTTTAAAATTTGAAGGAAGTTCCAACACTTCTTCTTGAAAGGGACGAAGGGTAATACCCTACTCTACTCTCACTCATTCTTACCCCTTCAATCATTCTTTTGACTTTGGCAATCCCACCATCTTGATCATTCTGATCCTGATGGTCCACAAACAACGACTTTCTCCAAACTTGGCTATTCAGCCCACGTGTCCCATAAAAACTCATTCTGTCATGACCCTTCCTGGTCTGAACAATTTTGAAATTAATTCAAACCCATACCACCTTGACCATTCTGATCTTGTTGGTTTACAAGCTTCCACGTTGTCATGACCACTCCGGTCTTGATGACCTACAAAACATGCATCATCTGCACCATCATTCCAGGCAATCTTCAACAACAAACTAACCATCTTGACTAGGTTGGGCCTATATGGTTTTAAAACTCTTACTACCTTGATCATCCGGATCTCGGTAACCTACACAACTAGTTGCCTTGACTAGTTGTTCTTGAGGCTCCAAACAAGGCTTCTACAATGCCACTTTGGTTTCCATAGCCCTACTTTAGTCCTACACCTTGTGTAGACCCATGGGACACCAGCCCCTTTGAGACTCCCATTTGCCCCTTTGTTGCACTTTAGTCCTACCCTTTGTGGACCCTTGGGAAATCAGCCCCTTTGAGACTCCCATTCGCCCCTTTGTGGCACACTATTAGTCCTACCCTTTGTGTGGACCCTTGGGAAACCAACCCCTTTGTGGCACTTTACTCCTACCCTTTGTGTAGACCCTTGGGAAACCAACCCCTTTGAGGCTCCCATCTTCCTCGATGGCACCTTGATCCTACCCTTTGTGTAGGACCTTGGGAAACAAACCCCTTTGAGGCTTCCATTCGCCCCTCTGTGGTACTTTAGTTCAACCCTATGTGTAGACCCTTGGGAAACCAACCTGTTGAGATTTCCTATCTGACCCTTTGTAGTCCACAAACCTTGCCTTGTAGGCAAGCCTGAAATCCCTTTGTGTTGGTTTTACAACCTTATTAGGCCCCCATGCCAAGTCACCTTCTGTACTTGGATTGGTCTCATGTACATTAGACCCTCTTGCCAAGTTACCCCCAGCACTTGGATTGGTCTCACATTCACTCGACCCTCATGCCAAGTTGCTTTGGTCTTGCCTTGATTGAAACTCCCTCTGTGTTGGTTTTGAAATTTGACCCACATGCTGAGTTGCCTTTGGCACTTCAATTAGTCTTGTCTTGTTTGAAACCCCTTTGAGCTAGTTTCAATATTAGTACTCCATGCCAAGCAGCCTTCTGCACTTGGATTGGTCTTTTCCTTGTCAGGAACCCACTCTGTGTTGGTTTCTCCACTCACTTGTTCGAAGCCCTTTGATTGGTTTCACAATTTTAGTTGAACCCGTGTTGAGTTATCACTAATCTCAACTTGGTTCATTCTATTTGCATACAGCTTGAGAGAAATCTTAATTCCCTATACAATAGAGAGAGAGAAAGAAAAGAAAGTGAAAAATAAAAAAAAGAAGAAAAAAAGAAGAAAAAAAAGAAAAGAAAAAAAGAAGAAGAGAGAAAACCTGAAAGGGAACTGTAGGCAAAATCAGGTAACCCTGTTACATGAAAACCTCTCTGGAGACGTGTAGGCAAAACATCAAGGGGGTTGGTCTGGGTGAAAATCTTGCAAGAGACAGTCAGATCAGTAAGAGAAAAAAAGAAAAGAAAATAAAAGACTGGCTCGTTTAGAGAGCTTGCTTGTTGGGGATCATGCAAGAATTAACACCATCAAATGTGCCTATTGAATGGAGGATGAGCAACCAAACAAAAAAGAAGCCAAGGCTGGTCATGTACAAGGGCTCAAGCCCTTCTCAGTCCTGAAGAAAGCTCATGTAGCTGAAGCATTGGATAGATTGCCAGGGACAAAGCAGAACAAATATCGGAGGACAACTTACGTGGGCAGTCCCTTCTCGACTCCCATCTCCAAGAAACTGCCCATGGGGGGCATTTGTTGGCATCAAATTTTTTCGCTTAGCTTGCTTGATACAAGTTTTAGCAATGCCAAAGCCGGTTCAGAAAATCTGACCCAGATTTGGAAAATTCATGAATAGATGATGTAAACAGGCTTTGGAAATGCCTTGGCATGACATTACATGCTAAAAATGGCCAAGATAATGTGCTCATTACATAGCCCTGGTCAAGAGCTTCGCAACGGTGCCCAAAACATGGAAAACGGATACCGGAAGGCCGAAATGACCATTTTGTCCCCGACACTTTGGGAAAAATTGGGACTCTAACATGGAATTCCAACTTTACCACATTGTTAAGGTTGTATATATATAGGCAATGCTCTAAATGGATCGAAA
Organism: Cryptocoryne crispatula var. balansae; assembly: GCA_036172225.1. NCBI lineage: Eukaryota > Viridiplantae > Streptophyta > Magnoliopsida > Alismatales > Araceae > Cryptocoryne > Cryptocoryne crispatula. The sequence continues at coordinate 67,494 of JAYDZW010000038.1, forward strand.
ATATGACCCCCGGATGAAGAGATAAGCAAGAAAGAGCAAATCTGGACAGAAAGCCGTATGTCATCGCACCAAGGGCATAATGGTCCGATTAGCTCCGGATCGACCCATGGGCAGAAAATTTCAATTTTCATGACCCAAAACATTGATCTCATGAATATTGATGCATGAAAAATAAATTTGGCCAATGGGAGAAGGTAATTGCACTCAATTATTGTTTTCGGCATTATCGATGGCCGAGATCGCATCGATCAGAGAAATTGGTAAAATCAGAGATCCTGGAAAATTTGGGAGATCTCAGTCACGCATTTGGATGTATCATAAGATCAATGTTCATTAATAATTGTCCCATAATTTTATGATTTAATTTTGGCTGTGTTTAATCAATTTTCGTCCAAAATTAATGATAGCCGTCAGATCGAAGTCTGTTAGATGAATGGTCTAGATTGGATCACTCTCTCTCTCTCTTCCCTCCACTTGGCTGGCCGAACTCCTCCCCATCTGCCATGCTCACAATCCCCTACAAGTTAGGGAGCTGGCCGAACTCCCCATCTGATGGCATAGCTAGCAACTTTGTCTTATCTCCCTCAACCACCTCAACAAGCTCAACAACTTCCCATGGCTTATCCTTATCACCCTCAACTACTCCCTTGGTTTATCTTCATCCTAACTAATCCTACAACTAACCAAGCCTATCCTCATCCATGCCCTGGCCGAACCAGCCATCTTACCACATGTCATGTGCGCACATCTCCTTGAAAGTAGGAGAAGGTGCGCACCCTTCTCTCCCTCTCTTTCTAGTTGGCGCACAATCTTCCTCAACAACCAACTATGAGTTTTCCTTATCATCCTCAACCTCCCTTGAGTTATCCTTATCTTCTCTCAACAACTTCTAGCCTTATGTCCTCCTGCAGATGGCGCCATCAACTCCTATATAAACCCCCTGCTGGCCATGTGGAAGGCAAGCTGATCACCCTGCGGAAGCCCTACCTCTCCTCCCTCTACCTTGCTCCAAGACATCTTATCCTTGCTTGGACGTCTTCATCAGAAACTCAGCGACCTCTTCAGCTCCTTTGTGGTGTGCCAAGTGAAGAAGAAGAAGGAGAAAAGACCTCCCTCCAGCAGGTGCGCCAGCAGCAAGTGCAACCAGCCCACCTGATTGGTGTGCCAACTTTAGCAAGTGCAGCAAGCTCTCTTCATCCCTTTGCTCCATCCATCAACATCAGCAAGGAGAAGAGACCCCCTTTTCTCATCCAACATCAAGAGAATAAGGGTTTGGTGGCACCTTCAGCTCATCATCTTCAACACCACCTGCAGTGCAAGAAAGAAGAAAAAATGGTGAGTTGAAAAAGTGTGTTCGGATGTAGCCTTTTAATTCAACTCTTCCCATTCTCTTCTCTACCCCTCTCCATGGTGGCATACCCTCTGAGTAATGCCCATTCATCCCCTTTGAGTGCCCTTCATGTTGGTCTACAGAAAGCCATCCTTTAGCCCTAAGGGTACCCTCTATTTGGCCATCACAAAAATAGCCCCTTGCTGTCCCTTAAAACAGGCCTCTGAACCAGCCCTCTTGTGCACCCTTTTGGCCCTCCATTTCGGCCCCTAAACCTTCCACTATCATGCCTTGTTCGATCCCACTTATGGTCACTTGAACATGCACTTCTTTCCTCCCCCAATCAGGCCCCAAATGGCATCCCGAACAGCTGGCCCAAGTTCTACCCCCCTTGTGAGCACCCATGTCAGGCCCCTTTGATGGTCACCTAGTTTGCCCTATGTGCAACACATCCAATACAGCTCCTACAACACCCCCAAACAAACCAATCACCCTCTTTGATGTGGAAGGAGGGGTGACAGCCCGGGCCTCTTGGAATCCTCCGGATGGGCCAAGAAGTTAAGCTGGGTGGCCTTAATTTCCACTCATCAAATACCTTTTGCACAGCCCCTTGACTTCCCTATTTGGCCATCCAAATAGTCCAAGCTCTGCCCACCTGAGCAACATACGAACATAATCCCCCTTTCAGCCCATGTTTGGCCTATCAGAACACACCTTAATCAGGTCCTTGTGTGCCCCCTTGATGGCCCTTCAACATAGCACCTGAATGGCAAAATAAGTCAGCCCATTGGCAGCTCTCAAAACAGCACCAAAACAGGCCCCTCTTCAGCTCTCTACATGGAGGCTTGCATCACCTGCTGCTGCTACAAGAATAAACAAAAAATGGCAAAGGAATACAGGGTTTGAAGCTGGCCATTTTGGCCTTGAAGTGCTATAAACAGGCCATGCTGGCCCTTGAAGAGCAAATCAGGCCGCCAGGGCCCAAGATGTTCAAAACAGGCCAACCAGGTTGATAAGATGTTCAAGACCGGCCTTACTAGGCCAACATAGCATGAAGACTATCCCATTGTGCTGATGAAGCTGTCTTATTGGGCCTTGGACATTTAAAAAGCACACTTAACTAAATCTGAAGGCGAAATGCCAAGCCTCCCGCTTTTCTCCGAGCTGAGGAGGCCGTCACTTCTCATCTTCTCCACCTGCTGCCTTCGTCTTCTCCTCCTTTGATCGCGCTAGCCATTGCGAAGGCGCCTGCAATCCCCCGCCGGAAGCTATGCGCCCGCGCCCCTCTTGCAGCAATCGAGCGGCCACCTACGTCGCCGTGAAAGCGCACGATCCTTTCCGGCGGCACCACCACCCTCCTCTTCATATGCCTTCCTCAGAACATCCCCCGTGCACTGTGCGTGCTTCCTCCTTACGATGGCGGAACAACCCCGCCAGCCTTGGTCCCGATTTCGGTGTCCTGCGCACACCTTCGCACCGACGCTTCATCTCCGGTAACCAGGCACGGCTTCGGCCGGTAGCAAACTGGCCGTCCACGCTATCGAACACAACTGCGCGGCAGCCGCCGCGGCCCCGAGCAACCGAAACCAACGATGCCCGTCACGGTCGAGAGTCACACCCAACCCCCGGGCACATCCCTTACCAAGCAGCCGCTGTCCGTGCTGTGCGGACTCCGCGATGGCCACCCCGTGCACCCACTGGTGCTAGATCCCAAACCGCAAGCCCCCCCCCCACCTGGTTGGCCGCCCCCCACTCTGACACCACCTCTCCGCCCACCCGTCCTTCGTACAGGCTACTTTCTCTTCACGGTGTCTCCGTCCTCAGCGTTGTTTTTGCGCCTCCTGCCTTATTCCGATCGCCTGCTATACAAAACCCCTTTCCAGGTCACAAACCTCTTGCCCACTGCCACCCTGATGTGCTTTCCCCTGATACATCGCATCTGGCGGACCTCTGATCAACTACCGCATTCGGCGCACTGCCATTGATTTGTGAGAATCCTCCGTACAGGATCCTTCTTTCGGCTCCCTGCCAGGCGCTGACCGGTGGAAGATCCCATATTAACCAGCCCAACCAAGGACCCAGTGCTTGAGCTGCCAACAGCCCGTTCCAGCCGGTGGTCTGTGCGAACCAGGCCAGATCAGGGATGCACTTTTAAGTGCGAGCGCAGAAATTAGGTGGATTCTGAATGTGATTTGGGACGCGATTGGCCAGCTAGGGATAGGCTGATCAAGTGACACCAGCAGCACACTGCTCTCTCACACTACCTTCTACCCATCATTAAACGGTTTGAGCACGAACTGTTGGGTTTATATGTCATTGAATTTGCTTATGTTGCTGGAAGCAATTCCAATTTTTAAATGTGTTTTTTGTTTTTTATTTAAATTATTTATGTAATTTATTTTTAGGGTTGTCAAGGACGTCCCAAAGAATCCTCAAGAATGCGGCTCAGAGTCGGATGTCTTGCTAAATGTTTGGTTTTTGTTGGTTATTGGAGTTCAATTTAGAGAAAAATGCATTGTTTAATATTGTTGAATCTTTGTCAAATATTGTTGAAACTTCAAAGTTTGTTTAAATTTAAGTAATAATGTGGTCAGAGTGTCAGACAGAGCATGGATTGCAGAATCGGCCGATCGGGATCGGGATCGGCCGATTCTTGGATCGGATCGGTACCCACCGATCTGATTCCAGCCCGAATTAGCAATCCAGCCGGGAGTCCCGGCTAGATCGGCCGGAATTGGTCGGATCGGTCGATCCCGGACCGATCCACCCGGATCGATCCCGAAATCGGTCGATCCGGACCGATTCTCCGGAAAACCGGAAGACCCGGAATCGAACCGATTCCGGGATCGATCCGGACCTGTTTTAAGGCCCAATCACCCCCAATTTGGGGTCGATCCGGACCGATTCTCCCCCCAGCGGCCCTCCTTTTGCTTCCTCTCCTTCCCCCCAAGCCTCCTTGGAGATCTAGGGCATACTTCACCGGCGATCCAGCTGTTGGAGGGCCGATCCAGCCTTCCCAAGGGCCGATCCACCCTAAACAAGGTTTGTAAGGGGGGGGGGACCTTCGATCCCCTCTTCCCCCCGCCCCCCCAGGCCGGCAGGCCGCAGGTCTTGGCTGGCTGCAGGTTTGGGATCCCCCATTGGGGGATTATTTCACCCCCAATGGGGGTGGAATTGCACCCCCGAAGGGGTGCTAATCACCCCGAGCACCCCTTCGGGGGTGTTGAACAGTCACCCCCGAAGGGGTGGCTGGTATGAAATCCCCCCATTGGGGGGGATTATTTCACCCTCCAATGGGGGTGGAATTGCACCCCCGAAGGGGTGCTAATCACCCCTTCGGGGGTGTTGAACAGTCACCCCCGAAGGGGTGACTGTTTTGATAGTCCCCCCCCCTAGGTGGGGGGGGGGGGGCTGGTATGAAATCCCCCCATTGGGGGGGATTATTTCACCCCCCGAAGGAGTGACTGTTTTGACAGTCCCCCCCCTAGGTGAGGGGGGGCTGGTATGAAATCCCCCCATTGGGGGGTGAAATAATCCCCCCCCAATGGGGGTGGAATTGCACCCCCGAAGGGGTGCTAATCACCCCTTCGGGGGTGTTAAACAGTCACCCCCGAAGGGGTGACTGTTTTGACAGTCCCCCCCCCCCTCCTAGGTGGGGGGGGTGGTATGAAATCCCCCCATTGGGGGGGGACTATTTCACCCCCCAATGGGGGTGGAATTGCACCCCCGAAGGGGTGATTAGCACCCCCATCACCCCTTCGGGGGTGTTGAACAGTCACCCCTTTGACAGTCCCCCCCTAGGTGGGGGGGGTTGGTATGAAATCCCCCCATTGGGGAGGATTATTTCACCACCCAATGGGGGTGGATTTAATTGGCCTAATATTGTGTATGGTTTTATGTGTTGTAGATAAGATGTCGGACGAGAAGCATGGCACCGGTCCCGCGGAATTTTGTGACATTGGACGGCAACATGGCCATCTCCTTGATTCAGAGAAGAAGAGAGTTAGATGCAAGTGGTGCCAAAATGATATGAATGGAGGTGTGTATCGGCTAAAGCAACATATAGCCGGGACGGGTGGCAATGTAAAGAAGTGTGATAAAGTACCGGCTGAGCTGAGGGAGGAGATGAGGGGTTATTTAACTGGAAGGGCATCATAGAGGGAGGTGAGAATTGGTCAGAGACAAAACCTACATGACGAGTTGCTAGGTCAGAGAGACGCCGATCTTATGGCCGGAAAGAGCAAGAAAGGGAAAGGGCCAGCACATGAAAGGGTCCAAGTTGATTCTTCATCTTCATCAGATGAGGAAGAGGCTCAGGTCAGGAGAGCCGTACATGAGATTAGGGCTCAGGCCCGTGAGGATGAGGAACGAAGACGAGGAGCAGGAGGTTCAGCTGCCAGACGATCTGATGTGGGGGCGGGCACATGCTCTGTTCGAGAGCCTGAAATCCGGAGGACACATTTTGTTCGACCGATGTCGACGGGAGACACTGCCATGTATAGGGAGAGTGGCAGAGGTCAAAGGGGTATAAAACAAGCATTTAAAGGGGTGAAGGCCTCGACTGGGGCAGCAAAGAAAGCCCTAAAGCATATGGTCAAGTTCTTTCTACATGCAGGTAAAGATTTGTTGAAGTTGTGGTTAGCATTTGCTTGTTGATATGAATTTCTTGTTAGGTTAGTTATTATTAACAACCCTCTCTTCTCCCTTATCTTATTTTTGAATTTGTAGGTGTCCTGGCACATGCAGCCACGAGTCCATATTTCCAAACTATGGTTGATGCGATTGGTGAGGCTGGGCCGGGGTTGAAAGCCCCCACATCAAAGTATATATATGAAACAGGCTTGGATGAGGAGGTCGATGAGTTGACCTCATGGATAGATGGATTCAAAACCATCTGGAAGGAGAGGGGGTGCACTGTAATGTGCGATGGGTGGACTGGAATCACAATGAGGTCACTTATAAACTTCCTTGTGTATTGTTCTGAGGGTACCGTATTCCTGAAGTCGGTTGATGCATCAGGTCAGGTGAAAAATGCAGATTACCTATTTGGCTTGATGAACACTGTGGTGGATGAGATAGGGGAGGCCAACATTGTGCAGTTTGTCACAGACAGTGAGGCCTCATATAAGGGTGCAGCAAAGAGGGTCATAGAGGGTCGACCTCACTTAGTTTGGGTGCCCTGTGCTGCAGATTCTAGTGACTTGATGTTAGAAGATATTGGTAGGGATGCTAATGTCAAGTCCTTGGTCAACCAAGGACAACTGATCACCTCATTTATCTATGGCCATCCACGACTTCTACATATCATGAGGCAGCACACCGATGGTCATGATTTGATCAGACCGGGTCCCACCAGATTTGCCACCCATTTTATTGCATTAGAGAGCCTATACAGGTACACGGCTAGTTTAAAAAGGTTCATCCTCTCCACTGCTTATCAGGAGTACATGGATACATACAGGAGCTCCTTGGATCAGTATGAGATACTACTAAAGATGGAGCAGCTGATAGAAGATAACAGGTGGTGGGAGAAGGTGCAATACTACTTGTCTGTCATAGAGCCTTTGGTGCAGGTACTTAGGTTGGTGGATTCAAATGACAAAAATCAGATGAGGTACCTGTATGATGCTATGGATAAAGCTAAGTTGAAAATTAAAGAGAAGCATCCCAATGGTTACAAAAAGTGGTGGAATGTGATTGACAACAGATGGGACAAAACCCTACACCACGACATTCATGTTGCAGGTATACTTTAGTAGTGTAATATAATTGTATTACAAGCTACATTTTGTGTATTACCCCCACTGTCTTTATACTAATGGAGTATTAATGTCGTTACAGGGTACTTCTTGAACCCATGGATACAGTATGGTGTCCAAGTATGTAATGATGGTGAAGTATTATCAGGCACACTATCTGTAATTAAACGACTATGTAAGACCCAAGAAGACAGAACGTGCACTGAGGTTGAAGTAAGTAATATGTTTCATATCAATTAAACTTAGAACTTTATCTCAAGAAGAGAAGATAACTGATTTATTTTGGATTTTCAGATGACTTCATACAGGCACAAGATTGGGGTGTACGGGGATCCAGATTTGCAGTACTCACATGATAGGGTCCCCCCTAGTAATATGCTTACCCGAATTGATGACTCTTTGGTTACTTGATTTTTTTACATAAGGTTACTGATGCTTGTAATTGTCTTGTTTATGATTACAGCTGAGTGGTGGATTATGGTGACCAACAGAACTGGATGGAATCCACTCGCTTCCGTTGCAATTCGGGTGCTAAGTCAGAGCACTTCATCATCCGAGTGCGAGAGAAATTGGAGCACCTTCAACCTTATTCACACGAAGAGGAGAAATAGGTTGAAGACAGAAAGATTGGAGAAATTTGTCTACTGCCATTACAATATGAGGCTGAGGATCAAGAATATCAAAGATAGGCAGAAGACATCGGAGCAAAGATTTGCACAGTTTGCAGGTGGATTGTACCAAGAAAGAGCACAAACCCAAGCTACTCAGGGCTTGTCCCAGGCGGATGTGGACTTGGAATATCTATTACAAGAAGAACATCCACTTGCAGCATGGGTGGAAGACAAGGATGCTGAGGGAGAGCCAGAGTTCGACCCGAACGACAGATCATGGGCCGAAGGAGAGCTTGACAGCGTCCTTGGTGAGGATGAAGACATGCAGGAAGCTCAAGAAAGTCAAGTTCCGTGCACAGCTCCACTTCCTGTTCCTGGTCCACCCCGGACTACAGCTTCTCCAGAGAGACATCCAGCTCCCCCCCCGGCCGCTACAGCTCCAGCTCGGATTCCAGTTGCGGGTCCATCTACCACCACCACCACCAAGAAGAATGGTGGATTATTCAGGACTTTAAAGAAAGTCTGCTTACCTTCACAACAAAGTAGTCAAGGAGATCCTACATTGAAGAGGAAGAAGATAAGTATCAAACGGCGACATCTTCTCCTTGACACCGAGACCACTCAGCCACCTTCATCAGATGAGGATGAAGAAGAATTTGTCCCACCCACACAATAACAGCGTACAGGGGGTGGAGGTGGAGGTGGGGGTGGCGACAGCATAGGTGGAGGCGGCGCCTCAGGTGCAGGTGAGGGTGGCTCTACTAGTAGTGCACGCACGAGTGGAGCAGGTCCAGATGATTTGAGTGATAAAAGACACTCATGTTCGAGTGGCAGGGGCAGCGGACGCTGGACGAGGATGAATGTTTTTGACGAGTTTGCATCTTCCTATCCAGAGCCTGCCTCAGACAGTGAGCCTGGCTATCCACCATCTTTTCTGGCTCCACCTCCGACTGATCAGGGAGTTTATGAGTTTACCGACATGGCCCAGTCTTTATTTTCTTATGGATACGGGCCAATTATAACTGACCCTAATCAATGGAGATTTCAAGACAATCAGAATGACCAGGACAGAGATCCAGACCCATCCTACTCCGGACATTACCATAGTTGGTGGTGATGGCATATGTATAATGTATTTGTTTATTTATTTCACGCAATGTAATATGAGTGGTAAGAAGAATATGTGTTGTACTATTGTGTGATTGGATATGATTGTTTGTTTGATAAAAATCTGTATCTTATTTGATATATGATGTGTTCTATTGTGTGATTGGATATGATATGTGTTCTATATGATTGATTGTTAATTTGTTATATGAATGAGTGTTCCCTATATTTTTTTTCACATTTTTTCCGAGTTCTATGTATTTTTATTGATTTTTTGGCGATTTCTACAGATTTTTTCACAAAGCCAAAAAAAAAAAACTGATCCAGACAAGAGAATCGCCCTGGATCGGACCGATCCGGATCGGATCGGACCCCACCGATCCAGGGTCCGATCCCGATCCCGCGATCCTTGAGACAGAGTTTACTCCACATTTAGATTAAGAAGTTAAATGAAACAGAAAGCTTGATGCAACAGTATCAGGCATTTGAAATTGTTAATCAGTGTTAGATACATAAATGTTGTTGAAAGTCAACAACTTTTGATGTCATTTTGGATTGTATTACCAAATAAATGGTATGGAGATTATAAATAATGGAATGTATATTCAAAGTTTTATTTCTTATCAGTTTCTTTGTTACCCAACATCAATTCTTCTTTCCGGACTTCGAATACTCCGAGCATTTGTTGCACGATCAGCATTGAATCCCCGAATACCTTAAGGCACTGAATTCCCATGTCGAGGGCAATTTCCAAGCCGATGACTAGGGCTTCATATTCAGCTTCATTGTTGGTAAGGGCTTTTGGCAACGTGCATGAATGGTGTAGAACTCCACCTTGTGGGCTTAGGAATACCACGCCTGCACCGGCCCTTGGTTTTAATTTTCCATCAGGTCTCCTTTCTGTGCTGGCTGCACCATCAAAGTACAATTGCCAGTATTTGATGTCCACCTGTTGGGCTTCTTGCTTTTCTCCCTCCCTCAATGTCTCCTCATCATGTAACTGGAGGTTAAGAGGGGAATCCTCGGGTATAGGATCGGCGGCAAGAAAGTCTGCCATCCCCTGCCCTTTAATTGCTTTTTGTGGGACATATTTGATGTCGAATTCCATCAGCATCAATGCCCATTTCCCGAGGCATCCAGAAGGGACTGGTTGCTTTAACATGTACTTTATGGGGTCAAATTTGGATATCAGGTTGACTTCATTTGCTAGGAGATAGTGCCTTAGTTTCTTTGCTGCAAACACCAAGGCTAAGCACATTTTCTCCATGGGAGAGTAGTTATGCTCGGGGCCGACCAACCTTCTGCTAAGGTAGTAGAGGGGTTGTTCTTTGCCCTCATCATTCAATTGTGCCAACATAGCGCCCAAAGATGTGTCTAACGCCGTGATGTACAAAATAAGAGGCCTACCTTTGATAGGTGCGCCTAAAATAGGTGGACTTAAAAGATATTGTTTAAGTCCGTTTAGGGCAGCTTGACAACTCTCATCCCATTTAAATGGGGCTCCCTTTTTGGCTAATTTAGAAAACGGCTGACAACGGCCGGACAAGTTGGCGATGAAACGCCGAATGTAAGCGACCTTGCCTTGAAGGGACCTTAGCTCTCGTAGGTTGCGAGGAGGTGGAAGCTCCCTGATTGCCTTGATTTTATTGGGATCAATTTCAATGCCCCGATACCTGACTATGAAGCCAAGGAACTTCCCACTAGATACGCCGAAGGCACACTTCATGGGGTTCATCTTCAATTTGAATTGTCGAAGCCGCTCGAAAACCTTCTTCAGGTCGCCTAGGTGGTCTTCTCGCTTCCTTGTTTTGACAACCAGGTCATCGACATAGCACTTGACCAGATCATGCAACATTTCATCAAAGATCTGGGTCATGGCTCTTTGGTATGTCGCCCCTGCATTCTTGAGTCCAAATGGCATCCTTTTATAGTTGAACACCCCCTTAGGGGTACGAAATGCCGTGAAGCTTTTATCTTCTGTGGATATCAAGATTTGATTGTAACTCGAGAAGCCATCCATGAATGACAATGCTTCATGCCCCGTGGTCACGTCTACCATATTTTCAGGAATTGGTAGAGGGAAGTCATCTTTTAGGCAAGCTCTATTCAGGTCGCGGTAGTCAATGCAGACCCGAATCTGTCCATTTTTCTTCTTCATTGGCATGACATTGGCAAGCCACACAAGGTACATGCAAGGCTCAATGAAGTCGACTTCTATAAGTTTATCAATTTCGGCATTGACTTTGAGCTCTAAATCAACCCGCATGTGTTTTTGTCCTTGTTTGACTGGCTTCACTGAGGGAAGTATGGCCAGTTTATGAACTGCCACCTCTGGAGAAAGCCCGGACATTTCGTTGTAAGTCCAGGCGAAGTAATCCCTGAACTCTTCCAGCAGAAGCCGGTATTGGACTTTTTCTTCATCACTGAGGAGGGCACTGATGAAGATAGGCCTTGGATCCTCTGTAGTCCCTAAATTAATTTCGAGGAGGTCGTCAACTGTAGCTTAACCATCATCCTCAATTTTTTGAGGTGCTGGTTGCAAATCAACCAACTCCTCATCATCTTCTTCTTCTTTGTTTTCTATTTCATAAACTTCTGCCTGGATGAGGCCATTATCACCCTGAATTTGTCGGGAGTCTTCCGGTTGAACTTCTTGCTCTACCTCATCCTCAGAGGATTCATCAAAGTTTGGGCAACCTCTTCAACTTTGTGAACACTGGCCACATTGACTGCGTAGTGCACCATCGGCTCATAGTTAGAGTCGTAGCCTAAGCAATATTTCTCATTCTTTACTTTCAGCCATTTTTCGAAGTCCCACATTTGTTTGAACATTATGTCTCTTTGGCGACTTTGCTTATCAGGAACTCTTCATTCCCGGCACATTTGTTGCTTCTTTTGAGACATGGCTTCTATTGGTTCCATAGGCACCATATAAGAGTCGAGCTCTTCGGGCCAACCGAAGTCATCTTTCCGAGCTCGCTCACATGGATATCCCTCCCGATGAAATGTAAGCATTAATCCATTAGGGTAGGGGACCGTGAATGTTTCCAACTTTTGCACCGTTTGAAGCTCACGTTCTCCAGCTAGCCACATCAGATCTGGTGGATGCATATGCTGTCTTCGAAAGCTTTGGTGATGGAGTTGGCATTGAACTTGATAGGGCGCCACTCCTTCCTTTCAGAGTTTATCTTCAGCCTATGCAATGTTGCCTTGACTTCATTGATGGTGATATCTGCATCAAATTGTTCATCCACCATCTTCTGCTTTCCCTTATCGGCCTTGGTCTTAAAGGACTCTGCCTGGAGATAGAGTTGTGCATCTGACAGATGACACTCGGCCACCTCGAAAGAGGCTTGGTCTACGTCTACTCTGCATTGCACACCTTCTTTGTTGTATTTGAGGCATTGATGAAGTGTCGAAGGCACTACTCAATTTGTATGCAACCATGGGCGGCCTAGGAGAGCCTTGTAGGTGGTATCGGCATTTATGACAGAATGTTGCCTTGGTGTTGAAGTCACCCAACACCAGGTCCACCTCAACTTTCCCCATGGCTTCTTCTGAATCTTGGTTGAACCCGGATATAGTAACTCCGGAGACCTTCTGAAGATAAGGCATAAGATACAAAGCCCTGAAGGTCTTGAGAGGGAGTATATTGACAGCCGAACCTGCGTCGACCATAATCCGGTTTAATTCGTGCCCATTCACCAGCCCTTTCATGTATAGCGGCCGGTTGTGGAATGCTGAAGGATACATCATATCCTCCTCGGTGAACGAGACCGATGCCGTGTATGCTTCATATTGACCCAACTCGGCCAAATGGGCTTCATAGGCTTCTGGTGCTTGAAGCATTGCCATAAGGGCTTCTCGAAGTTCTTTACTTAAAGATATGACTTCCCATAAGCCTAGGCGCACAGGGAGTCTCTTCAACTGGAGAAGGACCTTTCTGTCCACTTTTTCTTTCATTTCGGCTAGAGGAGGGAGAGAATCTGGCGATGGAGGGAAGAATTGCTCCATCAAGTTTTCCATCATCGTATCAGTTGGAATTGGCTCCTCTGCTTCATTTTGTTGAGGCGGTTGCTAGGATGTACTTGGTTGGCTGGCTTTGTCTACCACAGGTTCCTTTTGCATCTCCTCGGGCCTTGCTGGCTCCTCAGAAGTAGCTTTTATTGTGTCATCCTCCTCCTCGTCATATGAGAAGGGCTGGAATTGAATGACCCGGGCAGGGGGCTGCCTAACCAATGGAGGTGGTACGGGCCTGGGTTGTTCATCCTTGAAGTAAATGACTTTGTTGTTATCGGGGTGCTGCCCCTGCCTCCACGTCCTCCACGGGTGTTTCTGTTGTTTCGCCTCTGATAGGTGACTTCGGGACGAGAAGATTGCCCTCGGTTGCCATTTCCCCGATTGTAGAAATCGGCGGGTGGTGGGATGCTCACTACATTGCATGACAGCTTATGGAAGCGGGATACAAGATCACGGGCATCCGGCTCTTCTTTACCTTCTCCCCAAAAATCAGATATGCTGTCAAATGAGATTTCTTCCCCTGCAGCCATCTTTCTTCTGATTTCCATTAGCCACTGTTTGAAGGAGGCCTGTTTGGCCCATTCGCCCCAAGGAATGTATGCGTCAAGGGGAGCCGAGCCCGAAGGCTGTTTTGGCTCGTATTCCTCGAGCTGATCAATAAGTTTTTGAAGTTTTTGAAGGGGTGTGGGATTTTGTAGACGTGCTTCCATTTCCCGCAGTTTTTCTTCTTGGCGTTGTGCCCTTCTTTTGTCTGCTTTTCTCTTATTTTTGCATGTTTTCTTCGGTTGACAGGACCGCCTGGTCCTTTGTAAGGTGCTGGTTGCTTGGCCTCATCGGCTTGTGCAGCTTGTTCAGCCAGCAGTTCTGCTTTCTTGCGGGCTGCTTCTGCCCTGGCTTGAGCCTTCTCCTCCCGAGTGGGAACTTTCTGCCATGGCTGGTCAGATTCCTCCGAGACAACCTCTTGACCCTTCTATTCATAGAACCTGTTGGCAGCTTCTATGTTTCTTTGTATGATTTTAGGGGTGAATGTCTGGTAGGCCGAATAGACTCTAGGCTGTGACTTGCCCCTAGTATGATGCCCCCGCTGTACATTTGTTTCGGGAGTGGCATGTATGACACAAGCCGAGGTGTATGGCCCTCGGACAGCATGTGGTCGTGGGGGTTGAATTAGGTGACGTCCCAGGTTTAGTACCTCGTCTCTTATCAAATGTTCAATTTGCCCCCTTGCAGCCATGTAGCTTTCTAGAGAATGCTCCATAGTAAGGTGGTACATACACCCTTCACGTGGGAACATGAAGTTGTGCGGTTTGTCTTGAGAGTATGGGGCGATCAGGCTTACCCTGGCACAATATTGGAAGAGAGGGTAAGTCATCCCCTGAGGGAATGAATACCGCTCATAGCCAGGAAATGTAGGTGGATTCTTTGGCCCTTCCCTTCTCTGTTGTCTTGGCTATAGATTAGGGACCATATAGGAGTCTGCATCGGACACCTCTTGTTCCCTGTTGCCTCTGGTTGGTGGAGTACCCCCTGACTCCCATGATCCCCAGGAACCAGATTGATTCATTGTATCTTCTAGGGTTCCGGTATGTGACCTATCGCTCGAGAAGTCCATTGACTCATCGTCATCTGTTGGGTACAACTCGTCTTCTGCCACTTCACCTATCATTAGTGATGGTAAGTTGACTATGGTGGGTTGTAAATCCCGTTCAAGCCGGGCACACCGTTGGCGGAATCTTTCCAATATGGCTGTAGTTCTGGCAGCCATGTTGTATATTTCGGGATGCCGGTGATCATGCATGGCATGCTGTTCAGGTGGAGCTTGCACCCGTCTGTTAAGTGACCGCCCCTGATGTATGACATTCACTGTGAAATTTAGGGGCTGCTTGGGTTTACTATGTGACCGCGGCGGGTTTATCAAGTGTTTGCCCATGTCGATAGTTCCATCTCGAATTAGGGCCTCCGCCTGATCCTTGAACAAGTAGCAGTCTTCAAGAGAATGACCCAACATTCGATGGTATTGGCAGAAGTTGGGATCATCAGCCTTGTTGGCATCTCCAGGCCGTTTAGGCTGCGGGAGAGTAATTAGGCTCTCCTTCGTGTACATATTGAACAGCCTTTTGGTGTACTCCCTGGGAAAAGAGTATGGCTTCTTCAAACGGTCAGCCAATGTGGTCGTGGGACCTGGCTGGCTGAAATTCTTGGGTGCTGAAGTAGATGTTTGTACATCCTTCTTGCCCCCATTGCTACTGTTTTTGGCCAGGGCGAAATCCACCGTATAGACATCCTTGGCCGCCGGCTGTTTATCCTTCATTATTTTTTGCTTGGTGGCAAGAACCGCTGGATTGTCAGCATAGAAGAGTTCGAGTTCGGTGACTATCCGATTCAGCTCATCAAACGTCCGGATGTTGGTAACCAACAGCTTTTCTAGCATTTACGGACACAGCTCTCGCTTGCATAGGCCAACAGCCTCTTCATTTGCCGGTGGGTTGGAACATTTCATGCACAAGTTTCTCCACCGTTTGACATAATCAACAGCCGATTCATCCCTCCATTGGTGCAGAGAGGTTAATTCGACCAATGTGAACGGCCTTTCTGTTAGCTTGAACCTTTCAATGAACTTCCTCTGCATGTCCTCCCAGTTTGCTACCGAGTTTGGCTTCAGCTTGGAGTACCATTCAAAGGCCGATCCAGTTAGGGTGGTGGCGAAGTACCTAAGGAGGTATGACTCCTCGAGTGCCAATTCTCCCATATGGGTCACATAGAGTGCCAGATGTTCCTTTGGAGATCCACGCCCATCGAACCTTGGACATTTAGGGATCTTGGTGACTTCCACTGGCAGCTTTTTGAATTGGTGGTGGATGGGGTATCGAACCCGGTACATGTCCACCGTGGCCAGCCCATCGTCATGTTCAGCTAGCTTGGCCTCGATCAGGCGTTCGATCATCATCTTTTGAGATACCGCCGCATAGTCTTGTGGCGGTTGGTATGCTTGAGTTGTAATGTGAATTTCATCCTTCGGTGCCATCCATTGCGGCGGCTGTTGAGGAGGAGGTTGATGTGTCGCTGGCCGCAGACGAGGCATAGGAGGCTGTTCCATAGGCTGTTCTTCAGGAACTTCTGCTACTCCAGAATTCTGGGCTGGTTGGGATTGTAACAATCCAAAATTCCTTAGCAGCATCTTTAACTGTTGATTTTCCCTCCATAACTTGGCTAAGTCGAGATTTGAGGGTGCAACTTCAGCTTCTTGGTTATCTTGGTGTGCCCCTTCCTCCACTTCTTCCTGTTGTGGAGGATCGATTACCAAAGGTTGCCTTGGAGGATTCGCCGCTTGAAGAGCAGTTTGACTGCGGGTATTAGTTGCCCCAGGCCGGACTGCAGTTAGTGGAGCCTCGTCGCCCTCTTCACGTCGGCTTGTGCTTGAGGTGGCCAAGCAGGAAAAGATTCTCATTTTGCCCCCTGCCCCCTGTATCACATGTCTTTTTGGGGCTTTGCGAGAAGGCATGAGCCGGGTAGAGACTGACTCCTTTTCTGGTAAGGTCCGCGGAACCGTGAATTGATCATCGTGATAATACGATGCATAACGGTGCCTGAACGATGGTGCAAATTGAACCGCCGGCCGAGGTGGAGCGGCCTTTGGTTGTGAGGGTGTAACGGACCGGGAGCTGGAAGAACAGCCGGCTGCATGGTGAGGATGGATAACTTTAGGCAAAGTCCGCGAGGTGGGAACCTTCGCCTTGGGCACCTATATTTGCTTTGTCTTCTGGGTAGAGGATTTATTCCCCTGCCCCCTGCACGTACTACGGACATCCGGTTAATCCTTTGTCCGAGCCATGTTGGAACGACCTGGACGCTTGCCCCCAGTCGGATGAGCAGCATGTAAAGGTTGACTGGCGAACCGATCAACCCTTGGCGAATATCGGGCCGCAGATTGCTTCTGCTCCCGAACTTTGGCATGGTCATTAGATTGATTCCAAAACCAAGGAATGTCACCGAACTGGACCGGTAATTGTGTGTCTTCTTGCTTCTAGCGAGCATAGGATTGATTCCTAGCCCGTTGAATTGTCTTGGCGGACGGGACCGTTGATCGGCTGTTCTTCCTGAAATCGTGGGTCGAGGGTTGACCCCTCACCTTGAAAGTAGTGTATGGGGGCGGCACCATTCTTCGGTTGGCCCAACCAAAATGAGGAGTCGATGGCGGGTCCCTCACCCGAGAAGTATAGTTAGCCGAAGATCGGCTGATTTCATCAGTTTCCAGATGAAAGGGCTGACCCCTCTTCTAGTGAGTAGTCCGGACCATTGATTGGCCAAAAGTGAGTTGGCAGGCGGAAGATTTCTTCTACCCCCGTGCAGATGCAGTGAGTTTATCAGAAGGCTGGGAAGCAGCCTTGTCTTTCTCCTCCAACTCTGCTAGTGTGGCAAAGTGGTTGGCTAGTGGCAGTATGACGAGCTTTGGTCTTATCCGCCTCAGCTCAGCTTGAGTATATATTGGGACGGCAGAGCGCCCCTTCCAGTAAATCCTCATGGAGCCCACTATGAATGAGCGCCGCAAGGAGCGTGGAGTAGGAGTCCTCCTGACCCGGAACCTTTGTGGCTTGGGCGGTTCAGGAGCCTCCTCAGTAATTGAGATCTGATTGACGGAAAGCGGTGCCAAGGCTGGCACCGGTTCTTCTTCTTTGTCTTGCTCAGTATCTTTCATTTGAGTTGCCAGAATGATTTGGCTGATGGGTCGATGTCGGCCGAATCCGCGACGGGGGTGACAAGTTCCACACCGAGGCAATGTGGGGTAGGAACACCTCCGGACATGTCCCGAACATCACTGGGTACGGGGGAAACGTCAGCACCCCATTAGTACGTGTGTGAACGTACTATTCAGTCCATTAGACTCCTTTTGAAGACATCTTTCTTAGCTTTCTCACCTGAAATGGACGAGACAAACTGGTTAGATGTAGAGAGCTTAGTTTCATTTTTTAAAAATGCCTATCTTCTTGGATTGCTATGACGGAGAGATGAAGGGACGGAGAGGTCCCACCGGGCGTGCCAATTGATGTAACCTCAAAAATCTCTTCTTTTAAAGATTTAAAGATTTTGGTTTTGGAAATTCATTTTCCTTCTGAATTTGGATTAGACCTCAGCATCGACTTCTTAGGAAAATAGATGGTATTCCATAAAAGTACTAACTAGGGTCAAAATTATATGTTGAGGTTGTTAGGTTCTTTGAAAATTTGTTTTGACCTCTCCCCGTCGGATGGTGCAAAGATCCGACGTTAATTACATCGAGATTACTCGAATACCCTTGATTAATCGTCATAGCAATCCATGGAAATAGAAAACAATGCATCCACAAAAATAAACATTTACACATAGGAGAAAACAGTCCTATGAACTTGATGAAATGCAAATACTTAATGTGTTTTGAGTTTCAGTTTGATTAATTTGACTTGAGTTGAATTGAATTGATTTGAATTTTGGTTTGATTAAATTGAATTTGTTTGGGTTGGATTAATTGGAATTCAGTTTGAGTTGGAGTTGAATTCAATTTGTTAACTGTTTCTGGTTTGGGTTGATTTGTTTGAGTTACTTATTGATTGATTTTGAATTTGTTTGATCAATTTGTTTAGCATTGATTTGTTTGAATTTAATTTGATTTGAGAGATTTGATTAAAATATTGTTTATTTTATTTGGGTTGGGTTTGAATTTGGATTTCAGTTTGAGTTCACCTTGATTTGAGTTAAATTTGTTTGATCGAAACTGACTGGAGCTTCAGTTTTAGATGTTTATGTTTCCAGTTTCTGTTTCTGAGTTCTGCGAATTGGTAGATTTCACATTTTTTGTTTGTTATCTTCTTCTTGACTTGCTGATCATTTTAGAATTTTCAGATTTCAGGATCAGGTTGTAACCGTTGTATTTCAGATTTCAGATTCATTGAAGTGTGTTGGCTTTGTGGGTTTATTTTAAATTAAGAGTTAAGAACTTGTTATTTGAATTGGATTCAAGAGATTTGATCTGGGTTTAATTTGCCATGGATTTATTAGTTTGCATTTTTAATTTAGTTGAAGTTGAGTTTGGCCAAAATTGGTTTGATTTAATCTGAGTTGGTACTTTCAGATTTCTTGAAGCCTGCAGATTTCGGACCTGTTTAAATGGTGAATTTGGGATTTGATTTATTTACTTATTTGATTTGGGTTCTATTTTGAATTTGGCTTGAGGGTTTAGTGAACTCTTCTTCTTTTGGGCTTCTGAAATTGTTTGATTACAGGTTTGCTTGAACTTGATTTATATGTAAGAGATTGTTTTCATTTCTTTGGAACCTTCAGACTTATGATTTGTTGCTTGAGATGCGTCGGTTTATTGATTTGTTTGTGGATTAAATTTGTTTGGAGATTGGGTTTTATCTTAAGATTTTTATTTAAATTGGTTGAGATTTGATTAAGAATTTTGATTTACACTGATCAAAGTTCATTGTTATTCAGCTTGCACTGCCTGTTAATTTTGATCTTTACTGTTTGAATTGACTGCATTTTTTAATGAGTTAGCACGTTGAGATATCACACTCTTTCTCTTGGGGTCCTTAAAAGAAAGCGATGCCCTGACCTAAAGTCCTCCTGGTTTAAAGCTTCCGGACTACAGCATATTTTGAAATTCTCTAACCGCTCCTTGAATCTAATGGGAGTTATTTGATGGGTATCTTTGACTCCGCCACCTCAATTGACATACAATGCCAGCTCATTCAATTAAATTAAGCTTTCCGCCGGAATTAAATTTGGTCCCAGATTTCAACTTGATTGGCTCTCCTTAAGCTATGCTGCAGGTTAAGTTCTACGGTTTTCCTTCTCTCTTTTTCTTATTCAAGGTATGATTTTCAGGATTTTTATGCCGGATTCAATGGACTTGTGTACCAGAAATCTTAATCTTGAATTTCTTTTAAATCCTCTATGTTTTGGTCAGGCTTCTGAACTCCACATCGATCTTTATCTTCCTGATCATGATCCTTTCTGATGCGGGACGAGGCGGGACGGACCGGCGACGTGGCGCTGCAGCGGACCGTGGAGGAGCTCAAAAGACCTAAAAGTGCAGGAAAGAAGCAAAAACCGGACTTAAACCGGTCAAAACGGGCTCAAAATATGTTGAACCGTGCCCGAAACCCTCAAAACGGGCCTGAACCGGCCCCAAAATGGCTTGAACCGGCCTGAACCGGCCCCAAACAGCTTGAACCGGCCGGTTTAAGGCCCAAACCGGCCTCTGGAGGGTCAAACCGGGCCGAACCGGCCCTGAACCGGGCTGAACCGGGCCCAGAACCGGGTCTGGGGACGAACCGGGCCGGTTCGAGCGAGAGGCAGGCCGGCCGGGCGAGCGGGGCGAACCGGTGCCCGGTTCGCCCGCGACTTAAGCGGGGGGGGGACGTGGCCCCGCGCGGTTGGCCGCGGGGGCGGGGGACGCGGCCGGCTCGCCGGCCGCCGCGTACCCCGTCGGGGTCTCGACCGCGAGCGGGCGCTCGCGAGGGCTTCGGCGCGCGCGGCTTCGACTGCGGGGGCCGGAGGCGGAGGCGGTCGCAGCCGGCGGAGGCCGCCGTCGCCGGAGGGGAAGGGGAGCCAATGGGGCTCCATCGCCGCCGTCGACGCCGGCAGCACAGGGGGGGGCGTCTTCGAGCGCGGGGGGTTCGCGCGGAGTCGTCCGCGGCGGGCGGAAGAGGCAGGCGCCGGAAGCGGCGCCGGGCGTCGCCTTCGCCGCTGCCGGAGGGGAAGGGGACCTCCAGCGGCACCGTTGGCACCTCCTTCGTCTTCCTCTAGTCTCCTTAGGACGCCGGAGTGGAGGGAGCCGCACCGGAGCCCTAGCGGGGCTGTGCGCACCGACGGGGCTGCGGACGCGGGGCTTCTTCTTCCTCTTTCTTCTCCGTCTGACAGGGGTCCGAGGGAGGGCTTCTAGCATCGGGATGGTGGGTGGAGGTACTCCGGGGATCGCCGGAGGCGGGGGTGGACGGAGGGGTGGGGATCGACGCCGTCGGAGGTGTCGAAACGGACGTAAACGGGGGTGAACGGTGTCGATAGGGCTTCAACTCGAACCGGTGAAGGGGGGAAGGGGAAGAAATGGCTCGGAGGCCGCTGGACGGAGGAGAAGGAGAAGGCACCCACGCCGGAGGGTCGCGAAGAGACCGGTCTGCACCGGAGGTGGAGTCGGACGACCTCCATCGTGGAGGGGGTGAAGGGGAAGGGGCAGCGCCCCAGCACAAGGGGCAGCCCCTAGGGTTCCAAAAATTGGACAATAACTTCTCTCTCCTTCATTCAACAATGTGCCCTCTTAAATAGAGGAGCCTATTACAAATAAGACACCCTAAATGACTATTTACATACATGTCCTCGTAAGGACTCAAATTAAAGGAAAAGACTAAAACAAACTTCAAATATTTACAATGAAGTCCATAAGAACGTAAACATAAATAAACCCCAAAATGGACCGGACCGGGTCCCCATCACTTTCTGCATTAAGATTCTCAACGTTTCAGATTCCAGGATTAAATCTGCCTTACAATTAGGTTTCTGTACCCCTGCAGACCTTACGCGGGATGTGCTAACCCCCCTTACAACCTTCAGATTTAATCAGCAATTTCTGGTTTTTGTCCTTTGGGTTCCATACTTCCAGGCGGCTGTCTAACTAGTTCACGTTCACCTTTCAAATATGTCATCCTGCATAAATTTCAAATCCCCAGTTCTCGGTATGTCAGATGCAATTGATTCTGAATTATAGTTTTTTTTAAAGTCTTCAGGTTTGAATATGGTTGGATTTTCGTTCACTTTGATGATATTTGCATTCTTTCACGTTCATAAGACTGCTGTAGCTTCTCAGAACAGCATCCTCATCGGTCACATAAATTCTTTCATTGCCTTGACATGATTTACATAAAAAACAGGTTTTGAACTTCTTCCAGCCTTTGATAGGCATCATGGAATTCATTCATCTTGTCTTGAAACTGAGCATGTCCCGGTCTTTGATAGACTTGTGGGAAATTAGCTCATATCTTGTCTTCATGACTCCCTCATGAGTTGATGAACTGCTTGCTGCACCGGTAAGACATTGGAGTCTGTTTTATAGACCTTTGGATGTCTACCTTAGGAAGAGGGTCAGGAGGTGGGTTTAGAACCGGCCTCCTGGTTTTCCTTTGTTTTGAATTCTTTTAAATTATGTCGAAGCCATGAGGTGGGTTTATAACCGGCCTTATGCTTGTCTCGGTTTGTTTGAATTAAATGGATTTTTATTTAATTTAAATTGATTGTTTGTTTTTTTTTGGAATTAATCATGGGTCAGGAGGTGGGTTTAGAACCGGCCTCCTGATTACCCTTATTTTGAATTCTTTTAAGTTGAGCCGAAGCCATGAGGTGGGTTTAGAACCGGCCTTATGCTTGTCTCGATTTGTTTAAATTAAATCGATTTCAAAATTTAAATTCCACTGACACAGCACTGTTCATCCGAGGCAAATGGGCTTCCACGGGCATCCGCGGCCCAGCATGGCCTGGCCCTGCGCGGCTCTTCTCTTCTTCTTCTTCTCTTTTTTTTTAACAATCTTAGCTGGTGGGCCCCACCATCTTGTTGACCTGAGGGTCAACGGCTCTCACGCGGCCACCCGCTCGCGGGGCTTCTCTCACGCGGTCGACCGCCGCGACTTCACCCCCGTTTTTTTTACTGGCAGGCCCCCCTTCTCCTGTTCATACATCCTCTGTGGATGTATGTCGGGGGGGAAATAATCTCCCGACCTCCTTTTCTTCCTTCCACGGCAACGGTGACGGCAGACGGCCCTCCCGACGACAGCGGCGACGGCGGCTGCTTCCTGCGGACTCCGACAGCGACGACAAAGGGTTCCGACGGTTCCGGTAGCAATCGTGGAAGGAAAGAACCTCCGGAAGAGGATCCTTGACGGACGAACGGGTCTCGACAGCCCCCGAAGGGTTTCGGGAAGCACCTGGAAGACGTCGACGGCGGCAGCAACTACGGACAGCCTTCTCAGCGGCAACGGTCGCAGAGGAACACGACAATAGCAGGAGATATAGAGGGGTCTAGCGACGCAACCGGAAGGGGATAAATGGCTCCGTAGTACCTTCACGCTCTCTCTCTCTCTCAGTTTTTTTTTGTTTGATCTCTCTTCTTCTGTCGGGCTTCCTCTCCCTTGCTCTGCCCGCGCGACTGCCTCCGAGGGGCTTTATAAGCCCCCGGCTCTCCCTCTTCTGTTAGGAAGCTCACTGAACAGGGCCTCTGCCCTCGAGTTAGACTCGGAAGGATCCCGGATTTGCGGGGTTAGCTTCCGTTTTCTTCTCCAACTCTCTCTACCGCGTAAAGTAGGATTACGCTCCCCTTCCTCCGTTAGGAGATCTGCCAAACATGAGTTTCGATCCGAATTGGACTCGGAAGGCTCAAAACGCGGGAGCTTGATCCTCCCAACCGCGTCGGACTCCTTGCGATTGACTACCTTCTGTAAAGTGGTATCCTGGTCCGTGAAGGACTCAAAACAACTTGGGACATATGAGACGACCCCGATAGACTTGTTTAGGCAGTTCCTCTTGCCCATAGGACTTCTTCCCCTCGGGTGAGTCCGAGCCAGCGCGGGAGATTGATTCTGCCACCGTAAATTTCTTTTTTTTTATCTCCCTCCGACTGACTCGTTATTGTTAATCAATTTGTTCAACTCATCTCCCGCCGGAATAATCCATTTTTACTACCAATACCTTCCTTTTTCCAACATTCTCCACATCAACCGGATTTGTTCAAGGCCTTTTCAATAGGCCACCGGACCTGCAGCGTACCTGACCCCTGTCCAGGCTGAGCTGATTGTACGCAGTTCCAAGCAGCATCTGATCTCTAGGGAGGCACCGAGCCAGAGACTGAGTATTTCCTTAGATCCTGCATCCTGACCTAAAGGTAGTTTCCACCAGCCATTTTGGGGGTAGACCACTCTCTCTATTTGCTTGTTTAAGCATCGATTTGACTGCTTTCAGCATAAGTACGTAGCCACCAGTATTTATAGGGTAATCATTATACAATTCTTTTTATTTGAATCATATGCCTATTGTCTAAAAGTTGCCAACAGCCAACAAACTTTAAGCCTTCGGAAATCCTTGAACCTGATGATCCTTTATTGCTTGAAAATATGGGTGTCAACAATTACCAAATAAATCATGTGAAGATTATGAAAGAGGTATGGATTTTGTGAGTTCTCATTTGTTGTATTGTTGATACCAATCAATGTGTGACGGGGGATGATCCTTTGGGTGAGGAACTTCCTTGCAATCCTTGGAGCAAACTGTCTGTTTGTAAAATCCAATGTGAACGTCGCAAATCAAGTTCATAGAAGTCGAGGAATTCCCCGAAGAGAAATCTTTCAGGTGGAGTTTCTCCTTCCTGTGATCGGTCTCATATTCTGTCGCCTTGGGTAGTGGTGTTGCTGCAATTACCTATTTGGAAAGGCCATGAGACAAACATATTCAAGCATCATCTTTTCTACAGAATTTCACCTTTTGTAGTAGTGCTAAAATATGTTTTTTAGTTGATCTTATGTTTTTCTAAGCAAGTTCAAGTTTTGGATCAGGTTTTATATCTGTTCCATACATGTAAAAGTATAACTTGCAATAAAATATTTGTCCAACTTCACTCACCTGATTCTGAGCAAACATGAATTTTCAGGCCCTTTTGTGTTGGCACACCCGATCCCTAATTATAGATTCTCATTCAAAATTCTGAATATTATTGCATTGAAATATCCTATTTTAAGTAACCAAATGCACTGTCCCAAAACAAATCTTCATAATGTCAAGATTTACACTGTTTTGTGGCAAGTTCTTATTTGTTGTTTTGTTAACACTGACCTAATTGCGACGGGGGATGATCCTTCGGGTGAGAGCTCCCTTGTGATCCTCGGAGCAAGCTGTCTATGTTTGTAAAATCCAATGCAAGCGTCGCAAATCAAGTTAATAGAAGTTGAGAAATTCTCCAAAGAGAAATCTTTCAGGCGGAGTTTCTCCTTCCTGTGATCGGTCTCATATTCTATCACCTTGGGTAGTGGTGTTGCTGCAATTACCTATTTGGAAAGGCCATGAGACAAACATATTCAAGCATCATCTTTTTTCTGCAGCATTTTATCCGTTGCAGTACTGGTATAATATCTTCAAGTCAATCTTTTTGTTTGTAAGCAATTTCAAGGTTTGGACCAGGTTTTGTATCTGTTCCATACCTGTAAAAGTATTACTTGCGATAAAATATTTGTCCAACTTCACTCGCCTGATTCTGAGCGAACATGATTTTTCAGGCCCTTTTGTGTTGGCACACCCGATGCCCTTATTGCATTGAAATCTCCCATTAGATAAGCAAAAGCACTCTGTCCCAAAACAAAATTTGATATTTTCAAGATTTACCGAGTGTTTTGTGGCAATTTCTACATTCGCTACATTGATTGGAGTGATGCATTCATTTTCTAAAATTTTAATATGTTCTATACTTTCTACGCATTATGAGCTGTTTGAGGATGAACAGATGGGTTTACTTGTCATTGAATTTGCTTATGTTGCTGGAAGTAGTTTTAATTTTTATCTTTTTATATGTTTTGTTTTTTATTTAAAATATGTATGCAATATGATGTTTGTCAGTGATGTACTAATGCACCCTCGAGAATGTAGCTTAGAGTGGGGTGCATTTTAAAGACGTTTGATCTTTGTTCTTTATTGGAGTTTAGTCTAGAAAAAACTACATTGTCAAATATTATTGAAAATTTGAAGTCTGTTTAATCCACGAAATAACTTTGCCAGTTAAACTGTACACATTTAGATTTAAAAAGTTATGTGAAATGACTGGTTTGATGCAACGAAAATGGGTATCGAACTGGAGATTAAATTTGTTAATTGCTTCTGGATAAAAAAAAATGTTGCCAAAAGTAGGTAGAGGGTTTTTAATTTATTTTTGGATTTTATTTCTATATAAATGATGTGAAGATGGACATGAAATGTCTGTTGATAGCTCATAAACACAATTGAGTGGAGTAAGGTAGATTTAAGTTAACTTGGATTAGGATAATTCAAAATGATTTTGGTAACTTTTAAAACATAGCTCAAAATCAACGTGAGTGGAGTAAGAGAATATGCATGGTTGCCTTGAATAATTTGTCATTAAGGTGTGTTGTGATATGTGAGAAGTATCTACGGTTGTAGAAAGAATGTGAATGCGAGTAATATTAGTAAACATCGTGTTGCAAGATCTTGCAGTGCTTACTGCCTTCGACATTCTTCATGGAAGATTAGCCAATATTGACTACCACTTTTGCTGTTTGGGCATTAGAATGAATTTTCTTCTTTAGGTGCACATGCAAAGAATGACACCTAATGAGATGGAAAGGATATGATGATCTTCTCTTAAAACTGGAGGAAATGTTCTACATTAAAAGAGAACTTTTTTGTTCTGTTAAGAAGTGGTTGGTTGTATACACTGATGACGAGGATGACATGATAGTTGTTGGAGATGACCCATGGCAATAATGATCATTATCTGTGCCTATTTCTCCTCTGGGTAGCAGTGATTTTGGTCGACTAATTCCATCCTCCTCCACATTGTCCTTTCTGCAGTGAGCTCTGCAACATGGTTACGAAGATCATCATATACACAAACGGGGATGCTAAGAGGCTGGCACCCAAGGCAATTGGAAGCATCATGAAGTCTAGCAGTGAGAAGAAACAATCATCTACTGTCGATGGTGGCTAGGGTGCTAGAGTGGTTATCTACATTGACCAGTTTTCAGCAAGGAGGAATGTCCTCTCTTCATCCATGGTGAGGGATTTTAGAAATCCCATGAGATACTCTCGTTCTACTTCATATTCGGTTCCCAGTTTTACTCGTTAGGCATCGATTAAGGCAAAGATCATGATTTTATGGAATCAAAATTTTTCCGCTATCATGTATTGATTCCTTACAATACATTTCTATCAGCTACAACCTTAGAAGGGAGGCAATTTTTTGAGGATCTAGGTTCTCTCAAGTGGACACTTTGGGAAACTCTTTCTATTATAGACACAAAAAGTCTGTGAGACCCACTTTGTTGTGTGTGTCTCACGGATCTCATCATGACAAATCATGAGATCTATCGAGACTTCGTGTCTGAGTGGAAAGATTTTGTTCAGGTGGCTTGAGAGAGCTCAAACTCTTTCTTGAGAGCTACAATCACTTGGCCTGGGAGGACCCAATAGTCCATATTGTGCATATTTGATCTGAGACCAAAGAGGTCATTGCATTTATCCAAATGAGCAGTTGCCAAGCTAGTTCTGTGAGTTCTAAGTATGTTTTACCCAACTGAGCGGTTGCCAAGCTAGTTCTTGGGGAGAAAGCTTTCACGTCAGGTGATGCCTTGTCTTATTCGCTTGATGGGTAAGAACATACATGGATATTACGGACGCCTCACATGAACGTGCTAGTAGCAACGCACTTCCTCTTTCTCAAATTTTTTGGCAATGGTCTCTACTTTAAAATATTAAGCACTGCTGGTATAATTTATAGCGCATGTAGCTAGTTGGAGGCAACGGTTGCCTGTTGGTGGAAAAAACTCTGGTACATATCATATACTTCTAATAACATTGGAGTTGGAATCATTTTAGATAGTACCATCAAGAACAAGGTGGTGTTTGTGATTCAAGTGGATGATAGGATCATTCTAATTAAGGTGATTGCTCTTCAATTGATAATCAATATAATTAGCACCTATGCACCCCAAGTAAGGGCCAGTAATAAATTGAAAGTTCAATTCTGGGAGGACATGGGTAGTATCTTGCAATGGACAAATGAGAAGAGAATCATGATTGGAGGTGGTCTCAATAGTCATGTTGGTCCCAAGGAAGTTGATTTGAGAGTGTCCACGAGGACTTTGGGTATAGGCAATAGAATGATGAGGGAAAAAATATCTTAGAGTTTGTAGTGGCTAACAGTTTGATCTTAACAAATACCCATTTCGTTAAGAAAGACTTCCACCTAGTAACGTTTAAGAATGAGAGGAGTAGAAGCTATATTGGCTTTATCCTTACTAGGAAAACGATGTGTGCCCTGTGTAAAGATTGCAAAGTCATACCTAGTGAATCACTCACAACCCAACATAAACTTTTGGCCTTGGATTTTAAGGTCTTGGGATAGTTGCAAACAATATGGCAAAAGAGTCTTAGGATTAAATGGTGTAAACTAAGAGAAAATAAGTAGGAGGTATTCAGGAATGAGGCCTCTAAGCTTAAGATATGGGATCTGAATGGAGAGGCCAAGTTAATGTGGGCTAACATGACATCGAAGATTAAAGTGACAGAAAAATTTTTTGGTGAGTACTGGGGGAGGTCCACCTATGAAGGAATTGTGGTGGTAGAATGATAAATTACAGAGAGTAGTGAAAAGCAAAAGAAAGTAGTTTAAGAAATTACCCAAAAATGACACTAGTGAAGTCTTTGAACAATATAATAGAGTTAAGAGCACGGCAAAATTGACATTTAGACGAGCTAGGTAGTCATTATGTAGCATGTTATATGACAAATTGGGCACAAAGGAAGGCAAGAAGGATATTTATCGGTTGGCCAAGTTGAGGGAGAGGAGATCTTGGTGTAAGGAATAAGTCTAAGCATTTAAAATATTTTTGATTCTTTGAATCCAAGATCTTAGCCTTAATTGAAACCAAAACGACAAAATCGGGAACCGATCAAGAAGGAGATCGAATATACCTTCTTGGGATTTGAAAAATCTCTCACCAGAGATGAAGAATGGATGTTCCTTGCTGCTTCAAATTGTTCAAGTGGACGGCCTCTAGCGGTATCCACACGAACTTCTTCGAAGGATCGGTTCTTCGTCGCTCCAAGCTCGAAAACTCTTCCAAAACGGAGTTGGACCATGCGGGGACTCCTTCCAGAGAAGAGAGGAGAGAGAGAGGGAGGCTGCCAAGGACGTTCTCCCACTCTTTGGTTTAATAGGGTTTAGCTTCTTAAGCATACTATATATAGAAGATGCAATTTTTCACAAAAATCTAAATCTTCTATATATTTACATCCTTGCCCCTGTCCTTAGAATTAGTTCTAATGTGTGTGACCCACTAGGCCCAATAGTCAATTTGGTTGAAGTCAAATTTTCAAAATAACAATTCTTTTAAATTAAATCAAATCTATTATCTAATAATAGATTTGATGGCTTTCCGATCATAAAGAGTACAAGCCACATCCTATGATCCCAAATGACTTTGGTGAGTTAAATAACATCCATTGAGCATTTCCATCATTAGTTACCACACGGATATAAATCCTCGTCCAAGCAATGTCCCAGTCAGTCAGGGGTTCGGCATTGACTGTCAACCCCTTTAATAATCTGACTCTATGAAATCTTGTACTCAGGAATGGATCAACTGAAAAACTCCTTTTCCAATTATCCTATCTACCTTGGCCAATGATTTAGAGTACTATTCCATAGGACATTCTCTCTCTCTTACCAAGAGTGAACGATCCCTTGTTGTCTGCTTAATTGACTCCACTGAGTTTCTCTTGCACCCGATTCATTAATTATACTAGACCATCATAGTGGTGATCCATAAGTTAATAATCAAAGTACAAGATACACCCAACAAGACATCTTTGACGATTCTGGTCAAAGATCCAACCGTGCCACAGTGATGATAGAATACCCTGATAGACAGTTCAGTAAGATACTGATCAGGATTTCTATGATGGTCAGTTCAGTGAACTCATTCTACTAATGAGCACCTGTATGTGTATCTTAGTGTCTTCACACTAATGACCAATGAGATTGGTCATTTTCATCATATGAAAAGATATCACATACATAAGTCTATTCGGATCCTTAATGTCCTATCTCAAGGACCTATAACTTGGAACATTTAGATCACTAGCATCTAGATGATTGATCTCACTATCATGATCTCATCATGATTCAATCATCATAGTATGTGATCAAGGACTTCATTACAGTATGCGTATCTAAAGATAGATGGTAATGAACATGGAATGCGATCTCCCGAGAATCTCTTTTCTTCCGTGCGTCCGAGAAACGAGATCGCTGAAACGAGAATATCTATGTAGTACCTGTGAAATCTTGATCTTCTCCACCTATTATTATCCCCAATTTGTTAGATGATCTTGTTAAGTTTTCTTCTTATATTGGCAATTTTATTATGAAATCCATCCAAATATTCATCTAAATATTATTATTTGATAAAATTTCATAGCTTAATATTTTAATGACTATATATGTACAATTGACCCAAAATGTTATCAATCTCTTATCCATATTGTTCAAGATGAAACTTTGATCTGACATAAGATCCTTTGTATGTCTCATGCTAATAATAGTTCACCATCTCTGTATTACGCTTTTAATTCTCTCACAGCTTATTTTAATATTTAATATGAGTTCTCTTACCCTTTTTAAAGAGATTATATGACATTCTACATTTAAACATGTACATTGATTGGTATTTCCAAGATCTAATCCCTTGAGATTTTTTCGAGATCTTTTATCTTCAATTTTCGTGAGATAAAATATAGATGTGAGATGGCAATCATTGGGTAAAGTATACCCTGCATAAATGAAATTCGAGATTCGATCTCCTGAGATTTTTTCAAGAATCTCACGAGATCTCTTCTCTTTCACGCTTCCGAGACGAAGCCAAGATCCGAGACGACAATCCTTGGTAATGAATAAATGTCTTTTATTATGAATAAGATGATATAAGAAATGTCTAATCATGTCATATATGATTGGCTTGTAGGACATACATTTCTATCACTTGGGACTTAGGACATGTTCAGTGTATTAATGACAACGAGGAGAGGGTATTGACTCAAGATGTGGATATCCAAGAATGGTGAAAATGTTACTTTGAAATGTTCTTCAATGAGCTTACTTTAAAAAGTATAACAGAGTCAGAAGGGGATTGGAGGCAAGGGGCAAAGTCCTCCTAAAAAATTACTCTTTTAAAAGTGTATCTTGTGTTGGGAAGAATGAGGATCTTAAAGGCATGTGGTCTTGATAACATTCCAAGTGAACTTTGGAAGTGTTTTGGTGAGAGAGGAGTAGAGTGGCTAACTCTTCTCTTTAATAAAACTTGTTACCTCTGGATGGATGCTAAATGAATGGAGAAAGATTATCATCATCCCGCTATTTAAAGGAAAAGGGGATGTTCAAGATTGTGAAAACTATAGAGGTATCAAGCTTATGTGTTAGACTATAAAGTTGCAAGAGAAAGTTACAGAAAGAAGACTTCGAGAGTATACTGAGATATCAGCAAACCAATTTAGGTTCATGTAAGGTAGATTGACTATGGAGGTTATCTTTCTAGCTAGATCAGTAGTAGAGAGATGCAGAGGCTTGAAAAGAGATCTTCATATGATTTTTCTTGATTTAGAAAAAGCCTATGACCGACTTACAAAAGAGATTTTTTGGTGGGTGTTAAGAAAGAAGATGATGCATAGTGGATTCATTAACATCATCAAGGACATGTACGAGGGTGCGACTGCCTAGATTTTCTCCCAAAATGGGGAGTTAAGAGCTTTTCTTGTGTCAATCAAGATAAACCAATGATCCGCTCTAAGCTCATCTTTTTATCCTAGTCATGGACGAAATAACTAAGGACATACAAGAGAGTTTCTTGGTGTATGATGTGTGTAGATGATATTGTTCTAATTATCAAAACTCAAGAAGGTATTAACAGAAAACTTGAATGATGAGGAACCATGTTAGAAATTAAGGAATTCAAAATTAGCAAGATGAAGACGGAGTTTATGCACTTCAGATTTAGTAAAACCCTAGAAACTAAAGAGGTCAAAATAGCCTTAGACGAAAAGATCCTCGCATCGGATACTCAATTTAAATATTTGAGTTCAATCGTGCATATTGACAGAGAATGTTTAAAGTTAAATGGCTAAAATAGAGGCAGACAACATGGATTCTATGTGACCATAAATATTTGTAAAATTGGAAAAAAAATTTATCACACGACTATAAGACTTGTCATGCTCTTGATGTCATGGGGCTTTCATCTTGCCCTTGTTTGTCATGGCTCCACCAGCATAGGGGGGGTGTAGATGTGTGGTCGCTAGGAGCCAAGGGGTCCAAAAGAATATAAAAGAGAAGATTATTGCAATAGAGAGATTAAAGTGACTGTGCACACCTTTTGTATAGGGAGAGTTGTGAAGTTTTGACTTCCTTCTCTTCGGCCAGCTAAAGGGAAAAAGCTTGAGAAATGCTTTTTTGCTCCTACAAAATTGAGGGAAGATAAGAAGAAATGTGAAGAGAAGTTAGAAATAGATGAAGTGTAGCATCTTCTTCAAAATGACAATAAAATCATAAAAGGAAGATGACTAACCGGATTAGGACTATCTCCTAATCCCTAATGAATGGTTTATGGTGAAAAACATAAAGTAAATATGATGTGCATGCTGATGTTTATCATAATAGAGATGCAAAATACTAATATGGTAAGGGAAATGTTAGTGCAAAAGGGAGGGTTTGGCGTGCTGGAATCCCTAACATTTTGATAGTCAGCAAGTTTGACATCCCAGAGTCTAGGATGTTTGATGTTGCATCTAATGGGTCATTTCCTGTTCCTAGAACTGATATGCGTCTGCCAGATGCCGCTGACATTGAACAGAGAAGGTGTTTGTTGTCCCAAGAACTGGGATGCCTAACATCTCGACTGGGGTGTCTTTAGCTGCTTTCGAAAATGATCTTCTTCATGTTGATGCTCTTTGATCTTTGATGCTAACTTACTGAGTGTGGAGTAGGTACTTTGTGAACTCCCTAGAATGTAGAGGTTTTCAAGAGCTTGGAGGAGGGGTGATGTGGTTTGCCTATGAAAAATGGATGCTTAGAGATGGAAGACGGAATTCTTAAGGGAATTGGGATGATGAGCTTCTTAAAAACACTCTTGGCAACGAATGCTGGTGCTTGAAGTCACTATTGAATCTCTTCTCAATAGTTTCTAGATAGCCTCTAACCAGTTTCCAACCTTTAAAATGTTGTTAGAGGGGCTCCTTTTATAGACACAAAGTAGGGGCATTTCAGGCATCAATTGACATTGTCGATAGCACCTAATGTCTTGACATATAGGACATCAGATGTCCTGACAGTGGGGATGTTTTCTAGTCAATTAATTAATGCCATTCAATATGTCACACGCCGAAAATGGTGCATTCGTCAACTATCACCTGCTACAATACCTGATGTCCCGACGATTGGACATCATCGTACTATACCATGTCTTGTCACAGGTTAGGTCCATGTAGTCTGGGGTCACTTCATTCGGTCTGAGTGCTACAGTGCTTGATGTCTCAGCTAGTGGGACATTTTCGTACCTGACCAGTAATGAATGCCCCACTTACCATAGTTAGAGCAGTCAGCTGTGCGTGAGAATAGGTAACGTCTTGGTAGTGTCGTTGCCAGACGTCCTGCCTACTAAGACATCAGGCATCCTAACTCCTAAGCTTTGGGACGCTAGACATCTTGCCCGAGGGGACGTTATCCACTATAGCGATCAATTTCTATTATTTTTTGGGAAATATATTGGTTAATCAAGAGAATTAAACATTTTCTAAGAAAACATGAATTTTCGCTCTTTTAACTATGTCCAAATTTGCATGTCTACACTTGGTAGTGAGTATTGGGCAACTAAGAGTGTAGCTGAAATGTGGATGCTAAGATGGAAGTGTTGTAAGGAATCGTCCATAAAAATTTGGTGCAACGGAAGCGACGATTCTTATGGGTTCCTTTAGAATCTGTCTCAATCGGAACCGAACGACGAAAATCGAAAACTGATCAAATCGGATTTGAATATACTTAATAGGGATTCATATAATCCCATGGAGAGGAAAGAGATGAACTTCTTAAGTTCTTCAAATCGTTCAAATATCCGGTCTTCAGCAGTATCCACACGAACTTCATCCATAACAGGTTTTCCATTCGCGCCGATCTCGAGAACTCTTCCCGAATGGAGCTCCATTGACCATGGACACCTTCTAAAGAGAGGAGGAGGTAGGGAGGAGGATGTGGTTTTCACCTTTGGCTCGATGAGGTTTGGCTGAAACTATTAGTATTTATAGAGAATTATGAAATTTTTCATAAAAACTCAAAATCTCCATAAATTACGCTCTTGCCCCTGTACTTGTGGATAAGTCTTTTTGTGTGTGACCCATTAGGCCCAATAGCCTATTTGATTGAAGCCTAAATAAAATAGAACAATTCTATTTAATTAATTAAATTTATTATCCGATAACAGATTAATTGACTTACTGATCATGAAGGGTACAAGCCACATCCTATGATCCCAAATGGCTATGGGGATAATCTCATCTCCATTGAGCCTTTCCATCATCAGTTACCGCATGGATATAAATTCTCATCCATCTAATGTCCCGGTCGGAAAGGAGTATGGCATCGACTGTCAACTCCTTATTGTACCGACTCTATAAGATTTTATACTCGGAATTGGATCAATTGGAAAACTCCTTTTCCAATCATCCTATCTACCCTAGCCAGGGATTTAGAGTACGATCCCATAGGACATTCACTCTCACTTACCGAGAGTAGACAATCCCTTATTGTCCGCTCATATGTCTCCATCGGGTTTTCCTTGTACCCGATCCATCGCTATACTAGACCATCTAAACGGTGATCCATAAGTCAATGGTCAAAGCACAAGTTCCACCCAACAAGGTATCTTTGGCGACTCAAGTCAAAGGTTTAACCATGCAACCGTGATGATAGAAAACCCTGATTGACAGTTCGGTAAGATACCATTCAGAGTTTCTAATTTGGTTAGTTCAGTGAACTCATTCAACTAATGAGCACCTGTATGTGTATCTCAGTGTCTCCACACTAATGACCAATGAGATCGGTCATTCTCATCAAATGAGAAAATATCACATACACTAGTCTATCTGGATCCTTGATATCCCGTCTCAAGTATCTTATGACTAGGAACATTTAGATTAAATACCTATAGATGATCAATCTCATTATCATGATTTAATCATCATCGTATTTGATCAAGGACTTCATTGTGATATTCGCATCTAATAAGAGCTTATAATGAAGATTTACCTAATTAATTGAATAAGATATATCTAGAAATGTCGAATTATATCGTATATGATTGGCTTGTAGGGCATACATTTCTATCAAGTGTGGCCACACGAGGATATATAGAATCTGCAACGAGTGTATTAAAAATAAAGTGAGAGTTGCGAGAATCGATGATATTGTAAATAAGGGAAGACTTCATTGATTTGAGCTTATTAGGCAGTGCTTGCTTGAGGTGCCTATTAAACAAGTCGAGACTCTAATGTTGCTGGTGTAGAAGAGACAAAGAGGTATCCCCAAGTTAACTTGGTGTAAAAATATCCAATATTAGTTAGAGGAACTAGGCATACAACAAGAGTTAGTGAAAGACCATGGATAATGGAAACCATGTAGCCAACCCCAATCATTTGGGGCTAACACTTTGAGTTTGAGTTTGGATTTCATAGTCATTGTCTACAACGAAATTAAACGACGTTATAAATAACAAATTCAATTAAAATCCAAAATACTATCGTCAGATTCTGAAAATCTCTCAAAAATTGAAATGATCGAGTATAGGACAATCCACACTTTTAAGTCATCTAAGCACATTGCTTAAATGATATCAAAAAAAGTACCTTTATAAATAGATTCTCCCATGCACCAAACTCCATGACTCATCCCAATAATTGCTCCATCAAATGTTGGCAACCACTGAGATAAGAGAGAGTACTAGAGAGGGCTGGGGTCACAACCATGAACCCATAGCTTGTTAGAGTTCAACTTGAGTTGCCATTATTTATAGAATTTTTAATCTTTTACAAAAAATATTTTTTAAAAATTACACCCATACTCTCGTAAAAGTAGATAATTCTATGGCATATAACTCATTAAGCTTAATAGATCATTAAATTTGAGACCAATTAAAATAGCTCATTCTTTTGAATCAAAGTTACTATCTATTAATGGATTTAATTGTTTTTTAGTTTAGTAAAAGTCATGCCCCATGATCCCAATTAGATGTGGGGATAAACTTATCATCAATGAGTCTTTCCATTATAAATTATCACATTTATATAAACTCTCATCTATCCAATGATTTGATCTAATAAGAGTATAGCAATGACTATCAAGTTTCTTAATATCTTGACACTTTGAGATCTTTTATGAAATCAAATTAATCAAAAAACTTTTTTTAATTATTCTTGATATCGTGTATAATTTTAGAATATTATCTCATAGAACATTCTTTCTCATCTTATTGAGAGTGAACGATTTTCTATTTTCTACTTAATTACCTCACGATTTTTTCCTACACCTAGTCTGCTAATTGTGCTAAATCATCTTGTTGGTTATCCATAAACTAATAGCTAAAATATAACATGCAATTAATGACAAATATTGGTTATTTAGGTCAAAGATTCAACAATGCTATGTGTAGACACACTAAATTGGCTTCATTGAAGAACTTAAAACTCATGTTTAATAAATGATATTCCATAATTAACATGAATAAACCTAGTTTTTTTGAACAACGCTAAGTGCCCTGATGTCAAGTCACTCGGCGCCCTGAAATCAACCCACTCACCATGGTGGGCTTTTTCCTGCCCATTTATATTGGATCTATCGTCAAGCAAGCTCCCTGACGTTGAGGCACTTTGACCCAAAGTGATTTGAACAATGGAAAGAACTATTCAGAGCAGTTTTTCACCGTGTTGGCCTTTGAGTCACACATCTTTTTTCACATCTCATTTAATGCAGTCAAAGCACCGGACAAGCAGGTGCCCATTGCCCGAGTATCGGGCACTTTAAACTCGCAGTCTGCTTCTACCTTTTTCAAATTTTTAGCATTGCACATAGCCCAACTTTAACAAGGGATTATTCTAATTTTATGAGAAGACATCACGTACATTAGTTTATCTAGATCTTTAATATCTATTCTAATGATCTTATGACTAGAAATATTTATATTATTTACATTTAGATGATTGATCTCATTATTACAATCTTATCATGATCCAATTATCATTTTATGCTATTTTATTAAATAATATATTATAAAAAATGACAAATTATATCAAATATGATTAACTTATAGGGTTGACAAGTTGTTGTTAGTACGAGATGTTGGGTATGAATTGTTAGTTTGTATGGGTTATTTTGTATAGATTATTAGTTCTGCAAGTTGTTTTGTACGAATTGTTAGCAGTGTATAAGTTGTTTTGCATGCATTGTTGGTTGTATAAGTTATTTTATGTAGAGGATGGCTGTATAGGTCGTTAGTTATAAATATTTTATTTATATAAATTGTTGTTTGTGTTGGTTTATTTGTATGGGTTAGTTGTATAAGTTGTTATTTATATGAGTGGTAAATTATTTGGGTTGTATGAGACACTAGTTGTATGGGTTATACATATTATATGGGCTTATGTATTTTGTATGAGTTGTAACGTGAGTTAATTCTATGTTGTATGAGATAATAATAGTTGTGTAGGTTGTTGTATGAGTTGGCTGTATATAACATTACTTGTAAAGTTTTTTTAAATCAATAAAAATTACAAATAAAATAAATTTTATTTTTAATAAAATATATCTTTGGTGATGACAATGGTTATTATTGGCGATAGGTAATTTTTTTTTTTGAACACAGAAAGATAAAACTCACATTAACCCTGCAAGTCTTTACAAAGTTCATAAGAAATGGTACAAGGTAAAGGATAAGGAAATTTGGCCTCACTGAGCAAACTCAGGGCTTATTTAGCTAAGGAGTGCGCTACAAAATTACAAGACCTAGGAACATGTGCAACAGAAATATGCGGATATTGATGAAGAACATAAATACATTCCAAAATATTGTGTTGGGATCTCCATGGCATTGGTCCTACACCAGAAATGGCGTCGATGACCACCTTTGCATCACTTTCAATCAAGATTTGTTTCAAAGATGAAGAAGCCCATAAGCAAGCTTGAAGGAGTGCCTGAGCTTCAAGAACTTCCGGATGTTGAGCTGGATACAATTTAGTCTGCCAAAAGGTTACCACACCCTTCTCATCCCTAACAACCCAACCGGTTGCCCCTGCAAGATCCGAAAGAGCACCATCGACATTAATCTTCAAGTGCTGAAGAGGGGGTGGAGACCACACTTGCCTTGGTTCACAGAGAAGTGGCGGACCCAATTTTAACCAAACAGAAGTAGAATCAGAAGCCTGTGTAAAGACTCTCTGAGAAGTATCAAATTGTTACTGGAAAGTAGCCCGGCATCTAGCCTTCCAAATATGCCAAATAGTAGATAGTGCTAGGATGCCCAGATATGCCAAATAAGAATCCTTGGATAAAATCCAATTTAACCAACAAGAAAACAGGTCTGTAAGTGAAGAAAACTGCCAGGTAGAATGATTACCAATTGGGGATAGTAACCAAACAGCCTGAGTTCGAGGACAATGGAGGAAGATGTGTTCTACAGATTCGGGATGTATAAAACAAACCTGACAGATAGGATTAACCCATAAACATCTCCTATTCACCTCCGAATTAGTGGGTAAATTACCAGATAAAATTTTCCAAAGACACAAGTACTTTTTGGGGGTAAATATTTCCCTACCTTTGGATGCCACAACTTTCGCCAGATAGTGCGATCTGAAGGATCAGGTGGAATAAGGTTCTCTTGTAATACCCGATAAGCTGATTTAAGAGTAAAATTTCCATCGGCTGTGAAGGGCCAAATTAAAGTATCCTTCTCCAAGTAAGAATGAATCGGAGTTTGGAGAATACGTTGAGTAGATTCCTGATCAAACCAAAAGGAAATAAGATGATTATTCCAAGAACCATTAATGATGAGATCTCTGACCTGGCCAAAGAAGTGGGCTCCTTGAAATTTGAATTTTAAAGGGCCTTTACCGTCCAGAAGCCACTGGTGTTGCCAAATAAGAATATCCGATCCATCCTTGACCTTCCAAAGCCCAGCTTTCACCATTTGGGGTCTAGCATGGAGGACCTTCCAGATATTAGATGAATCTGTGCGCCTGAAACTAACCTTCCAGATATTAGATGCCCTTAGATACCGATGAGTAAGGAGTTGAACCCATAAAGAATCAGGTTTATGTAAAAAATTCCATAGTAACCTCATACCCATAACTTTGTTCAAAGTAATAAGGTCCCGAATTCCCACACCCCCTAAGAACTTGGGCTGTTGGATAACTTTCCAATTAGAGAAATGAATACGTTTCTGCTGTGGGGTCTTGTGGGCCCACCAAAAATTCCTCTGAAGTTGTTCAAGTTTTTGTAAAAACTGCACAGGCATCTTGGAAACTGACATAGCATATAATGGCAAATGGGCTATAATAGATTTAATTAAAGTCATCCTACCTGCTGTAGATAGGAGATGTGCTTTCCACCCAGCCATTTTTGCCTGACAAGAAGAGTACAAATTTTGTAAATACGACAGACGACCGCCCTTTGGGTCCCATGGAATACCAAGATACAGATCATGCTTTAAAGCCATTTGAAAGCCGGTGATAGCAAAAATGCTTGCACAAGTAGCAGGTGGTACATTCCGATTGAAACAAATCTTTGATTTTTGACAGTTAATAGCTTGTCCAGACAAAGATTCATATACCTTAAGGATGCATAGTAAATTCTGAACTTCTTCCTCAGTCGCCTTTCCACAAATGATTAAGTCATCCGCAAACATTATGTGTGTTATGATTGCCCCCCCCCCCTTGCAATTCTGACGCCTGAAAGCAACTTATCCTACACCGCTTGAGACAACATGGAGGATAAAATTTCAGAACATAAAATATACAAAGCCGGTGAAAGAGGGCAACCTTGCCGAATACCTTGCGAAGGAAAAATCCTATCGGAATAATGACCATTAAGATTTAGAGAATACGATACTGATTTGGTGGAATTCATGATTAAGTGAACTAGATGATCAGGAAAACCAAATTTACTCAACACAGAAGCCAGAAAATTCCATGAAAGTCGATCATAAGCTTTATGGATATCTAATTTAACCATAAAACAGCCCACCTTGCCCCTGAACCATTTAAAAGCATTCCGAATTTCTTGGACTATAACAACATTGTCGATCCCATTCCTGCCCGGGAGAAAAGCAGATTGAAGTGGAAAAATAAGTCCTGACAGCAGGGATTTCAGTTTTACTGCAATAATTTTAGTAAGGATTTTAAATAAAACATTACACAAACTTATTGGCCTGAAGTGCTCTGGTAGAACAGTTCTCTCCTTTTTAGGAATAAGGGTAATAACTATGTGGTTCAAAGCAGATGGAATATGATCCTTATCAAACAAGTATTTGATAAAAGAATAAACATCATCCTTTAAAAGAGACCAATAATGTTGGAAAAATAAAGGTGGTAGCCCATCAATGCTTGGAGACTTATCTGGTTTCATAGAAAACAGTGCATTATGCACATCATCCATGGAAGGAGAAGTCAATAAAAAAGCCGCCTGTTCCTGTGTAATGTTGGGCAGCTACAAAGATGCAAAAAAATTAACAGGCATAGGGGATTGATTAGCAAGAAAAAGCTTCTGGAAATAGGCAGTAAAGACATGTTTAATATCCTGCATAGCCGTGGACCAAGACCCATCCAACCTGTAAACCCCAGAAATTCGATTCCATCTCCTTCTGTTCATGATTTTAGTAAAAAAGAACTTAGTACATTTATCCCCAGACGTGTGCCAATATGCTTTAGCCCTTTGTTTCCAATAGATATTTTCCAAGTCTTCCAACTAAACAATGAATTTCTCTAACTGAAATTCTTCTTCCATCACCTGTTGAGTTAAAGGTAAATGTTGTAGGGAAAGTAGTCTAGCTTTAGTCGACTGAATTTGGCCTTTAAGACTACCAAACACAGTCCGTCTCCAGGAAGACATATCTATACTGATCACCCTCATTTTATCCTCATAATTTTGAATTAATGAAACAGAATGTTTCCAAGAAGCATCAACCAAATCATGAAAGGAAGGCAATTTTAACCAGTTGGCTTCCATTCGAAAACTATACTATTTAGGTCGTTCCGGAGGAGTGGTATTGAGGTAAAGTGGTGAGTGATCACTATGATAGCATGGGAGGGTGTGCAATTGGACCTTGGGGTAACGAAGCAGCCATGAATCAGAAGTTAGACATCTATCCAATTTCTCTCTAATATTAAACTAAAATGATCTTCTATTGGTCCAGGTATAGATAAGCCCATCATTACGCACCTCCAGTAGATTATTGGACTAAATAAACTGCTCAAAATGTTGTAAATGAGATGTAATAGGCTTGGCACCACCCTTCTTCTCCCTAGGAGAACGGATACAGTTCCAGTCTCCAATAAGGCAAACAGGCAAATTCAGTTTCTTAATGGAAGTAGTAATCTTAATCCACATGTCCCTCCTAGCTGTATATAAAATTGGGGCATAAACAGCAACGAAAAACCAAGGAGTATGCATATCCGGGTCAGAAATAATACCACCAATCCAGGAGGGATCCGAAACTAAAACTTGAAGATGAATAAGGTCATCCCACCATAGCCATAAGCCACCACTTCTATTAAGAGAAGGCACAATGAAATAGTTCTTGATACCTCTTTTAGAAAAAAACTCCCTGCTGACCAAAAGTGAACATTTAGTCTCAGAAATAAAAAATACCTGTGGGTTGATAGAACGGACTAAAAGATCAACGTGTCGAATTGTCGGGTGCCCGTTCCCACCCCGACAATTCCACGCCATTATCTTCATTGAGATGTGGGCAGCTGTATAGGGTCAGCTGCCATAACCCCAGCATCCATGATATTGGTAATTGAAGCCTCCACCTTGACCGGGACTAGACCTGCATCAAAAGCCTTGATGGAGTGCTTTATAGCTTAATTAAAATACTTCCATTTGGATTTACCTCTGAGACCTGACTTCTTCATCGGAATTTTAAGAGAAGATATACTTGGTCTAACCAATGCATTATCGATTGGACTAATTGGCCCCATTGAAACTGGCAGTGGATGCCACTTATTGTGGTCCAAGGAACCTGCCAAGCTGCAGGTTCCGGAAACAGTACCTGAACATGTAGCAGTAATATTCATGGTAGAAGTAGAAGAACAAATGGTGGAACAATCCATAGAGATTCCTTTACCAGACTTGCTATGCTCCGTAGTAACCTGATGGGAAGTAAAATTTGACTGTTGAACCATTGCCTCATCAGAAGGAGCCGGCAAAGCCAGAAACGCAGATTGAGACATACAAGAAGTAGTTGATTGCTGTGCATGAGACTCAAAATGAAAAACCCCAGAAGATGAGCTGTGAGGTGGACGCTTCCCACCACAAGCCTCCCTTCATGCAGTAGATAACCAGTCACCAAAATGAAAACCCAACTATGATTTCATATGTACCTGAAGCTCCTTGGGAAGGTCGGGTGTGATAAGGGAATTTAATAACTCCAGCTGACGACAGTTCCCATGATCATGGCCTAATCGTCCGCAGAAGAAACAAAAGCGAGAAATACGTTCATAAGCTATCTCAAAAGCTCTCAAAGACCCATCCGGGAGAATAACTACCACCTCGGTAGGTAGTGGATCCAGGACATTTATACGGACTTTTATCCGAGCAAAAAGACTCCAAGATGTAACAATATCCGGATGAGGAGTCCAAGGAATACCTATTTGTGATGCGAGTTGCATAATAAGATCCGTAGTTAGCAACTCTTGCGGTACATCATATATACGTACCCAAATATCACCCATAGTGAGAGAGTATTCCGACGGAGTAGTGAATGGTTTAGCCTTCTCAACTAGCAGAAGATCAGAATTGTAAAACCACGGGGTTCGTCGGCATGCCTTATCCACCTCATCCTCAGAGTGAAAAATCAAAAGGAATGTATTATTAGGATAATCCAACAGTGTCCACGGAGAAATAGGATTCCACATCTTATGTACCCATTCTTTCAAGCCAGCCGGTCGAGGTTTAGAAGAAGAAAGGACTTTGAGAATCAAACTCCTTTTCCATTTACAGTCATCGGAAGAGGGCAGTTGGTCGAGGCAAAAAGGAGGCTGGGGTGGAGACGGATTGAGAAGTTTTTGAAATTTAGAAAGGATATTATCTTCATCCAAGGTGGATGATGCCATAGCGCAAAGGGACGAAGGGAATGTGTAGGGAACGAAGACACCAAGCTACCACCCAAAGAACACCAAATAGGACCAGAGCTGTCGAGAAAAGA
Source organism: Cryptocoryne crispatula var. balansae (assembly GCA_036172225.1). NCBI lineage: Eukaryota > Viridiplantae > Streptophyta > Magnoliopsida > Alismatales > Araceae > Cryptocoryne > Cryptocoryne crispatula. Next base: position 110,584 of record JAYDZW010000038.1, read on the forward strand.
CTAGAAAGAACACTTAGGGAACTCGAGGAACCCTCTAGAGAATCGCGGGTAGGGTAAGAAGGTTCTGGAAAATAAAAGGAAAATAGTACAGGAAGCGAAACGGGTAAAGAAAGGGAAAAAAACAAGAAAAAGAAACAGAGCCCCAAATATAATAGCAACAAAAGACCAGGATCAACCAACTAGCAACCAAGAACCCGTAGGAAGAAACCAGATCCAAAGACAAAAAGGTATTGGTCAAAAGTGGACAACAGACGGATATGAAGAACAGTAAGCGAAATCCTGTAAGGAAAAGCGAAACTAATTAGATGGCCTGGATACAGAACTAGCCAAACAAGTAGTGAATGTACAGACGGGAAAAGTTCAAGCAAGCAAGGAAAGAACGGATCCACAAAAGAGAGGATATAGACAAGCAACCGATGAAGAAGCACAAAAGAGAGAAAGCAGAGAAGAAGGTGAACAGGAACCCGATGAACAAAGGCACTCCCTCCCCAGAAGAACCTACAACAACAAGATGCGAAGAGAAGGAGAACAATACACAGCAGTTTAGAAACCGTCAAGATATAAGCTGAGAGCACAAGGAAATCGGCGGAAAAAAACTAACAAAGGTTTTCAGTAAGAAGGGTATCAAAAGAGAAGAGAGCCAGAAGGAAGGAAGAAAAGAGAGGAGAAAGACGTTCTGAAATCACAGAGGTGATTGCCGGAAGCACTCCACCAACTAGCGGCGAGCGATCCGCGGTAGAAACCCACCGCGAGCCTCCCTCTTTACCTCCGCTGCTACTCCTTCCTCGCGATAGGTAAAAATTTAATAACAACGATTAGGCAGCGATAGGTAAATTTAATAACAACGATTGGGCAGCCATCATCAACACTTTAGTGACAGTTATAGAATCGCCATAATACCTCGTCTCTTTTGAAATGACGTACATGTTGTCGGATAGTCTTTATGGCGATGGATGCTCTTAAAGCCATGGCCAACCATGTATTATTCGGGACAGACATATAACGACTTTGAGGTCATCGCAAACAACCCTCTTATAATAAATTATTTACATAAAATTATTTTTAAAATAAAATTAAAATAAAATTTATTATTTATATATTAATAAAATATTTTTATTGAAAATAAAATATATTACTTTTTTAAAAAATCATTTCCTTAAATTATTTTTATTAATTTGAATATCTGTAAATGATATTCTTAAATTTCATGTAAAATTTTATTGCGGTACACTAATTTTATTTATTGAAGTTTTTATATATAATTACTAAATATCAAGTTTATGATGTTTAAATTAAGTATATAATAAAATATTTTTTAACACTAAAAAGGTTTCATAAAAGATTACTTTACTCAAATTCATATATTGTAAACCACCAATCTGTCAACTAAATAAAATATATACTACATAATAGTACACCGTAGTGTTATTATGTTTTCTATATAAAATAATTAAATTAATAAAATTGTTCAAACATTTTGCAAACGTAAGTTTCAGTTAAAATTTTATTAATAAATTTATTAAATAAGTAGTTCGTATGATAAAATTATTTTTTTTAAAAATATTTTATCATTTAACACAAAAATAAAAAATTTTATTTACGTAAGATGTTTCACTTGATTCATCTTTTTCATGCAACTAAGTAAGTTGCTGCAATGCCTTTTCGGCAAAAATGATGCATGCATCAGGTTTTCGCTCCAAACAAGAGTTTTTTTTAACACAGTTTTTTTTTTTTTTAAAGTAGCACAGTAAAACTTTTAATTGTAAATCTAGCACACTTTGGTTAAAATCGAGTTTTGAAAACTCGACTTTTCTTCTTGATACGGGTCCCGCGTGATCCGATTGTTTAAACAGTGTTTAATAAAAGGGACTTGAAAGTAGAGTTTCCGTAACTCAACTTTCAAAAGTTGAGTTGTACAAACTCGATTTTCAAACGTGCGTAAAAACAACAAGCGCAGCATTAAATGCGCGTACACTAACTGTTTCAATTTTTTATGTTCCACCTAGTAAAATCGGATATTCGGATTAAAATTTGTCCGATCCACTCGGACCAATGAATTCGGAACATTCGAAATTACAAGATTGAACTTTTAAATTTTCGAAAAGAGTAAATTTTTTCATTGGACGGTCCAGGATGCTCCGATTTAATAATTTAAAATTTATCGAAATTTAAATATTTAAAAGTTTAATCTTAAGTATTTCCATATTTTAAATTTATTGGACGGAACGGATCATTCAAATTCAAACCTGATAAATCACAATTTAAATATATAAGTAAATTTCAATTGATTTTAAGAAAAAATGCCCTGGCGCACACAGCATTTAATGCATTGAATTTATTTAAAATATCAATTGCAATTTACCTATATATTTAAATTGTGATTTATCGGGTTTGAATTTGAACGATCCGTTCCATCCAATAAATTTAAAATATGGAAATATTTAAGATTAAGCTTTTAAATATTTAAATTTTGATAAAATTTAAATTATTAAATCGGAGCATTTTGGACCGTCCAATGAAAAAACTTACTCTTTTCGAAAATTTAAAAGTTCAATCTTGTAATTTTGAATGTTCCGAATTCATTGGTCCGAGTGGATCGGACAAATTTTAATCCGAATATCCGATTTTACTAGGTGGAACATAAAAAATTTAAACACTTACTGTACGCGCATTTAATGCTGCGCTTGTTTTTTTACGGACTTTTGAAAATCGAGTTTGTACAACTCAACTTTCGAAAGTCGAGTTACGTAAACTCGACTTTCAAGTCGTTAAATTAAAATCCAACTTTTATTAAACACTGTTTAAGCAATCGGATCACGCGCGACCCGTATCAAGGAGGAAAGTCGAGTTTTCAAAACTCGATTTTGACCAAAGTGTGCTAGATTTACAATTAAAAGTTTTACTGTTCTACTTTAAAAAAAAACTGTTACTTAAAAAAAAACTCCTCCAAACAAATAGACCCTAAAGTTATTCGTGTAACTAACATCCTGCCCTCTTTCATGAATATAATTAGATCATCTGCCCCATTTTTTGCATTCCTCGTTTAGACTTCGTTAAATTCAATAATTATTTCGAGTTTCTTCAGCCGCACATCTAAAACACCGTAAATAAAGGGGTGACGTGACCGGTGGTATATATTGACTAATCAAAAACGGGGAAACACCAGTAATGTACATCATGGAACACGGATCGGTCCATTTTTGAGTCAACAGGCCCGGTCTCGATCCTGCAACTCCGACTCGATAGATGTTATAAAATTATTATTTTTTTTATTACGATCTCAGTCAATCGACCCGGTTCCGACCCTCGGCCGGCCCACCTACCTTGATATATCTATTATCTCACTCTTATATGTGCGGATCACATAGTAGACGCAGAGATGATGACGATGACCATGATGAGATCCACAACTTGTAAAATTTAATTTTTTTATGGAGCACAATTTTTAATGCACGGCGTAGGTCTCACTATATTTGGGGTCCATGATAAATAAAACTGTGTCTTCCGGAAACATTACGGGCCAAGCATTGGAGGTGATAAGCACTCCACTCTTCGGCATCCTTCCCAAGTTCCTTTTATTCTTTAAAAAGGAGACATGGTAAAAAAAAAAGGTATCTAGTTTAATGGCCTGTTTGTTTTGAGTATCAAAATTGATACAATATCAATTTTGATATTGATATTCCAAGAAGATGTAATATCAATATCAAAAGTGTCACGCCCCGGATTTCCTAACCTGCGTAGCGGAATAAATCCGGAGACGGGACCGGGGTGTTAACCCCAAAACTACGTCGGTTTGGAAAGAAAAAATGAATCACAGGTCCCATTTCATAAAAAAAATGATTCAATCCAAAAATAAATCATACCTGGATTTCAATATAAACCAATTATAAACCAAAACTCTAATCCTCTTCTGCACTAAACCTGATCCACTACGCTTCTGCTGCGCTACCTGATTTCCTGAAAAACGTTAGAAGATTTGGGGTGAGTCACACGGACTCAGTAGGACTTATACCCAAACTTTCTATTATATTAATCAACCTACATGGTAGCAATAAATGATAAAATCAACACAAATCAGTTATATCATAATCACTAAACTAATTATCAAGATTCAATTATTAATTGGGTCCTTTCAAAAATCGATTAATCAATGAGCGACACTACATGAACCAAACTATCTATCACTTAACCAAACTGATCTATTCTATATGCATGCCCTGGACTTACATGAGCCTACCATGTACGTGCCTCAATATCATTTCCATTCCATTTATGCGAGTAGATCATATGCTCCACTTAGCGAGAACTCCACTCCAGCTCTAAATATATATAGAAGTACCATATAGTAATGCTAAATCCCATAGTACGTCTAGGCGAGGGCGTACTTAGGATAAGCCGCGGTATCCGGGATCGGAGGATGCTCCGGATTCAACTAATATCCGCTGCCCACGGACCACTAACATAGGCCGGAGGAGTAAATATTATATCACGTGCATCGTAGCATCGATAATATTTCACAAGTAAAAGCCATATAATTACTCGGACATCGTAAATTCATCGGAAACAAATAACCGAGAATTCTTGAATCACATTTGCCATTTCAACGAACCGGATATACATAATATCAAGTCATGCGAACATTTCCTCGGATTCACGTTTCCAATGCAACAAACCCAATCCGGAACAATATGCAATCATACACATCATTCAATTGTACTTTCAAATTCATGCAATTGACCCAATCGAGAAAATATGCAACATAATGAGACATATTAACTTCAATTATGCACAATTCCATATCAATTCATCAAATAATGCACTTTACAAAGATCAGGCCACTATTAATATTAATTAACCACATTCCATAATTATCATACCATCAATTTCCATTCCAATATAAGTATTAATGATTTAAGATTATTCTAGACATGAATAAGATATAATTATAATCATAAAAGATCACAAATCATTTCCATATAACATGTCATTCATAACATAAATCGAGTATAAGTATAATCATATCGTCATTAATAAATCTAATTTTATGAATTAATACGATCAATCTAATTAATCATCACAATATATCTAATTTAATAATTACGATCAAAATTAACTAAAATTTACATCTGACTAAATGCAAATCATGTAATTAAACACAACTATACATGCATGGCATGACTAACAACTAATTAAACATATGCAGACATTCAAATAATTAAACCATCATTTATTCAACATTTTCTAACTAATAATCTAATAATCATATTTTTAACACATTAATTACAATATCATGTGCTAAGGATAAGTTGGGATGCCTACCTCAATCAAGGAACGATCAACCCAAATCCGATGGGAGTCAACTGGACGACGATCATGAAACGGCAACGACAGACGACGATGACAACTAGAAAGATATCAATAATCAATAAATTATGAATATATCTAAATATCTCAAATTAAAATATAAATTAGAAATGCCGAGACTCACATTGGCGGATCAACGGGAAAACAACGCCAGCAGTGACGGCAAGCACGCGGCAACGTCAAGGCGACGCGCCCGAGCCGTACTCAGACGGTGCCCGATAGAAGGAGAGAGAGAGAGACAAGGGACTCGTGGCGGACGCCGTGAACAGCGACGAGGAGGAGCTGGAGAGAGAGAGAGAGAGAAGCGAGAGCGAGAGCGTGAGAGAGAGAGAGAGTGCGAGAGAGAGAGAGAGAGCAAGTGGGAGAGAGAGAGAGAGTGCGTGAGCATGGGGAGAGGCAGGGAGGAGAGAGAGAAATCGCGAGAGAGAGCTGGTGAGAGAGAGCGTGGGACGAGAGAGAGAAAGAGCATCGGGGGGAGGAGAGAGAGGCGGGAGAGGGAGAGAGAGCGCGAGAGAGAGAGCGAGGGCCTGGGGGGGAAGAGGAGGAGACGGACGGCCCATGCGCCGTCCTCCCGGCGGCGCAAGGCGCCGCGGCATGCCGCGCGGGAGCGCGGCATCACCCGCGCTCACGGGTTCGCGCGGCAGACCCGGCTGGGCGGGGAGAAAAAGAGAGAGAGGGAGAAAACCGGGGGGAGAGGAGCGCGGCGGGGAGGCGGGGTGCGAGGCGCCACCCACGGCGGCTGGAGGGGAAGAAGAAGGAGAAGAAGAAGAGGAAGAGAGAAAGGAGGGGCGCGCGACGCGAAGGAAGTGCGACGGCGGCAGCGGCGGTCGACGGTGGCCCTCGCGGCCGCCGCGGCCGGCGGAAGAAGAAGAAGAAGAAGAAGAAGAAGAAGAAGAAGAAGAGGGGCGGCGGGGGTGCGGCGCCGGCTGCTACGCCGGATGGGAAAGGAAGAAGGAGAAGAAGAAGAAGAGGGGCCGGGTGTGCATGGCGAGCGCGGGGGGAGGAGAGAGAAGAGAGAGACGGTGCGAGGGGGAGCGAGACGATGAGAGGGTGTGCGGGGTGCGGGTGCCGCGGCGGCGGCCGGCGGGGTCGAGAGATAACGAGAGAGGGAGAGAGCGGGGAGGGCGTGGGCGCGCGGCAGCGGACTCACGGGAGCACGAGAGAGGGACGGCGGACGGCGATGGGTGGCCGGGTGGTCGCGAGCGCGAGTGCCACGGGTGGACGGCGGCAGTGCGAGAGAGAGCGAGAGAGGGGCGACGGAGGCGGAAGAGCAGGAGAGAGAGAGAACAGGGAGGCGGGAGTCGCGGTGGCCGCGTTCGCGCGAGGTGAACACGGAGGAGAGAGAGACAAGGGGGGGAAAGGCGGTGCGGAGGGGAAGCTTCTGGAGGGGGGCCGGGAGGTGGTGAAATTTTTTTTTTTATTTTTATTTTATTTTAAAGCTAGGATATTACACTCACTACCCCTTAAAATAAATTTCGTCCTCGAAATTTCAACACATCATTTTCAAAATACTAATATTCCTCATCCACCGATATCATCCCTTTCTGCAACCCTTTTTTTTTTAACAATAACTTCTTCGATTCAGATTAATCATCCAATCATGACACATTAATAAGATCTAATTTCATATCATTCATGATCTGAGAAAATCTTTCATATCGTATAAACAACTTTTTAGAATCACATATATCACCAGATTCCATTATTCTCACGTAGGCTAGACAAACTACTCTAATTATTCTCATATCTGTCATAAAATCTTTCAAAATTCAACGATAGCTTATCTTTCTATCCACATATCTTAGCAATCCAACTTACTTATATATCATTTTTACCTTACAAACATATAATCTCCTAAGATGATCAGTAATCCAAATTACTGACATTCTATATCTAAATATTTTGTAAATCAATGCAATATAGATCAATTATCCTCTTCAACGATATTTAATAATCCCAAAATCTCCACATAGATCAAATCTAATAATCTCGTCCAAAGTTGACAAGTCGATCCTTATTTATCAAAATTTTTCAAATATTCTAGATCTAAAGATTCAATTCCATAACATACCTACCTAATGCTATCAACAACATAATCTAATTATCTAACTACTAATCTAATAATTATGATCTAATATCAAAAATTTAATTAATCCAACCAATATCTAATATATGGATTGATATACCCAATCACCATAGTAACGAGATCCACTAAATATGAAAACATCTCTTTATAAGATCATAAATGATGATTATAAATCCCTGATAAAAGGATAAAAATTTCTTAACTATTCCTCCATCATTCTCTTATCCGAAAAATCATTTCTAATAAAATGCGATCTAAGCTGATTCATCTAATACAATTAATTATACTCTAAAAAATCCTTCATCCATCCTCTACTCAAGTCTAGTTAATTGTCTATCCTCCAACATCTTATATATTCTCATCCTCAATATCATAAGATTGACAATTCTACGGTCATGTCTATAATTTCATAATCTATTCCAAAATTCATACTTGATAATTTATTCTATAAATACGATATGTTCTCATTCCTTCCTTAAAACAAATTTATATTTAAATTCCATTCACTTCCACACAACTAGCAAATCAAATCTCAACTATCCTAATATCATCTTTTAATTTGAGAGATCATAACGAATAAGCTAAGGTCTAATCCTCACATAAGATTAACTTATGATTAGACACAACATATAGCTAAAATTATCTAACGTCGGGATTCGGCTAAATTACGCATACAAAAGACAAATGAGTTCAAAGTTGGATAATGAAGGTAAATGATTATGATCAGGAGAGTATAGGTATAATTTCAAACTAGTTGCTTATACCCTACAACACATAACTATCATCATACTCAAACCATCTCAAAATTGTACAATAAATCAACTAAATATCTCATCTTCAAATCTTGCATCATAATCCATACTTTGAAATCTCATATTAATAATCTCATTCTCATATCCAATTTCTTTTCCATTAAAACTATAAAATCAAATAATTAATACTACAATTATCATTTCACTTTATATCTAAGGTACATCCAATTCCAAATTTTGATTAACACAAGTTACCTTAACCTCTTATCACACGTAGATTTCCCTCCAAATAACATATAATGATAAATCAGATTCCTTCCAAATAACATAATAACATATAATGATATATCGAGATTCAATCTCATATACACAAAATGATTCACTCTAATTATTTCGCATAAGCTATCCAATTAAATTTATCTAAACATTCATCAATCAATCAATCTATATATCTTTCTAATCCAGTGATATCGTCATGATTCTATTTACACTTATTGAACTCACCAACCACTCCAAGTATTAAACATGTTAAATCTGAAAATTCATCATCAAACATCTAATAATATTCAACCATCACGTATCGAATATTCCATAATCCGATATATATGTCTAATTCAAGGATATTGTCTCAAAATTGGTAAAAATAATTCTTCATCAAATTAAACCAAAAGATTGACCACTTTTAAAAATCGGTTATCACATACTAATTATTCAATTTGAATATCTAATGATTCGGTTACCATCTAATGTTTGAAATCAAATGAATCTAAATTGATAATCTTATTCTATAAACAATAATCCAAACTTCAAGAACAATAATTGAATCATCATAAAATGTTATCATTAATTCTTCAATGTAATCCTCCAATAATCTAAAATCAAATCTCTATATCATCTCATATTCTTAATCTAATAGACGGTCTAAATTGTTCCCATATATGTCATCAAATGAAATACTTCTAAAATTTTGTCATGTCTAACTCTTGATATTGATTAATTTATCCCTCTTACCAAATTTATCCCCCTATCTAATTTATCCAGTCATCAATCCTCTATGCACCTATAACTATTTATCTTCTCTCTCTCATTTGCATTGATATATCCATACTTCTATCAATCTAACTATTAATCTCAAAAATCAACTCATCTATCATATATCCATCCATCCTTTCTTAATTTATGTAACATATCTATCCATCTTCTTATTGAAATCATATCACCGTAACTCTAATCATCTTAATAGATTATCCTTAATATGGACCACTGGATATCATATAAATCTAAGAATCTTTGATCTTCCTACAAAATCCAAACTGATGTGGGATTGATCAAGATCTAATCGTCTAATATCAGTGTCCTTTGGCAAATTAAAATTCAAACCTCAAATATATAATTCAAACCCTCATTCATGCCTAAGATCATCAATTCTAAAGGACCGATTTTGATTCATCCAAACCGACATCCTATACCCAGGCAGGTCAAAAATAGACCTTCCGGCTGGGTTATTGCTCTGATACCAACCTGTCACGCCCCGGATTTCCTAACCTGCGTAGCGGAATAAATCCGGAGACGGGACCGGGGTGTTAACCCCAAAACTACGTCGGTTTGGAAAGAAAAAATGAATCACAGGTCCCATTTCATAAAAAAAAATGATTCAATCGAAAATAAATCATACACGGATTTCAATATAAACCAATTATAAACCAAAACTCTAATCCTCTTACTGCACTAAAGCACGATCCACTAAACCTGTGCTACTGATTTCTGAAAAACGTTAGAAGATTTGGGGTGAGTCGCGCGCGGACTCGAGTAGGACTTATACCCAACTTTCTATTATATTAATCAACCTACATGGTAGCAATAAATGATAAAATCAACACAAATCAGATTATATCATAATCACTAAACTAATTATCAAGATTCAATTATTAATTGGGTCCTTTCAAAAATCGATTAATCAATGAGCCTGACACTACATGAACCAAACTATCTATCACTTAACCAACTGATCTATTCTATATGCATGCCACCTGGACTTACATGAGCCTACTGTACGTGCCTCAATATCATTTCCATTCCATTTGTCTGAGTAGATCATATGCTCCACTTGGCAGAACTCCACTCCATCTCTAAATATATATAGAAGTACCATATAGTAATGCTAAATCCCATAGTACGTCTAGGCAGGGGCGTACTTAGGATAAACCGCGGTATCCGGGATCGAAGGATGCACCGGATTGATCTAATCTCCGCTGCCCACGGGCCACTAACATAGGCCGGAGGAGTAAATATTATATCACGTGCATCATAGCATCAATAATATTTCACAAGTAAAAGCCATATAATTACTCAGACATCATAAATTCATCAGAACAAATAACCGAAATTGCGGAATCACATTTGCCATTTCAACGAACCGGATATACATAATATCAAGTCATGCGGAACATTTCCTCAATTCACGTTTCCAATGCATACGAGCAAACCCAATCGAACAATATGCAATCATACACATCATTCAATTGAACTCAAATTCATGCAATTGACCCAATCAGAAAATATGCAACATAATGAGCCATCTTAACTTCAATTATGCTCAATTCCATATCAATTCATCAAATAATGCACTTTACAAGATCGGGCCACTATTAATATTAATTAACCACATTCCATAATTATCATACCATCAATTTCCATTCCAATATAAGTATTAATGATTTAAGATTATTCTAGACATGAATAAGATATAATTATAATCATAAAAGATCACAAATCATTTCCATATAACATGTCATTCATAACATAAATCGAGTATAAGTATAATCATATCAGGTCATAAATCTAATTTTATGAATTAATACAGTCAATCTAATTAATCATCACAATATATCTAATTTAATAATTAACGATCAAAATTAACTAAAATTTACATCGACTAAATGCGAAATCATGTAAATAAACACAACTATACATGCATGGCATGACTAACAACTAATTAAACATATGCAGACATTCAAATAATTAAACCATCATTTATTCAACATTTTCTAACTAATAATCTAATAATCATATTTTTAACACATTAATTACAATATCATGTGCTAAGGATAAGTTGGGATGCCTACCTCGGTCAAGGAACGATCAAGCAATCCGATGGGAGTCAGCGGACGACGATCGTGAAACGGCAACGACGGACGACGATGACAACTAGAAAGATATCAATAATCAATAAATTATGAATATATCTAAATATCTCAAATTAAAATATAAATTAGAAATGCCGAGACTCACATTGGCGGATCAACGGGAAAACAACGCCAGCAGTGACGGCAAGCACGCGGCAACGTCAAGGCGACGCGGCCGAGCCGTACTCACACGGTGCACGATAGAAGGAGAGAGAGAGAGTCAAGGGACTCACGGCGGACACCGTGAACAGCGACGAGGAGGAGCTGGAGAGAGAGAGAGAGAGAAGCGAGCGAGAGCGTGAGAGAGAGAGAGAGTGCGAGAAGAGAGAGAGAGAGCAAGTGGGAGAGAGAGAGAGTGCGTGAGCATGGGGAGGCAGGAGGAGAGAGAGAAATCGCGAGAGAGAGCTGGTGAGAGAGCGTGGGACAGAGAGAGAAAGAGCATCGGGGGGGGAGAGAGAGAGAGAGAGCGGGGAGAGGAGAGAGGGCGCGGGGAGAGAGCGGCCTGGGGGGGGAAGAGGAGGAGACGGACGGCCCATGCGCCGTCCTCCCGGCCGGCGCAAGCGCCGCGGCATGCCGGCGCGCGGGAGGCGCGGCATCACCCGCGCTCGCGGGTTCGCGCGGCCCGGACCCGGCGGGCGGGGAGAAAAAGCGAGAGAGAGGGAGAAAACCGGGGGGAGAGGAGCGCGGCGGGGAGGCGGGGTGCGGCGCCACCCACGGCGGCCCCGGAGGGGGAAGAAGAAGGAGAGAAGAAGAAGAGGAAGAGAGAAAGGAGGGCGCGCCACGCGAGAAGGAAGTGCGACGGCGGCAGCGGCGGTCGGCCGGTGGCCCTCGCGACGCCGCGGACGGCGGAAGAAGAAGAAGAAGAAGAAGAAGAAGAAGAAGAGGGGCGGCGGGGGTGCGGGCGCCGGCTGCTACGCCGGATGGGAAAGGAAGAAGGAGAAGAAGAAGAAGAGGGGCCGGGGGTGCATGGCGAGCGCGGGAGGAGGAGAGAGAAGAAGAGACGATGCGAGGGGGAGAGAGACGACGAGAGGGTGTGCGGGGTGCAGGTGCCGCGGCGAGCGGCGGCAGCCGAGATCGAGAGATAACGAGAGAGGGAGAGAGCGGGGAGGGCGTGGGCGCGCGGCAGCTCACGGGAGCACGAGAGAGGGACGGCGACGGCGATGGGTGGCCGGGTGGTCGCGAGCGCGAGTGCCACGGGTGGACGGCGGCGGTGCGAGAGAGAGCGAGAGAGAGGGGCGGACGGAGGCGGAAGAGCGGGGAGAGAGAGAGAACAGGGAGGCGGGAGTCGCGGTGGCCGCGTTCGCGCGAGGTGAACACGGAGGAGAGAGAGACAAGGGGGGGAAAGGCGGTGCGGAGGGGAAGCTTCTGGAGGGGGGCCGGGAGGTGGTGAATTTTTTTTTTTTTTATTTATTTTATTTTAAAGCTAGGATATTACACTCACTACCCCTTAAAATAAATTTCGTCCTCGAAATTTCAACACATCATTTTCAAAATACTAATATTCCTCATCCACCGATATCATCCCTTTCTGCAACCCTTTTTTTTTTAACAATAACTTCTTCGATTCGGGATTAATCATCCAATCATGACACATTAATAAGATCTAATTTCATATCATTCATGATCTGAGAAAATCTTTCATATCGTATAAACAATTTTTTAGAATCACATATATCACCAGATTCCATTATTCTCACGTAGGCTAGAGAAACTACTCTAATTATTCTCATATCTGTCATAAAATCTTTCAAAATTCAACGATAGCTTATCTTTCTATCCACATATCTTAGCAATCCAACTTACTTATATATCATTTTTACCTTACAAACATATAATCTCCTAAGATGATCAGTAATCCAAATTACTGACATTCTATATCTAAATATTTTGTAAATCAATGCAATATAGATCAATTATCCTCTTCAACGATATTTAATAATCCCAAAATCTCCACATAGATCAAATCTAATAATCTCTCGTCCAAAGTTGACAAGTCGATCCTTATTTATCAAAATTTTTCAAATATTCTAGATCTAAAGATTCAATTCCATAACATACCTACCTAATGCTATCAACAACATACTCTAATTATCTGACTACTATAATCTCATAACTATGATCTAATATCAAAAAAAAAAATTCAATTAATCCAACCAATATCCTATATATGGATTGATATACCCAATCACCATTACTCTAAGTAATGAGATCCACTAAATATGAAGATATCTCTTTATAAGATCATAAATGATGATTATCTAATCCACAATAAAAGGATAAAAATTTCTTAACTATTCCTCCATCATTCTCTTATCCGAAAATCATTTCTAATAAAATGCAGTCTAACTGATTCATCTAATACAATTAATTATACTCTAAAAATCCTTCATCCATCCTCTACTCAAGTCTAGTTAATTGTCTATCCTCCAACATCTTATATATTCTCATCCTCAATATCATAAGATTGACAATTCTACGGTCATGTCTATAATTTCATAATCTATTCCAAAATTCATACTGATAATTTATTCTATAAATGCGATATGTTCTCATTCCTTCCTTAAAACAAATTTATATTTAAATTCCATTCACTTCCACGCACAACTAGCAAATCAAATCTCAACTATCCTAATATCATCTTTTAATTTGAGAGATCATAACGAATAAGCTAAGGTCTAATCCTCACATAAGATTAACTTATGATTAAGACACAACATATAGCTAAAATTATCTAACGTCGGGATTCGGCTAAATTACGCATACAAAAGACAAATGAGTTCAAAGTCGGATAATGAAGGTAAATGATTATGATCAGGAGAGTATAGGTATAATTTCAAACTAGTTGCTTATACCCTACAACACATAACTATCATCATACTCAAACCATCTCAAAATTGTACAATAAATCAACTAAATATCTCATCTTCAAATCTTGCATCATAATCCATACTTTGAAATCTCATATTAATAATCTCATTCTCATATCCAATTTCTTTTCCATTAAAACTATAAAATCAAATAATTAATACTACAATTATCATTTCACTTTATATCTAAAAGGTACATCCAATTCCAAATTTTGATTAACACAAGTTACCTTAACCTCTTATCACACGTAGATTTCCCTCCAAATAACATATAATGATAAATCAGATTCCTTCCAAATAACATAATAACATATAATGATATATCAGATTCAATCTCATATACACAAAATGATTCACTCTAATTATTTCGCATAAGCTATCCAATTAAATTTATCTAAACATTCATCAATCAATCAATCTATATATCTTTCTAATCCAGTGATATCGTCATGATTCTATTTACACTTATTGAACTCACCAACCACTCCAAGTATTAAACATGTTAAATCTGAAAATTCATCATCAAACATCTAATAATATTCAACCATCACGTATCGAATATTCCATAATCCGATATATATGTCTAATTCAAGGATATTGTCTCAAAATTGGTAAAAATAATTCTTCATCAAATTAAACCAAAAGATTGACCACTTTTAAAAATCGGTTATCACATACTAATTATTCAATTTGAATATCTAATGATTCGGTTACCATCTAATGTTTGAAATCAAATGAATCTAAATTGATAATCTTATTCTATAAACAATAATCCAAACTTCAAGAACAATAATTGAATCATCATAAAATGTTATCATTAATTCTTCAATGTAATCCTCCAATAATCTAAAATCAAATCTCTATATCATCTCATATTCTTAATCTAATAGGCAGTCTAAATTGTTCCCGTATATGTCATCGAATGAAATACTTCTAAAATTTTGTCATGTCTAACTCTTGATATTGATTAATTTATCCCTCTTACCAAATTTATCCCCCTATCTAATTTATCCGATCATCAATCCTCTATGCACCTATAACTATTTATCTTCTCTCTCTCATTTGCATTGATATATCCATACTTCTATCAATCTAACTATTAATCTCGAAAATCAACTCATCTATCATATATCCATCCATCCTTTCTTAATTTATGTAACATATCTATCCATCTTCTTATTGAAATCATATCACCGTAACTCTAATCATCTTAATAGATTATCCTTAATATGGACCACTGGATATCATATAAATCTAAGAATCTTTGATCTTCCTACAAAATCCAAACTGATGTGGGATTGATCAAGATCTAATCGTCTAATATCAGTGTCCTTTGGCAAATTAAAATTCAAACCTCGAATATATAATTCAAACCCTCATTCATGCCTAAGATCATCAATTCTAAAGGACCGATTTTGATTCATCCAAACCGACATCCTATACCCAGGGCGAGGTCGAAAATAGACCTTAAATTTGGGTTATTGCTCTGATACCAACCTGTCACGCCCCGGATTTCCTAACCTGCGTAGCGGAATAAATCCGGAGACGGGACCGGGGTGTTAACCCCAAAACTACGTCGGTTTGGAAAGAAAAAATGAATCACAGGTCCCATTTCATAAAAAAAAATGATTCAATCCAAAAATAAATCATACCTGGATTTCAATATAAACCAATTATAAACCAAAACTCTAATCCTCTTCTGCACTAAACCTGATCCACTACGCTTCTGCTGCGCTACCTGATTTCCTGAAAAACGTTAGAAGATTTGGGGTGAGTCACACGGACTCAGTAGGACTTATACCCAACTTTCCTATTATATTAATCAACCTACATGGTAGCAATAAATGATAAAATCAACACAAATCAGATTATATCATAATCACTAAACTAATTATCAAGATTCAATTATTAATTGGGTCCTTTCAAAAATCGATTAATCGATGAGCACGACACTACATGAACCAAACTATCTATCACTTAACCAAGCTGATCTATTCTATATGCATGCCACTGGACTTACGTGAGCCTACTGTACGTGCCTCGATATCATTTCCATTCCATTTGTACGAGTAGATCATACGCTCCACTTGCGAGAACTCCACTCCATCTCTAAAGATATATAGAAGTACCATATAGTAATCCGAAATCCCATAGTACCTCTAGGCAGGGGCGTACTTAGGATAAACCCGCGGTATCCGGGATCGAAGGATGCCTTAGGATTGATCCCTAATCTCCGCCCACGGGCCACTAACATAGGCCGGAGGAGTAAATATTATATCACGTGCATCATAGCATCAATAATATTTCACAAGTAAAAGCCATATAATTACTCGGACATCGCCAAATTCATCGAACAAATAACCGAATTATTCGGAATCACATTTGCCATTTCTTGAACCGAGATATACATAATATCAAGTCATGCGGAACATTTCCTCGATTCACGTTTCCAATGCAACAAACCCAATCCGGAACAATATGCAATCATACACATCATTCGGTGTACTCGAATTCATGCAATTGACCCAATCGAAAAATATGCAACATAATGAGACATATTAACTTCAATTATGCACAATTCCATATCAATTCATCGAATAATGCACTTTTACAAGATCAGGCCACTATTAATATTAATTAACCACATTCCATAATTATCATACCATCAATTTCCATTCCAATATAAGTATTAATGATTTAAGATTATTCTAGACATGAATAAGATATAATTATAATCATAAAAGATCACAAATCATTTCCATATAACATGTCATTCATAACATAAATCGAGTATAAGTATAATCATATCAGGTCATAAATCTAATTTTATGAATTAATACAGTCAATCTAATTAATCATCACAATATATCTAATTTAATAATTCTTGATCAAAATTAACTAAAATTTACATACGACTAAATGCAAATCATGTAATTAAACACAACTATACATGCATGGCATGACTAACAACTAATTAAACATATGCAGACATTCAAATAATTAAACCATCATTTATTCAACATTTTCTAACTAATAATCTAATAATCATATTTTTAACACATTAATTACAATATCATGTGCTAAGGATAAGTTGGGATGCCTACCTCAATCAAGGAACGAGCAACCAAATCAGGTAAGTCAACGGAGCGACGATCATGAAGCGACAGCGACAGGCGACGATGACAACTAGAAAGATATCAATAATCAATAAATTATGAATATATCTAAATATCTCAAATTAAAATATAAATTAGAAATGCCGAGACTCACATTGGCGGATCAACGGGCAACCAAGGCCAGCAGTGACGGCAAGCACGCGGCAACGTCAAGGCGACGCGGCCGAGCCGTACTCACACGGTGCACGATAGAAGGAGAGAGAGAGAGTTAAGGGACTCACGGCGGACACCGTGAACAGCGACGAGGAGGAGCTGGAGAGAGAGAGAGAGAGAAGCGAGAGCGAGAGCGTGAGAGAGAGAGAGAGAGTGCGAGAAGAGAGAGAGAGAGCAAGTGGGAGAGAGAGAGAGCGCGTGAGCATGGGGAGGCAGGAGGAGAGAGAGAAATCGCGAGAGAGAGCTGGTGAGAGAGCGTGGGACAGAGAGAGAAAGAGCATCGGGGGGAGGAGAGAGAGGCAGGAGAGGGAGAGAGAGACTGTGAGAGAGAGAGCGGCTGGGGGGGAAGAGGAGGAGACGGACGGCCCATGCGCCGTCCTCCCAGCGGCGCAAGGCGCCGCGGCAGGGCCGCGCGGGAGGCGCGGCATCACCCGCGCTCGCGGGTTCGCGCGGC
The DNA here is from genome assembly GCA_036172225.1 of Cryptocoryne crispatula var. balansae. Taxonomy (NCBI): domain Eukaryota; kingdom Viridiplantae; phylum Streptophyta; class Magnoliopsida; order Alismatales; family Araceae; genus Cryptocoryne; species Cryptocoryne crispatula. The sequence continues at coordinate 128,621 of JAYDZW010000038.1, forward strand.
AGACCCGCTGGGCGGGGAGAAAAAGCAGAGAGAGAGGGAGAGAACCAGGGGGGAGAGGAGCGGGGCGGGGAGGCGGGGTGCGGCGCCACCCACGGCGACTGGAGGGGGGGAAGAAGAAGGAGAAGAAGAAGAGGAAGAGAGAAAGGAGGGGCGCGCGACGCAGAAGGAAGTGCGACGGCGGCAGCGGCGGTCGACGGTGGCCCTCGCGACGCCGCGACGGCGGAAGAAGAAGAAGAAGAAGAAGAAGAAGAAGAAGAAGAGGGGCGGCGGGGGGTGCGGCGCCGGCTGCTACGCCGGATGGGAAAGGAAGAAGGAGAAGAAGAAGAAGAGGGGCCGGGTGTGCATGGCGAGCGCGGGAGGAAGAGAGAGAAGAAGAGACGGTGCGAGGGGGAGAGAGACGATGAGAGGGTGTGCGGGGTCTGGGTGCCGCGGCGAGCGACGGCAGCCGAGATCGAGAGATAACAGAGAGGGAGAGAGCGGGGAGGGCGTGGCTGTAGCAGCAGCTCACGGGAGCACGAGAGAGGGACGGCGACGGCGATGGGTGGCCGGGTGGTCGCGAGCGCGAGTGCCACGGGTGGACGGCGGCAGTGCGAGAGAGAGCGAGAGAGGGGCGACGGAGGCGGAAGAGCAGGAGAGAGAGAGAACAGGGAGGCGGGAGTCGCGGTGGCCGCGTTCGCGCGAGGTGAACACGGAGGAGAGAGAGACAAGGGGGGGAAAGGCGGTGCGGAGGGGAAGCTTCTGGAGGGGGGCCGGGAGGTGGTGAAATTTTTTTTTTTATTTTTATTTTATTTTAAAGCTAGGATATTACAAAAAGTGATAGTATCAAGTTTCTTTAAGTGTTTGGTAATGTTATATCAATATTAAAATTGATATTAGGTGTTTGGTAATACAATATCAATATGAAAATCACTATGAAATATTTTGATTAATTAGCATCAAAATTTTATTTTAATACCAAAATATCTATATTGTTTACAAAATTAAATATATATTTAAATATTTTAATTTTAATTAAATATATTATTGAAATGTCAAAATCTCATATTTTGTTGTCCATGCTCTGTACAGACATACATGCATAAAATTCAACTAACTACAACAAACATAAAATGTTACTGTCTATTAAATGCACTGACGAAATATTCACCATGGCACTGTGCTTGACTCTTTGCCACCCCCAAATCTTCGAATTCATCTTTAGAAATCGGAATTTAGGCCTGTTCTTTCGAAAGAGAAGAAGAACAAAATATACTAGCATGGCTCTTGGAAATAAGAATAACTGGGGCAATATCAATCCTTCAAACAAAGAGAACAGTAATCTCCAAAAATACCCAGGAAAGCTATCACCAAAATGGTGGAGGCACAAAGATGGCAGCATGTGTCCCAACCACAGCAATAACCATGCATACATACAATAAAAAGAAAAGACCAGCAACCACTAGAACAAGACTCATCCTATTCCCTCTACCTCTCAAGTAAAGGTCCCCATCTGTAGGAAGCAAGCAGAGCAACAAAGGGTTCCCTCAGAAGCACAGATGTGCAGCAACGGCGGCGCCGGCAAGAAAGAAAGCAATGGAGGGAGCTGAAGCCTTTGGGGCCACTACCTTCATTGGTGCTCGAGCTGGGATTCCCTGGGTACCTCCTACAGAGGAGGGTGAAGGTGCCGGTGATGGCACGGAGAAGAAGCCCGGCGCGGGAGCCGCAATAACAAGAGGGAAGCGAGATGATACCATCACCAAAACAAGTCATATGTCTTTCTTCGTAATTCGTATATAATTTCATAAGAAGGATGCAAACAAAAAATTTGGATACTTGAAATATGGTTTTATCACACTGTGATGATCATAATATACCAAACAAGAACCCAGTGATGAAGCCAAATATCGTTTGTCTTCTTAAGAATAATCACACAAGATCAGCAGGAAAAATTCTTGGAATAATAAAAGAAGAAATGAAGAAGACAGTGAAAATAATGATACCTGGGGTAGCACCAAGACCTGCAACTGCAACATCAGAAGAAAACATGAACTTATGAGTAAATCGCCGAAGAAAGATAAAGAAATGCAGTGAGGAAGGAAATGAAAAAAAAGGAATCTTTTCCTATGAAGATACCCATTTCGAAGACCAGAGAAGATTGTAATTTTTTTCCCTTTGTACGTGGAGAGAAGAGGAGGGAATATATAATCTTTTTCGTGGAGGAAGAAGAAAAGAGAGGAAAAGGGTTATATGTGGGGCCATATTATTTGATGCTCCAAATTGCATCCTATCACCAGTGCTATGGGGGGTGCAACATAGCAGATGCCAGGAACGCTTCCAGATTGCATATGCTCCAAATTGCATCCCACCAATCAATGCTTCCAGAGCAGATGCCAGGAACCAGCCTGCAACAATTAGTGCTTTGTTTAACGAACTTATACCTGCTCACCAAATGGACTACAACAGTCAGACAGCTGTCTCCACATCAGACAATATTTCATATTAACAAGAAACAGAGTCAAATTTTTAAGAGAGAAATAATAGGAAATACTACATGAATAAAGAAACAGGAAATTCATGCACCATTCTACGAAGTCATACTACAACAAATAAAATTGAATGCTCTCGAATATGTATAAAAGGAGGTATCTTTGCTTGTCATGTGATCATACCTGTGTGATAAAAGTTAATGTCTTCTTCTACTATACTCTTCCCACATTTCTTGAGCAATACTATTTCTAAGTTCTTTGCCACGTCGACGTTCTTCGGTAGACGATGACTCAATATTACTCTCGACCCTTTCTTGTCTCCTTTCAATAATCTCATTTTCTATCACTCTTGCAATTTGTCTATCATATTGACGAAATAGTTCATCCATATCTCCTTTTACACTCCGAATATAATTATGCAGAAAACAACCAATCAAGATAATCTTTGTTTGAGTTTGTATTGGGTACTCAATAGATGATTGAAAAATATGAAATTGTTCCTTTAAAACACCAAACATCCGTTCTATGACATTTCTAAGAGACGCATGCCGGAGATTAAATAATTCTTTATAATTTTGAGGTCTCAAGTGACTTTGAGCAAATTCTTTCAAATGATATCTCACATTCCGATATGGTGCAAGGAAACTTCCAGTATTTGGATAACCAGCATCAACAAGATAATACTTACCTAGAAATAAAATATAAATGTTAAATGCAAATAAAGTTGTTAAGAAACAGTATTTAACAAAAAATAACTCAAAAAAAATCACCTTCAGGAACATAAAATCCACCGTTTATTGCAGCACGTAATACTAGAGAATCTAGAGTAGAACCTTCCCATCCAGCAAGTACATATAAAAACTTCATATCAAAGCTGCATGCTGCCATCACATTTTGAGAAACTTGATTCTTTCGGTCACGATATTGAGCAACTTCGTACTTGGAACTTCTACGAGAAAATGAGTACCATCTATTGCACCAATACAATCCTAGATGCAAAATGTAACAAGTAGTTTTTAGGGGAAATAATTGTAAAATCAAAAATAAAGTAATGAACAAGCTTTAGTACCTTGAAAAAATGATATTTTCTCCTTTCAAGAATGTATCTTGGAGTGTCTGTTAGAGGCAATGTTATATACTCATGTATTAAACATGACAAAGCATTGATCACCTCATTAACTTTTCTGCTGATTGTCTCTCCTGAGTGTTGAAATCTTTCTTGTGCTCTTCTATTTGACTCTTTTCCGACCATGATAAAAAGAAAAAACATAATCATCTCCTCCACATTCATTCTTCTACTGTCTTTTAAAAGTCCTCTATCTTTAAGTAGATTAGATAATGAAAGAAAAACTTCTTTATCCAAACCACACACTTCACGAAAACGAGATTCAGCACCATTTAACAGTTCTTGAGTATATGCTTTGCCAGAAAGTATTGAGCTTCTTACACGAACCCCAGTATTGTAAACTCTACTCTCTGAAGATTGAATACTTGCCTTACTAGCAACCATAGATGCAATATAAGCAACTATGTTACATCTTCTTTGATAATATTCATTGGTTGCTTCATCATCCCAATCCATATTTGATTACAAACTAAAAATATAAATAACAAAGTACCAAATATTACAATGAGAAGTCAATTGCATAAACACAAAGGTCACATAAAAACAAGATTACAAACAAAAGTCTTCCAAACGATACATAATTAAAGAAGACACACCACATATCAATAAAGTTCACATAATACAAGTGTCTTCCAAGAAATACAAACATTAAGTCCTACTTTTCTTACTTCTTCCCTAAAATTGATCGTATCCAAGCAAGACGACACTCATGGTCAAATTTTAAAAAAAATAGTTGGGGTGCTTGGGTTGTTCTCAAGTCGAAATGCAGCAGCCACCTTCTCTTCAGCTGACAACTCATCCATTGCCATGATAATGTCCATGCATTGAGCAATGAGTGATTGACTTGATGGTGGTGGACCGGTGACCCTTAGAGCTTCAGCAACCTCCTTAAGTGCAGAAGACATGGATATATCTTCTTCACTTACTCTAGTTTGTTTGCGCTTACCTTTATAAGAACTAGATTTTTCAGAAGAACGTCTTTTTGAACCACTTCTAGTTTCAACATCTGGACTTGAGGCAGATCCTTCATCTTGTGGTGATGAAATAGGAGTGGTATGCGATGTTGAATGTAAAGAAACAGATGGTGGACATAAAGTTCCTTGTTGACCTTTTCCTTCTGCCCTAGTACCTAAACACAATTATCATTTACGTTAAAATCAAAATAAAACAAAGAAAATTTACCGTACATATGCATGTAATGTAAAATACCATCAAATATCTCAAACCAATCTCCATACAGATCAATTGATTTTCCTCTCCACTTCTTGAATTTCTTATCCTTCTATAAAAATAAGAACAGAAAATATGTCAAAAATCAAAAATTTAAAACTAAACATCATAAATAATAATATCTCAAACCTTAAGGTGATTATCCCATTCATTATCTTCAGCCGTGATCATTCTTCTATTATGATCCCATCCAAATCCACTAACCTCATTAATTAGACGTTTGAGATCATAAAAGTAACCTTTTAACACAAACATTCTAGACTTGAGTTGGGGAATTGTGACTTGTGTACCAAAAGTTGAAGTACACTTTTCAGCCATAGCACTCCATGCCTCAGGTTTCCATCCATCTGATGCTCTTTTACCAGCACGATGTTGTAATACGAGTTGTTTCGTAAGAAAACAATCACGGGTATCATCCCACTTTAGACTTGCAGTTTTGGCTTCGTTGTCCATCTAGTAGAAAACTTCCTATACATAGATGACATGATAAAAGATAAAAAAATATATCAAAAGCAGATTCCAAAATTTTTAAAATAGGGATTAAAACACCTTAATTCTAGTCGGAATGAAAATTAGATACCGATAATTTTCTTACCGATTCAAACTTATTTGAAAACCTACCAATCTCTTTCCTTATGAAACCAAGATGATACATTGCTCAAATTATCAAGCATGACTAAAACCCTCGAACAAGAGCTTCCTCAAGCGTAAACCAACCAAGTAAAACAAATAAACTCTACATGTATACGGAAGACTTCTATAAAAAAATTACATATAAAGATCAGTGGACATAAGGAAAAACATAATTACGGTACATTTAAAATAGAAGCTATTTTGTTTGTATGTCAAACAAAATAGAAGCTATTCTGAACTTTTTCCATAACATGCTCAAGGAAAATTAGGATTAGACATGACTTGATTATTGTGAGCTCTATGTGATGAAGGCATAACCAAATGCACATACTTTTGTCTGTGTTCTGTGGGCATGTTTGGTTGTCACTAGCAGAGAATAGGCTTTCTGATCAAGAAGAAGACAGAAGGTGACCTTTGGAGCATTCGTGCCTCACTATTTGATATTATGTGAATTTTCTAATATGAGCCTTTGGAGCATCTGGCAGAAGGTGGAGGATGCAAACCATATTCTTTATGGAGAAGGGGAATGTTTAAAGGTTATCTTTAATGTGCCTACAAGTGGACCATAACCTGAAGCAAGGATCATGCTGGCTGTTAGGATATGAAAAAAAAAAGTGCCTTCTATACATAGGTGCAGGTGCAGGAACTGGTGCTAGAGCTTTGTGTTGCTCCTCTTAAACATTTCCATTGACGCCTTGTTCAAAGGTCAGAAAAGACTAGGGTAATAGGACCTACATGATGTGTGTACGAGTAGATTAATATGCCATCCATTGCAGTGTCTTGTGTGGGAATCTCTTGTTTGTATTGATGCTGGTGTCATACTATGATGGATGAACTGTCATGACCTGCTCTTGTTTGTATTGATGTTGGTGTCATACTAGGGATGAACTGTCATGACCATTAGAGTCCAGAAATGGGCTTCCTTCTGTAAAAGTTCTTCTTCAACAGTCATAAGTGTTTTTACTTGATTAGAAAGCAGTGCACATGTAGTTATACAAAATATAAATGACACACACCAACAGAATTTTCTAATAAACTATCGGTATAAAATGACAGAAATTCTACTCTATACCTTGATGCATACCATAAAAGCGTGAAGATTATATATATATATATACAGATATTATCACTAAAATGCAAAGAAAGGAGCAATTAATATTTGCAGATATGGACATAGTAAATGACAATGACACAACAACAGATGTGATGTGGGAGAGCCAAACAAATCACTTTGTTTACAGATATGTAAAAATAACACCAGGTCAGGTTTCTTGATCAGCTGAAATCCTAACCCATATGATCTTATTACACATGTCCTTGTAGATATATATATATATATATCTTGTTAAAGATTATGTGCAACTAGCTAGATGTAAAGACTATTAATATATTTCAGTGTGTTGCTTCGAGTTGCCATTTAAATTTGGGTCAGCTCATCACATGACCTGAGCGTATACCATTGTTCAATTTTTCAGGTGGATATATGAGATGAAAAGTGAAATTGAAAACTATCCATCTGAGTTACTATAACCTAGCATTGGCAATCCACATACCTAGCATGTATTATGGTTCCCATGCTCCCAATCTAAGTTACTATAACCTAAAAGGGCATTTACTTGCAAGAATATAGGCAAAACAGGGGTTGTACGACAGAATGACAGCATAAGGATTAATAAACGCCCATTACTATTCTCCCGGAACCTGATATTGATCTCATCTCTGTATGCAAAAAGGGGTTTTTGGGAAAGAAGTTGATACCCAGAATTTGCACTTATGTATATATAGATCGATCGCCTCAGTGTTCATACCCAGAATCAATATCAACTCAAAATGACACATTGATTAGAATCAAAAAATTTACACTCTGTTTATACTCCGCACCGATTTCATGATCTACCGATTTTCTATCAATATTTTTACGAGCTCCCTCGAAGAGCGAAGGTGCTCCGACTCAGATGAGAGTGGGTTGTTTGGAAAAGTGCAGTGCAATGCTTCCAGGTTACCGACGGGTGATTCGGCGAAGCGCCACCGCCACCGGACACTCCGGACCTCCGGCAGAGTGCCACCGCCGGCTCCCCTTGCCGGACCGGAAGACGCGGAGCGGAAGCGAGGGAGAAGGCGGAAGAGAGGGAGGGTGAAGATCTCGCACCTGGCTGTGTCCGGAGTGTCCTCTTCGTTGGAGAACCCCTGGGAGAGCTTCGACCGAAGATGCCAAGGTCGATCGGGGAGGGCGGCCGAGGAGTCGCACGATCAGAGGTGAGCTCCCGCCGTCTGCCGAGGTCAATCGGGGTGGGCGGCCTCCCGCCGTCTGCCGAGGTCGATCGGGAGCTCCCGCCGTCTGCCGAGGTCGATCGGGGAGGGCGGCCTCCCACCGTCTGCCGAGGTCGATCGGGAGCTACTGCCGTCTGCCGAGGTCGGGCGGTCGCTATCGGGGAGAGGAGTTAGGGCGTAGCGAACACAGCTCAATATTAATTTTAAAACAAGTATTGACCTGTATTGAATTTGAAAGAATGATGAACTAATCATTTTAAAACTGATATAAATATCCAAACACTTTATATCATCTTCTATCAATATCAGTTTTTAAATTAATACTAATACAAGTGCTTAATACAGTTACCAAACAGGCCATAATTCTCACACTTTTTGTTATCATATATCACCAAATATGGTAACATCTTATTTTTATCATATTAGATTGTTATTACGAATGACGCTGTATAAAATTATTGCTTTGTCGGCCATTACATGACGTGTTTGATTACGTAATAGATTTGTACGCATTTTTGTGACATAAAACATCTAAACTAAATGATAACATAAAACTGTTGTGTTTGTGTTTGGAGGGATGTGATAATATCAATGACCAAAAAGACGAGAGACAACGTTATTGAAAAAAATGGTCTGCCTATTTTTTTATCCAAAAATATAAAAATTGTATATATTTTACAATAAAATTTCAATTTATCATGTATCCAGACAGCTCACAAGCGATGAACGAAATTATGAAAATAATATTGAAGAAATTTGGGCAGCTGCTGCCCGCGAGCAGCCTCCTCTTCCCTGGTGTCGCCTACGACGTGAGTGCGGATCACCTCAGTCTCATGGTGGAGGGAGAAACCTCAGTTCTCAATCAGAGACGGTCACATACCCCTACCACTTAAGTGACGGTTCAAGAACCGGTTCGAACCGCTACCGAAAAGGGTTGAACCATTACCTCGGTAGTGAGTTACAAAGGCCTCGGTAGCGGTTCAATCATTTTCGGTAGTGGTTCAAGACTTTTTAAGTTATGTTATTGAACCGTTGTTGAACCGCTATCGAAAAGGGCTGAATTGCTACCGACGTCTTTGTAACTCACTGCTCATCGGAAGTGAGTTACAAAGGTCTCGGTAGCGATTCACCGAACCGATTCTTGAACTGTCACTTAAGTGGCGGGGGTATGTGGCCGCCTCTGATTGAGGACTGAGATTTCTCCCTCCACCGTGAGACTGAAGTGATCCGCTCTCGACGTCGGCGCATGCACGAACCTCCTCATCTCCTCCATGAGCGGCGCCGCCCACGCTTCCAGTCCAGGCAGTACGTAGAATCCGTGCACGGCGTCGGGGTACTCGACGAGCCTCACCTCCTTCCCAAGCTTCCTCAGACTCCGGTGGTACATGTCACGACCCGGATTTCAACCTGCACAACGAAAAACAATCCGGCGACGTAACCGGGGAAACAACCCCAAAATCTCATCGGTTTGGAAAAACTCGAAGACAGAGGTCCCAGTTCATAATTCTAACACTATTCAATCATCTGAAATCACGTAATAAAATTTCAATCTAAGCATTCATATACCGGTCTAAATTGCACAATAACCGCTCAAATTATTCCTTGTAGTCCATACCACCAAGCTTCTACTGCGCTAAACATGATATCCTGAAAAAATATATAATAAAGGATTGGAGTGAGTCATAACGACTCAGTAGACATCCCATCATCCACCAAATTGGATAGCCAAAGGCCCTAACATGATTTGTATACAATACCCAACCTGCACTTGATACATACCATATAAAACTAAACAATATATATATATATGAAAGTTGGCATTCTACGAATTTTTAGACATACAATCATAACCTACCCACAATTAAGACCAAAGAGGGCTTCTCACAAATATATCTAATAAGATGAAGAGGTTATGCAATGCAACACCAACTAAAGGACTTACCATGCATATCATACAAAACATGTATGCTTAAATGAACTAATGAACACAACATAAATACTAACACCGATACCACTCTACAATGCATCTATCCACTACATGAAACATCAACATTTTCATTTTTCGCAAGGAAAGCGTCGTCTTGCGATCTCGACGAGCTATGACTAGATCTACCATATATAGAGTAATTGTATAGCTAAGCTAAATCCCGTAGTGCACCTAGGCAGGGGTGGCACTTAGGATAACCCGCGGGATCTGGGATCGAAGGATGCACCAGACGGTTCTAAGCTCCGCTGCCCACGGACACGACTACTAGTCCAGTATAGCTCGGTCTCATTAAATTTATTTAATGCACACATGCATCACAACACATCTCATACAATGCCATGATCGATCTCATACAAATATGCAATCTATTTTCAATGACAACTAACTCATTCAAGATGAAAACATGTCACCATGATAGACACTAAACCAACCAATGAACCATGCATTTCCACAATCTAAGCAAAGAGACACCCATGCTACTAGCACTCTATCTATCATGAATAAAAAAGATGACATTCTATACATACTTATTCATGATATGCCCACATGACTTAGACCCTTAAAACAACCACTATATGAAAGAGATCATGGTGTTACATAAAAATTCAGGTTTAAATAATTGATCCAAACTCAATATAATAGGGTTAACTCACAACTTTGAACATTATCTAAAACAAAGAATTGATCGATCTAACAATAATATGAAGGGTTGACCAATTAATAAAAGAGGTTTAGCACATATCGTACAAGAATACAACCAATTAACTATAATAGAGCTAATTATACGATCATCACTAATCGACTTGCAAATTCATGCTAAATAAATCGAGATAGACAACTAAAGATAACTTCACTCTTCTAAAAATCACACATCTATCTATTTGATTATTACCTACAAGTCATGGTAATATTTTCAATAGAAATTTAGTGATAATAGACATGTCCGGGATGCCTACCGGAAAGGCGTCGACAAATCGATCCGGAGCTGATACAAGGCTTGGACCGGCTAAACAAGGATTTCTCCTTCAATCGACGCTAGCTGCAAGCATACAAATGTAGATAGGTATAGCATCGCTAGAGCACAAGAGAATAAATGTGGGGGAGTGAAAAATAAAATAAAAGGCATACCGTAGCACTCTGGACGGTGGGAAGGTGCATTGGCACCTAGAGGTGCACCGGTGCTGGCACAGGCAGGAGGAAGGGGCGGTGCACAACGGGGAGGCAGAGGTCGAGGGGGGGTTGGAGGCTGCGGCTATGCACACTTGTGTAGGTGAATGGCGCCGGACAGGGGGGCGACAGAGGGTCTGGGCTACAGCGAGGGGGCGCGCAGGGCTGGTGCACGCGAGGGGGGGTGCTGACTGGGGGCCGTGGCTAGGCGGCTGAGCATGCCGGAGAGAGGGGGCAGAGGCAGCCGCGGGGCTGAGGGCGGGGCGGGCGGCCGCGAGGTGGCTGAGCGCCGGTTGGCGCAACTGAGCGCGCCCAGGGGGGGAGGGGGAGGAGACGGCTGCGGGGCTGAGGAGAGGCGCCACGGTTCACGCGCAGGGGGGGGCAGCTCGATCGACGGCACGCTGGGCGGCAGGGGGCTGGGTGCTACGCGGCAGGAGGGGGCTGGGCGGCCAGGGGGCTGGGTGCTACGCGGCTGGGAGCAGAACCGGGGGGGGGCGTCGAGGGCGGAGGGGCAGCTGGCCATTGGCCGCTGCGCGCAAAGGGGAAGGCTCCACGGAGACGCCACGGCTCTGGTCAGCGCAAGGGGGTGCCGTGGTTGCGCGCAGGGGGGGTTGGCTCGATCCATGGCCGCGCAGGCAGAACTCGGGGGGGGGGGGGGGGGGAGGCAACTGCGCTGCAGTTGGGCGCCAGGTCGCACGCAAGGGGAGGGGTCGCCCGGGGCTGAGGGGCCGCAGCTGGGTGCTGGCCGGCTGCGTGCTGCACAGTTGGGCGCTGGGCGCTACGCGGCTGAGGCAGAGCCGGGGGGGGGCTGCGGGGCTGCGCGCACAGGGGGGCGGAGGCACCACGAAGGGGGGGGGGTTGCGCGGGAGAAATCGAGAGAGAGAGAGAGAGAGAGAGAGAGAGAGAGAGAGAGAGATCCGGGGAAGCTGCGCGCGAGAAAGGGAGGCCGGGTCCGGGGGGGTTGGCGCGGCTGCAGCTGCAGTTGCAGGCGAGGGAGGAAGTCGCCGAGGGAGAACCGAGAGAGGGAGGGAGGAAATGGAACGGCTAGGGCACAAAATGGGGGTTTCGACGGGGGTAAAATTGGGAAACGGAGGGGCCAAGAGGGGAAGGTAAAAGATAAAAAGGAGAGGATGATATATAATATATTTAAAAAAAACAGATATTACAGTACACCTCCGCTGCCAGTCCTGCAGCGGGTCGAACCCGCCGACCACCACCATCGACCGCGGGAAGCGCTCGCCCAAACCTGCAGCCACGGCGGCGGCGGGGTTCGCCGCCTCGTGGCTCCGGTCGGCGCCTGCCGGCAGGAAGGCCCTCCAAAGCCAGTCCGTCCGCTCGGTGTTCACCAGGGGACCCCCGGGAAGGCGCAGCTCCGACTCCACCCTCTCCTCGCCGCCGAAGAACGGCTGGATGGCGAGAAGCCCCTCCAACCTCACGTTGCCGCGCGTCGGCGGCGCGTCTCCCGCGGTCCACCGCCTGGCGACGTGGTGGGCGATGTTGGCGCCGGCACTGTCGCCGGCGACGAAGCAACTGGAGAGGTCGGCCATCTCGAAGAACTCACGCAGTCGCATGTTCACGGATGGACTGCCGCCGTTCCCGGATTCATGCGGAGCCGCCCCCGGCGGCGGATAAGCGTCGAGAAAGCGGAGGACGTCCATGCCGTCATCGTACGCGGCTGGGCAGCGATGCTCCGGGGCGTGACGGTAATTGACGGAGACGACTGCCGCCCCGACCTCGCGACATATGCGCCGGCAGGCGGCGTCGTATGCTCGGGTGGCCGGCGAGAGGAATGCAAAACCACCGCCGTGGAAGAACACGATCACCGGCAGGCGCTTCCCCTAATTGAACAGCAGAAGACCTTCAGAATATACTGGATCTGATCGATACTATCATCAATGGAGTGAATCGCACCAGATCTGGAGAAGAAACAGAGAGAGACAGAGACGGGAGAAAGAGCGGGAGAGAGACCAAATTAAGTCTCTCACTGCTCACTTGTATATATATATATCCCAATATGAATTACACGTGTACATCTGAGGTGGCAATTGCCACATATGAAATACAAATGAATTACAATGTTATTTATCTACCCATGATCAATTACACTACTATATTCTCTAATACCCCCCCTCAAACTGGACGGGGGTACAACGTGCAGTTTGCTACGTAAAAGTTCAAATTGCCGGGTTGGAAGAGACTTGGTAAAAATATCTCCTATCTGATCCTTATTGCCAATATGTCGGATTAAAATCTTCTTCTCCAAAACTAGTTGTCGTATGAAGTGAAAATCCACCTCAATGTGCTTAGTCCTAGCTTTAAAAGCAGGATTAGCCGTAAGATATATTGCAGATGTATTATCACACCACAAAGTGGGAATCCCTTGAACAGGCTGTCGAAGCTCATGAATCATTTGAACAAGCCATAAGAATTCTGTAATAGCAGTAGCTATAGCCCTCATTTCTGCCTCTGTACTGGAGCGGGCAACAATTTTCTGTTTCTTAGCAGTCCAGCTAACAAGATTGTTCCCTAAGAAAATACCAAATCCACTTGTAGATTTGCGGTCATCAGGGCAACCAGCCCAATCTGAATCAGAAAAAATATTTAACTGGAAAGTACTTGGTTGAAAGAAGAGACCATATTGATATGTTAGCTTGAGATATCTTAGAATTCTTTTAACAAAACTCAGATGAGAAGCAGTCGGAATGGCAAGGAATTGACATGCTTTATTGATAGAATGAGCAACATCCGGTCTGGTTATAGTCACATACTGCAAAGAGCCAACCAAACTTCTATAAAAAGTAGGATCTTCTAACACTTGTCCATCAGTAGAGGAGACAGTAGTATTGGCAGCAGCAGGAGTATTGAATGGTTTGGAATCTCGAAGATTTGCTTTGTCTAGAATGTCTAGAATATACCTCTGCTGACTGAGAAAAATACCATGAGAAGATCGACTGACCTCAATGCCCAGAAAGAAACTCAAGTCACCAAGTTCTTTCAAGGAAAAAACTTTACCAAGATCATTCACCAAGCTAGTAATGGTGGCAGGACTGTTACCGGTTAGGATGATATCATCAACATATATAAGCATGTAGATCCGAATGTTGCCTTTATAATAGAGAAACAGTGAAGGATCACAAACAGACCCAATGAAGCCCATAGTTAGAAGATGAGAATATAACCGAAAAAACCATGCTCTAGGAGCCTGCTTGAGCCCATATATAGCTTTATTCAATTTGCAAACAAAATTTGGAGTGTTGACATCAATAAATCCAGGGGGCTGTTTCATGTAGATATCTTCTTCCAAATAGCCATGAAGAAAAGCATTATTGACATCCAATTGCTTCAAAACCCAGCCATGTGTAACTGCCATAGAGATAATAAGACGAATGGTAGTGGGTTTAACTACTGGACTGAATGTTTCATTGTAGTCCAAACCATATTCTTGATTGTACCCCTTGGCTACCAATCTAGCCTTATACCGAGCAATGCTTCCATCTGAATTTCTTTTTAATTTGTACACCCACTTGCAACCAATTACATTTCCATGAGATGGAAGAGGTACAAGAGACCATGTACCATTAGCTTGAAGAGCTGAAAATTCTTGGGACATAGCTTCTCTCCAACACAAATGTTGATTAGCAGTTTTAAAATTAGAAGGCTCAAGAACAGCAGGTTTCTCAACAACTAAGGCATATTTACTAGACCTCACAGGAGATATAGGATTAGAACTAGCCAAAATGTCCTGTATAGATCTGTATTTCTGCCCGGGAACAGAAGCTGAACAGCTAGAACCAGAACTTGGAGAATCATCACTTAAAGACTTAGAAGGAGTAGAATGTATTAGTGACCTGGACTTTGAACTGTCAGAGGACTGAACTGACAAACAATGTTCTGTAGGAACCGAATGAGAAGGTGTGTCTAACAAAGTGGACTGATGTACAGAACCAGAAGAAGTAGACAGTAACTGTGGAGGAACCGGAAGTGTAATAACTTGAGAAGAGGTAGAAGGTGTGACCTCTTTCATAAGAACTTCATATGGAAAAGTGTTCTCATCAAACACTACATGGCATGCAACAAAGACTTTTCCAGTAGTAGGTGACAAACATTTGTATCCTTTATGTTGGGTACTATACCCAAGAAAAATGCAACACTCTGAGCGGAGTGTGAACTTGTGCTGATTGTAAGGACGTAAATGAGGAAAACAAGCACATCCAAACACCCTCAATTGACTATAATCAGGTTTAGAACAAAACAGCTTTTCAAAAGGAGACATATTGTCCAAAACTGGAGTTGGTAACCGATTAATAAGGTGAACTGCACAGGCAGCCGCATGTGTAATACCCCGGTTATGTAAATAAAAAAATATATAATTATTATATTTATTATTAGTTTTATTTATCTACCTTCCTCCCTTATCCTTTCCTTTTTTTTTCTCTCCCTCCGGATAACCTTCCTAAACTGCCGCCCCCTCTCCCAATCGAACTCTATCTCCTCCCCCTCTTCCCACTCCCGGTCGGACTCTCCCTCCCCCCCTTCTATTTAATCCCTGCGGCAGAGCCCTCCTTCTCCTCCCTTCTCATTCTCTCGCCGCGAGCACAACAACCCCCACCCTCCTCCTTCTTCTTCTTCTTCTCTCCTGTTTGCACCCACCCGGGAGCCGCCGGCGCCACCCGGCCACCTGCACCGCCGGCCTCCGCGCAACGTCGCCGCCGTCGGCCATGCCTCCTGCGGCCACTCGCCGTCTGGTCGTCGCGCGCGACAGCGACGCCGCCAGCCGCTGCCCCGCCGAGCGCCGCGTGCCTCCGCATGCATGCACAGCGCACGCCCCCCCCGCAGCTCTCTCTCTCTCTCTCTCTCTCTCTCTCTCTCTCTCTCTCTCTCTCGCAGTCCCTCTCTCCCGCTCTCTCTCCTGCCTCTCTCTCCTCCCCCCCACGCACTTTCTTTCCCATGTGCGCTCTCTCTCTCCCCTATCATTCTCTCTCTCTCTCTCTCCTATTCTCTCTATTATTCTCCTTCAATCAATATTATTCTCTTTTTCCAACAGATTATCAAGACATCGTTCGGTTCGGTTTTTCATCGCCGTCGTGACCGCGGCAACACACTCGTCACCCGGATTGATTCCGTTGAAATTCCGTGCGCTGTTCGCCGTCGCCGTTGAGGTAGGCGTCTCGACTATTCTTAGCACTCTAATATTTTTATTAAACCTTAAGAATCATGTTTAGATCACCAGGATTAGAAGATTGTGATTAATGGGTTGTTTTGGATTTATTAGCATGATTAGATAGAGTTTAGATTAGCTTGTGTAATCATACATATTTAGATTGTCATATATTCATGATTATTCATCATGTTAGATAGTTATTCAATTATGCATGTTAGCATGTTAGGTATGTCTATTTAGTTGAATCTAGCTAGTTTAATTAGCATGTTTTGTATCACGATACCCTTAATCATGTATATTCTGATTTGATAAAAAGCCGTTGTAAGGTTTAGGCATAATGTTGTTAGAATTTAGTTTATTTTCTTTTATTAGATAGATGGTCCTGTTTAAGCATGTAATTGTCATATTTAGGTTGTAAATTGCATGATCCCATGTATATGCATTAGTTTGTGATAGACTGTGGTATGGTATGCAAATATGTGGTGCATAGAACCCATGGGTGTTCATCTATGTATTTCATGTTTGATTGCCAATTAAATATTCATGTTTTACTGTCTGAGCTTAATTATATGCTTGCATGGTGTTGAATGTGGTTAGTGCAGTGAGCTGCATTGTGGTTGTATGTACTTCACCAGACTAAATTAGTGGCCCGTGGGCAGCGGAGGTTAGTTGAATGCGGAGCATCCTTCGATCCCGTATACCGCGGTTTATCCTAAGTACTCCCCTGCCTAGGGGTACTATGGGATTTAGTTACTATATGTTACTTCCTACTATATGGTAAATCTGGTGCTAGTTTTGTGATGTAACTGCATTTATCTGATGGAGCATGTTATTTACTCAGACAGGTGTCTATTTGTGTATTTTGGCATAGATGGTATGTTATAGATGTGTCATTGGTTTTATGTCAGGTTTATGTGTTTTGTGCATACCTAGAGTCGTCTAATGTGTAGGTTATGTCGGTTTTTATGCATTTAGAGTCTAGTTATCATATGGGGTAGTAGAATGATCTTGTAATCAATTAATTAAAGATATATAATTAGTTAAGAGCTATGTATTAAATCTGATTTTTAGGCTTATTATTCTATTATACCATTAGAAATCATTATTATAATGGGGTAGTTCGGGTGTAAGTCCCTACGGGTGCATTGTGACTCACCCCTTCCGTTGTTAATATTTTCAGGAGTGCAGGTTTAGCGCAGCAGAAGCGTAGTGGTATTGTGGAATTCGAGGAGCTAGTGGATTACTCATTCAATGTTGGTATTTAATTTGTTTAGATAGGTGTTTGTTTGTGGTGTTAATATGTTGTAAAGTTTGGAATTATTTAATTGGATTGTGAATTTTGGTATTATTTGGCTCCAGACCGATATCCTTTCCCGTTACGTCGCCGGATTATCTTCCGCTGTGCATGTTAAAAATCCGGGTCGTGACAGCATGGTCCCAAAATTCATATGGTAACTTAGCATGACTCAATAGAGCTAGACACGTCTCTACAATGTGTCTATGTTTTCTTTCCACCAATCCATTTTGATGATGAGAGTAAGGACAAGTCACTCTATGTACTATCCCACATTTCAAAAAATGAGAGGTGAGTGACCTATATTCACCACCCCAATCACTTTGAAAGAATTTGATTTTCCTTGAAAAAACATTTTCTACACTAGCTTGAAAATGCTGAAAAACTAAGCAGACATCACTCTTATTTCGAAGAGGATAGAACCAACAAAACCGACTAAAATGATCCACAAATGTAACATAATATCTATATCCATCTTTGCTAACAAAAGGTGATGGACCCCAAACATCCGATGCCACAAGTTCCAAAGGAAACTTAGAAACATGAGTAGAACTAGGGAAATGAAGTTGATGGCTCTTGGCCATAGCACAATGTGAACAAAAAAAAAGCTCATTACTGTCAAAAGGTGTATGAAATGTACTCAAAACTCTATTAAATGTTTGAAACGCAGCATGCCCCAACCGATGATGCCACAGCTTGTTTGTATGAGCTGCAAAAGCTGCCGGAGAAGAACCATCTGTCTTTAGGCAGTACAACCCATTAAAATTGTGTCCTTGAGCTAGAAGCCTCCGTGTCTTGATGTCCTTGACAAAACAGTGATCAGGAAAAAATTCAAAATATACCCCATTGTCTCTTGTAAATTGTGAAACCGATAATAAGTTCTTTGCAAGAAGAGGAACATGCAGTGTGTGAGGAAGACTAAAGAATTTATAACCTGAGGAACCAACATGAGTAATCTGTAGTCCTTCACCATTCCCGATATGCACTTTATCCATACCATCATATGGAACAGGATTCTGGATAATGCCAAGATTAGGGGTCATATGATTGTTTGCACCCGAATCTGGGTACCAATTCATGTCCATCGGAGAGTGAGAACCAGTAGTAGAGACATTTGCAGTGTAGGGGGACTGCTGATTATTACTGCCATATTGGTTATATCCAGACCCAGTATTGCCATATTGATTGTTGTTACCAGAACTATAATTCCGGAAATTGACATTATATCTTTTCCAGCATTGGAGAGCAACATGCCCACGCTTGTCACATAACTGACAGACTGAAGGACCTTGGGATGAATTCTGTGAAGAAAAATTCTGTTGATTAATAGGTGTACCCGAGCTACCATAAGAATTCAGATTCCGTTCATAGTTTGGATTGAAATTCTGTGACTGAAACTGCTGAGTTCTGTCATATCCAGAATTGGTCCGATTATTATTGTATCTCCCTCTATTATTTCTACCTCTGCCCCGAGAATTATTAAATTGTTGCTGATTGTTAGTAACAGTAGTTCTAGCTAAATTTGCACTCAACTCAGTGATAGCCTGATGATGTTTAGCTAAGAACATTTCATGATTTAATAACATGCCTTGAACATCCTCCACGGTTAGATGAGTGGCATCAATTCTAGTGGTAATCGCAGTAACAAATGATTCATATTCTGGACCAAGGCCTCCTAAAATGTATAACAGCAGGTCACCTTGTGAAACAGGCTCGGAGGCCATGGCTAAAGCATTGGCAATGGTTTTAATTTTCTGTAAATAGTCACTAACTTTCTGAGAACCCTTCTTCAATTGTTGTAACTGTAACTTAAGTTGCAGAATTCTAGCTCTGGAAGAAGAAGCATATGTCTTATTTATGACAGTCCAAACTTCGGCAGCTGTATTGTATCCAACTATAAGAGGAAGCACAGATTCAGAAACTGAGGAAATCAGAAAAGTGAGAACAAGACTATTCAGCTGTTTCCATGTTTTATATTCCGGACTGAGAATCTCACTAGTAGGATCATTTGAATCTACTATAGTAACAGGCGGACAAGCAATCGATCCATCAACAATTCCCATCAAACTGTAAGTATCTAAGAACGGTAAAATTTGAGCACGCCACACCATGAAATTTTCTCCACTTAACTTCACGGATACACAATGTGAAATACTCGGCACAGAATGCAGTAGAGAGGTTGCCAGAGGAAGTGAAGATACCGAAGCACCAGTAGACTGAAGTGGCTGTGAAGTAGGAAACGGAGCAGAGATCGATGACCTTGCAGGAATCGGACTGTCCTCCATTGAAGCAGAAAAAATTAGAGCAGCGAGCGCTCTGATACCAAATTGAACAGCAGAAGACCTTCAGAATATACTGGATCTGATCGATGCTATCATCAATAGAGTGAATCGCACCAGATCTGGAGAAGAAACAGAGAGAGACAGAGACTGGAGAAAGAGCGGGAGAGAGACCAAATTAAGTCTCTCACTGCTCACTTGTATATATATATATCCCAATATGAATTACACGTGTACATCTGAGGTGGCAATTGCCACATATGAAATTCAAATGAATTACAATGTTATTTATCTACCCATGATCAATTACACTACTATATTCTCTAATACCCCTCCCCCGCACCGCCGCCCAAAGTTTCAGGGAGGAAGAGCCGGAACCAGAGGCCCCGTCCCCCGTTGACCGTGACATCCGCCGTGCGGACGCCACGCTTAGGGGTGGCGTCCGCGCCCACCGTGACATCCAGGCGGGAGATGAAGCGGCGCACGGTGCCGTCGCGACGGCGTACGGCGTCGGTGAGAAGGGAGACGAGGTAGATGAAGACCTTGGTCGTCCGTGGGAGCGTCGGAGAGGGGCAGTCGCGGACGTGTCCGACGGCAGAGGCATGCTTCAGGCCGTTCTTGACGGCGGAGACAACAGAAATGTAGACCCCCGTGCTCCTCCACGGCGGCGGCATGGCGGCGAAGATCTTGGGTTTCCGTGAGCATCGTAGAAAGAGGATGAAGACGAAGATGAGGAAGGCTAAGAGCTTAGCCTCGGCCATCTCCACCGATCGATCAAGGGGTATTCACGGCTTTCTCTTGGCGTTCTTCTGCGGCGATGCTTGAGCAGAAACAGAGAACCTGGAGACGATAGGAGGATGACGGCGAGCAGCATGCATGCGTGTATAAAAAGTTCTGACGGCCATTGACTAGTCAACGGTCCGACCACTGTAAGACGTGGACGGGTGCGCCGTCTATCATATCCATCCCCGTAATGCATGAGAGATTTTTCTGTAAAATAACAGGTTTTAAAATATTATTTATAAAATTCACAATCTAATATCTATTTTTTTTACAGAACTGACATATTTTGGTAGAAGTCAGATCAAAATTGAAATCTGATTTTTGAAGTCCAGATCAAACATAAATTTTAAAGAAACTGAATTGTGACAAAAAATCAAGTCTAATTTAAAAATCTCAAATCTATGGTTAGTTCGTTTGACTGTTTGGTGCACAATAATTTTTTATGATAAATAATTATATTAAAATAAAAATGTAAACTAATTAATGACATAAAATTATTACGTTTGAGAATATATGATACACAAAAGAAGTGAATACTATGTAAATTACAACATAAATATTAACTAAAATAAAATATATTTTATAAATTATTTTTAAGATAAATTTTTTTAGATATATATTACTTATATAGTACACATAATTTATATTATATTTATTTATCAATATATTTTATAACAAAATAAATATCGTATTCTATGTATTATTTATAAGATTTCTATTTGTGTATTTTGGTTTTTCATAAGACAAGTAAAAATTAAATCAACCAGTTTAAATGTTGATAAAAAATTAGAATACCTAATTTTGATTTCAATATTTTTTTCAGATTATATTAATTTTAAATATGTTAGATTCTATAATCGAAAATTTAAAATATCCAATTCTCGCTTGCGGACAAGCGAAGGCGATTAGGCGCCCATGTGACGTGACCATAATGGGACGCCATTTCCGCATGAGGCGTTTGGCGTGAAGAAATCTACTTCGCCTGATGAAAACGCTTCCCGCGTGCGCTCTGGCTCTGCAGTGAGGAGCTATGCCTACGAAGTGCGGTCGCACGTTTTTTGAATACCTGGACGTCCGATCCGTCCGGCCTCGGCCCAACTGGGCCTGCGCTTCGGCGGCTAGAAAAATATATGCACGTGGACGTTGAAATTTGTTTCAGTCAGTTATTGTGAGAATTACTCACTTTCATCGATAAAAAAAGGTGTTAAGTTGCGCTGCAAAATATATATTTTTTATAATAAAAAATATATTAAAATAAAAACTCAGAGATAAATTTGATGTATGTATATTTAATATGACTTGGATGAATTAGACATATAAGAGAAATTAGTGAAAGATCATGATGAATGGAGAGACGAATCTGAATAGCCTGCTTCAACTATTGGGATTGAGACTTTGAGTGTTGAGCTGAGTTGAGCTCAATTTAATAACACTATTAAATATCTTTATGACTATCGATTTTCAGATTGATATTAATAATAATTATTTAAAAATATTTGTTTAACAATAGCAATTTTTAAATTGATAATACAAATAATATATGTATCAATTTTAATATTGATAATCTAACTTTTAAATATATCATCAATAATATTAATATAATATTAATTTGGATACTCTAACTAAACACGTCATAAAGTAACTAATTAAATAATATTATTACGTTTAGGGATTTGACATAACAAAAAGAGTGGGAAAAATGCAAGACTAAAAAAAGGTGGGGCACCGTAAGATAAAAAAAGGTGTCATCTCTTTCTTGTCCAATATTTTTTTTTTTAAAATATACACTTATAATAACTGTCCTTATTTTAACAAGGAACGTATTTTATAATAAAAACTCAATATACCGTGAACTCTCAGGATTTCGTAAGACAATTGCACGTGGGTGATATTATGACTATTTCATTACTTATATATTCTTGGCCTTTTTCGACCTAAATGCCATGACTTTTACAAGAGGTATATGGTGTGCCGGGTCGGCGACTCGGTCGGTCTATCTGGCCGGTTTTTGGGCCGATCAATTCCGACCCGGCTCTGCGACTCCGACTCAGTTGATATATTTAAATAAAATTTTTATTATTTTTTTCCTGATCCCGACTTGATCCCGGCCTGACTTGAGTCACGACTCCAACTGACTCGGGTTAATTTTATATATCATATTATAAAATATGATATATATTAAATAATAAAATTTTAAAAGGAACTATGTCAAATGTTCGTAATTAGATGTAAATATTAACTTACCTTTAAATACAAACTAATCATAACTTAATAAATAGAAACAGATTAGCTAATTTTTGTGCCCTCCACTTAATCCACTGTTTCTTCCCAACACATTACACCCTTTCCTCTCTTATCGCAGCAGCCATTTCAATCTTCACAACCGGATGACATCTCCGTGGATATTTGCTACTCCACACCTTACGAAGTGTTTGGTTGCGTGATAATAGATGTTTTTATTTTTATTTTTAAAAATTATAATAAAAGTGACCTTTAAAAATGTCCGGCGACTGTTTCATTTTTTGTTTTGAAATTTTTTTTACCTTCCTTCACGCTGTAGAAAAAAGAGAGAGGTGTGGGCCTCTTTTTTTTGAAAGCGCACTCTTTCTTCCTCAAGGGCCCCGACATACCCTCGACTTCTCACCCTAGCCCCCCTTTTGACAAATGCTTCTCTCCGCGGCAGCACGTCTCTGGCAGGCGGTGGTGACACATCTTCGGCAGCAAATCCTCACTTCTCTCTTCTATGGTGGCTCCTCTCTTCATGTTAAAGGCAGCTCTTCTCTCTCTCTCTCTCTGTGTGTGCGCGCAGAGAAGGAGATGGGAGGCAGAGAATGACAAGGAGAAGTTACCTAAATTCTCATCTGTGTTGTCTAGGAATGAGGTCCAGAAGCGTGCAGAACAAAATCGATGTAAGGATCAACCCTTTTCTCACTTTTGTTTAGGCAAATCTGGATAATGATCCAATCGCGCTAGAATATTTCATGATGTATTGATTTCTCCTCTCAAATCAAACTTTATGATTATTTATTTCTCTTATTCACCCGCTTTATCATGTTGTCCGCGCTGTCGGATAAGCTTTGTAAGTTTTTTGTTCTGCATTGTTTGTCATTTCTTGATTTTATTCGATTTCTCTTGTAATATCAATTCCTTTCTGGGCATAGACGTTGTTCCCGAGGTTCAATTTGACAAAGATTGAACCCGAGTTGTATAAGACTTCGTGAATCGTAAGTTTTTTCTTCCTTTCCTTCATACGTCATCTTCCCCTCCTTCTTTAGTACCTGATGTGACCGAGATACAGATCAACAGGGCGTTTGTCCCACTACAAGAAAGTAGGTTATTAGGGACGGCTGTAAGCCGTCTCAAACAACCAAAAAGCCGTCGCTAATAAATATTAGCGACGGCTTTGAAGCCGTCGCAAACGCGTCGCAAATAACGTCGTCGCCAATAATATTCGCGACGGCTACTGTTAAGCCGTCCCGAGTACGTTTATTGGCGACGGCTCGTAAGCCGTCGCATAAGTTATTAGCAAAACGACCAATTATTGGAGACGGCTTAAACAGCCGTCGCCAATAAAGTTATTGGCGATGGCTTAAGCCGTCGCAAACGATAAGGAGATTAGACGGCAGATGAAATTATTTGGGACGGGTTAAGCCGTCGCCAATAATCTTATTGGCCACGGCTAACCAGCCGTCGCCAATAAATGTAGTTGCGACGGCCACGTAAGCCGTCGCGCGAAATGGCAACGAAACCCCGCACCCGGTTTTCGAATTTCTCTGGTATTGCGACGGCTTTATCTAGTCGTCGCCAATAAAATTATTGGGGACGGCTACGGCCGTCCGAATATTAAACACGGCCGTCGCAATACCGAGAGAAAAATTCCGGAACTCGGGTTCGAATTTTGCTACGGTATTGCGACGGCTGTTTTTAATATTCGGGACGGCTTTAGCCGTCCCAAACTTTATTAGCGGCGGCTATATAGCCGTCGCCAATAATAAATTTATGAAAAAAAAAATAATTTGATTGGCCGGATTGGATCAATTATACGATCCAATCCGGAAAATCAATCATTCTTGAAACTTTCATAAAGATCTAAAATCGGATCTACCAATCCAAAAATTGATTTATATTAATAATTTCGGTGCCGGATTGCTCGTTTCAAACTCGGAACGGACACCGAATTAGGATGAAACAACACACATTAACATACCAAAATTGAAATTCACCAAATTTAAATTCATATTCACATACCATATTCAAAATCACATTCATACACAAAATGTTTTGATACATATGAATAACATTCATAGAGAGTAAAAAATACATCATAATCTATTCATCTTCTTCATCTTCATCTTCATCATCATCTTCACTCTCCTCGGCATCCTCGTAGTCCTCGTCGTCATCGCCATTTCTGTCCTCTGTTTGTTGAGGCGGAGGATGCCCCGATGTGGATGGCACATCAGGAGTCGGGAACCTTTGACTCGAAGCCTTCAATGATCAGATTGAGGCGATCGAAATTATCTTGGAATGATTTCTGTTGGTTGTCCAATTGTTGTTTCAATGAAGTTATTTGTTCTTCATAACGTTCATTGATTTCTCCTTGCCTCGCCACTTGATCTCTAAGCTCTCGAACTTCTTGAGTCGAGCTAGAAGCACCTCCGCTTGACTCACCATACCAAGTGTGGCGAGTTTCACCTCGCCCACCACATCGGATCCGTCTGGTCGATCTCTACCAAACACGGATACGAAAGCTTCCTCCGCGGTGAGTGGAGGGCTGCGATACCCGGCATCCGAGGATTCAGATTATGGGGGATTCATCAATCCTTGCATATTTTCCTATAAATAATATGAATAAAAATTAAAATCCTACCGTGATGAATTGTGGATTATAAAGAAAAATAGGTTATGATAATCAATAATTACCATCATAAGACGACTTTGGTCATTATCCCAAATGACTGCTCCATCGAGTTCTTCATGCGTTTGACTCATCTGGAATACCTCCGGACGAGTTGGAGGTCGACCTTCTTTTCGTACCTTACCAAAAAAATTTAAAAAAAAGATAAAGGTTATTACAGAATAAGAATCAACTAATATGAAATTTTAAGTTTTGACTACTTACAAAGTCTCTTTCTAACTGGTGTATATTTGTTCTTCCTCTTCTGTACGGCATTGTTAATTGCCGCCTATTATCGGCATTCTTTTCACTCAATGCCTACATATATATATACAAATGAAACAACATTAAAAAAATGTAAATGAAAAGAATAGGATCTAATTATAAGAGGAAATAAAATTTTGAGTTACTCTAGCATCATCTTGACTCCATAAATGGCACATATGATGCCATTGTTCCTCGTTGCCTTGTGGAGGAATGTTGGCACGAGCTTCCTCATTTGATCGTCTGTAAAATACTGTACACAAATATTGTTAACAAAAAATTGGTTATCTCGAATTTACATTCTAAATTATATTTTACCTTTCTTTTCAAATGATTTCTTTGTTTTCTTTGCATATCTCCCATATGCCTTAATATCTGTGCATCCGATTGAGGATTCCGCTCAAAGGTAAAATGTTGCTTTGCATTAATATAAAAATGATTAAAAAGTTCACCAAAATTTAAATAAGATGAAGCTACTTGAATGTTACCTCTAAATCACGGAATATGGCATCCTTTTTCTCCTGCGGTAGAGCCATGTAATTATGCTCCCACAAATCGCAATGAACTATGTTCATAACTCCTAAGTAGGAGGTAAACTCCTGTCCATGTGATCCAACGCCGGATCCTCCTACTAGAACGACGTTGTAGGACTCATCGGGGCCAAGTGTTCGCACGCGATGGCCTTTCTTTGGACCTCTCCCACGTCTAGCGATGTAGCTAGTTAAGTATAAATTAAAAATTACAATTAGACAACGAAGATTTTTAAAGAAAACTTTTTACTAGCATTTATTCAAATATTTACGAAGCATGGGAAGATGGACTACTACCATACGTAGGAGGCGTCGTCGGAACCCGGTGAGAAGGAGTCCGAGATGGACTAGGCTCATGGGGTGCCTCCCTAGCGGCTCGGAAGCAACACCCCTGGAGGTGGAAGGTCGATCCCTAGATGCACGAGATTGACCCGAGGTCCACCGCCCTCGGATGGTGTAGAAGTACGAGATGTCCTACGACTTTTCTTGAAAATTCTCTTCATCTGTCACATAAAAATATTAGG
The DNA here is from genome assembly GCA_036172225.1 of Cryptocoryne crispatula var. balansae. Taxonomy (NCBI): domain Eukaryota; kingdom Viridiplantae; phylum Streptophyta; class Magnoliopsida; order Alismatales; family Araceae; genus Cryptocoryne; species Cryptocoryne crispatula. Next base: position 155,232 of record JAYDZW010000038.1, read on the forward strand.
CGGCAATCCCGGCTTCTAATTGTGCAATAAAAAAATTTTAGCGAATCGAGGCCGGATTGCCCAATCGAGCCCGTTCGGGTTCCGATCGGGCAATCCGGCAGGATTGAGAAACTTAGATTTTTTGGCCAATCCGAGGCGGATTGCCCAATCCGAGACCGTTCGGGTTCCGATCGGGCAATCCGGCCGGATTGAGAAACTTAGATTTTTTGGCCAATCCGAGGCGGATTGCCCAATCGAGGCCCGTTCGGGTTCGATCGGGCAATCCGGCCGGATTGAGGACTTAGATTTTTTGGCCAATCCGAGGCGGATTGCCCAATCGAGGCCCGTTCGGGTTCCGATCGGGCAATCCGGCCGGATTGAAACTTAGATTTTTGGCCAATCCGAGGCGGATTGCCCAATCAGGCCCGTTCGGGTTCCGATCGGGCAATCCGGCGGATTGAGAAACTTAGATTTTTGGCCAATCCGAGGCGGATTGCCCAATCGAGGCCGTTCGGGTTCCGTCGGGCAATCGGCCAGATTGAAACTTAGATTTTTTGGCCAATCCGAGGCGGATTGCCCAATCCGAGCCCGTTCGGGTTCCGTCGGGCAATCCGGCCAGATTGAGAAACTTAGATTTTTTGGCCAATCCGAGGCCGGATTGCCCAATCCGAGCCGTTCCGGGTTCCGATCGGGCAATCCGGCTTCGGATTGAGAAACTTAGATTTTTGGCCAATCCGAGGCGGATTGCCCAATCGAGCCCGTTCGGGTTCCGATCGGGCAATCCGGCCAGTTGAGAAACTTAGATTTTTGGCCAATCCGAGGCGGATTGCCCAATCCGAGCCCGTTCCGGGTTCCGTCGGGCAATCCGGCCGGATTGAGACTTAGATTTTTTGGCCAATCCGGGCGGATTGCCCAATCCGAGCCGTTCGGGTTCCGGTCGGGCAATCCGGCCGGATTGAGAAACTTAGATTTTTTGGCCAATCCGAGGCGGATTGCCCAATCCGAGCCCGTTCGGGTTCCGGTCGGGCAATCCGGCCAGTTGAGGAAACTTAGATTTTTTGGCCAATCCGAGGCGGATTGCCCAATCGAAGGCCGTTCGGGTTCCGTCGGGCAATCCGGCCGGATTGAAACTTAGATTTTTGGCCAATCCGAGGCGGATTGCCCAATCAGGCCGTTCGGGTTCCGTCGGGCAATCCGGCCGGATTGAGAAACTTAGATTTTTGGCCAATCCGAGGCGGATTGCCCAATCCGAGGCCCGTTCGGGTTCCGGTCGGGCAATCCGGCCAGTTGAGGAACTTAGATTTTTTGGCCAATCCGAGGCGGATTGCCCAATCCGAGGCCCGTTCGGGTTCCGATCGGGCAATCCGGCAGTTGAGACTTAGATTTTTTGGCCAATCCGAGGCGGATTGCCCAATCGAGGCCCGTTCGGGTTCGATCGGGCAATCCGGCAGTTGAGAAACTTAGATTTTTGGCCAATCCGAGGCGGATTGCCCAATCCGAGGCCCGTTCGGGTTCCGGTCGGGCAATCCGGATTGAGGACTTAGATTTTTTGGCCAATCCGAGGCGGATTGCCCAATCAGAGCCCGTTCGGGTTCCGATCGGGCAATCCGGCTTCAGTTGTGAGACTTAGATTTTGGCCAATCCGAGGCGGATTGCCCAATCAGGTTCGGGCAATCCGGCCGGGGCCAATCCGGAGAGTCAGCCGTTCGGTTCGGTCAGGATTGAAACTTAGATTTTTGGCCAATCCGAGGCGGATTGCCCAATCAGGCCGTTCAGGGTTCGGTCGGGCAATCCGGCAGTTGAAACTTAGATTTTTTGGCCAATCCGAGGCGGATTGCCCAATCAGGCCGTTCGGGTTCCGTCGGGCAATCCGGCCAGTTGAGAAACTTAGATTTTTGGCCAATCAGGCGGATTGCCCAATCGAGGCCGTTCGGGTTCCGGTCGGGCAATCCGGCCAGTTGAGAAACTTAGATTTTTTGGCCAATCCGGATTGCCCAATCGAGCCGTTAGGGTTCCGTCGGGCAATTCCGGCAGTTGAAACTTAGATTTTTTGGCCAATCCGAGGCGGATTGCCCAATCAGGCCGTTCAGGTTCCGTCAGGCAATCCGGCCGATTGAAACTTAGATTTTTTGGCCAATCCGAGGCGGATTGCCCAATCAGGCCGTTCGGGTTCCGTCGGGCAATCCGGCCGGATTGAGAAACTTAGATTTTTTGGCCAATCCAGGCCGGATTGCCCAATCGAGGCCCGTTCGGGTTCCGTCGGGCAATCCGGCCGGATTGAGAAACTTAGATTTTTTGGCCAATCCAGGCGGATTGCCCAATCCGAGCCGTTCGGGTTCCGTCAGGCAATCCGGCCGGATTGAGGACTTAGATTTTTGGCCAATCCGAGGCGGATTGCCCAATCAGGCCGTTCAGGTTCCGTCGGGCAATCGGCAGTTGAGAAACTTAGATTTTTTGGCCAATCAGGCGGATTGCCCAATCGAGGCCGTTCCAGGTTCCGTCAGGCAATCCGGCCGGATTGAGAAACTTAGATTTTTTGGCCAATCCGAGGCGGATTGCCCAATCAGGCCGTTCGGGTTCCGTCAGGCAATCCGGCCGGATTGAAACTTAGATTTTTGGCAATCAGGCGGATTGCCCAATCAGCCGTTCAGGTTCGTCGGGCAATCCGGAGGCGCAGGCGGATTGCCCAATCGAGGCCGTTCGATCGGGCAATCCGGCAGTTGAAACTTAGATTTTGGCCAATCAGGCCGGATTGCCCAATCGAGGCCGTTCGGGTTCGGTCGGGCAATCCGGCAGTTGAAACTTAGATTTTTGGCCAATCCGAGGCGGATTGCCCAATCGAGCCCGTTCGGGTTCCGGTCGGGCAATCCGGCAGTTGAAACTTAGATTTTTTGGCCAATCCGAGGCGGATTGCCCAATCAGGCCGTTCGGGTTCCGATCGGGCAATCCGGCCAGTTGAAACTTAGATTTTTGGCCAATCCGAGGCGGATTGCCCAATCGAGGCCGTTCGGGTTCCGTCGGGCAATCCGGCCAGTTGAGGACTTAGATTTTTGGCCAATCCGAGGCGGATTGCCCAATCGAGGCCCGTTCGGGTTCCGGTCGGGCAATCCGGCCGGATTGAGAAACTTAGATTTTTGGCCAATCCGAGGCGGATTGCCCAATCAGGCCCGTTCGGGTTCCGTCGGGCAATCCGGCCCGGATTGAAACTTAGATTTTTTGGCCAATCCGAGGCGGATTGCCCAATCGAGGCCGTTCGGGTTCCGGATCGGGCAATCCGGCAGTTGAGAAACTTAGATTTTTTGGCCAATCCGAGGCGGATTGCCCAATCCGAGCCCGTTCGGGTTCCGGTCGGGCAATCCGGCAGTTGAAACTTAGATTTTTTGGCCAATCCGAGGCGGATTGCCCAATCAGGCCCGTTCGGGTTCCGATCGGGCAATCCGGCGGATTGAAACTTAGATTTTTGGCCAATCCGAGGCGGATTGCCCAATCGGCCCGTTCGGGTTCCGTCGGGCAATCCGGCGGATTGAAACTTAGATTTTTTGGCCAATCCGAGGCGGATTGCCCAATCGAGGCCGTTCGGGTTCCGTCGGGCAATCCGGCCAGTTGAAACTTAGATTTTTTGGCCAATCCGAGGCGGATTGCCCAATCCAGGCCCGTTCGGGTTCCGGTCGGGCAATCCGGCCAGTTGAAACTTAGATTTTTGGCCAATCCGAGGCGGATTGCCCAATCGAGGCCGTTCGGGTTCCGTCGGGCAATCCGGCCAGTTGAGAAACTTAGATTTTTTGGCCAATCCGAGGCCGGATTGCCCAATCCGAGGCCCGTTCCGGGTTCCGATCGGGCAATCCGGCTTCGGATTGAGAAACTTAGATTTTTTGGCCAATCCGAGGCCGGATTGCCCAATCCGAGGCCGTTCGGGTTCCGTCGGGCAATCCGGCAGTTGAAACTTAGATTTTTGGCCAATCCGAGGCGGATTGCCCAATCCGACCCGTTCGGGTTCCGTCGGGCAATCCGGCCGGATTGAAACTTAGATTTTTTGGCCAATCCGAGGCGGATTGCCCAATCGAGGCCCGTTCGGGTTCCGTCGGGCAATCCGGAGTTGAAACTTAGATTTTTTGGCCAATCCGAGGCGGATTGCCCAATCAGGCCCGTTCGGGTTCCGTCGGGCAATCCGGCGGATTGAGAAACTTAGATTTTTGGCCAATCCGAGGCGGATTGCCCAATCAGGCCGTTCGGGTTCGATCGGGCAATCCGGCAGTTGAAACTTAGATTTTTGGCCAATCCGGGCGGATTGCCCAATCGAAGGCCGTTCGGGTTCCGTCGGGCAATCCGGCCAGTTGAGGACTTAGATTTTTTGGCCAATCCGAGGCGGATTGCCCAATCGAGGCCGTTCGGGTTCCGTCGGGCAATCGACGGATTGAAACTTAGATTTTGGCCAATCCGAGGCGGATTGCCCAATCAGGCCCGTTCAGGTTCCGTCGGGCAATCCGGAGTTGAAACTTAGATTTTTGGCCAATCCGAGGCGGATTGCCCAATCGAGACCGTTCGGGTTCCGGATCGGGCAATCCGGCAGTTGAGAAACTTAGATTTTTGGCCAATCCGAGGCGGATTGCCCAATCAGGCCCGTTCGGGTTCCGATCGGGCAATCCGGCAGTTGAAACTTAGATTTTTTGGCCAATCCGAGGCGGATTGCCCAATCAGGCCCGTTCGGGTTCCGTCGGGCAATCCGGCCGGATTGAAACTTAGATTTTTTGGCCAATCCGAGGCGGATTGCCCAATCGAGGCCGTTCGGGTTCCGTCGGGCAATCCGGCGGATTGAGAAACTTAGATTTTTGGCCAATCGGGCGGATTGCCGAGGCCCGTTCGGGTTCGATCGGGCAATCCGGCCAGTTGAAACTTAGATTTTGGCCAATCCGAGGCGGATTGCCCAATCAGGCCGTTCGGGTTCGATCGGGCAATCCGGCCGGATTGAGAAACTTAGATTTTTGGCCAATCCGAGGCGGATTGCCCAATCCGAAGGCCCGTTCGGGTTCCGATCGGGCAATCCGGCCAGTTGAGGACTTAGATTTTTTGGCCAATCCGAGGCGGATTGCCCAATCAGGCCCGTTCGGGTTCGATCGGGCAATCCGGCCAGTTGAGGACTTAGATTTTTGGCCAATCCGAGGCGGATTGCCCAATCGAAGCCCGTTCGGGTTCCGTCGGGCAATCCGGCCAGTTGAGGACTTAGATTTTTTGGCCAATCCGAGGCGGATTGCCCAATCAGGCCGTTCGGGTTCCGTCGGGCAATCCGGCCAGTTGAAACTTAGATTTTTGGCCAATCCGAGGCGGATTGCCCAATCCGAGGCCGTTCGGGTTCCGTCGGGCAATCCGGCCGGATTGAGGACTTAGATTTTTTGGCCAATCCGAGGCGGATTGCCCAATCAGGCCCGTTCGGGTTCCGTCGGGCAATCCGGCCAGTTGAAACTTAGATTTTGGCCAATCCGAGGCGGATTGCCCAATCGAGGCCCGTTCGGGTTCCGTCGGGCAATCCGGCCAGTTGAAACTTAGATTTTGGCCAATCCGAGGCGGATTGCCCAATCGAGGCCGTTCAGGTTCCGTCGGGCAATCCGGCAGTTGAAACTTAGATTTTTGGCCAATCGAGGCGGATTGCCCAATCAGGCCCGTTCGGGTTCGGTCGGGCAATCCGGCGGATTGAAACTTAGATTTTTTGGCCAATCCGAGGCGGATTGCCCAATCAGGCCGTTCGGGTTCCGTCGGGCAATCCGGCCGGATTGAGGACTTAGATTTTTGGCCAATCCGAGGCGGATTGCCCAATCCGAGCCCGTTCGGGTTCCGGTCGGGCAATCCGGCCAGTTGAGGACTTAGATTTTTGGCCAATCCGAGGCGGATTGCCCAATCGAGCCCGTTCGGGTTCCGGTCGGGCAATCCGGCCAGTTGAAACTTAGATTTTTGGCCAATCCGAGGCGGATTGCCCAATCGAGGCCGTTCGGGTTCCGTCGGGCAATCCGGCAGTTGAAACTTAGATTTTTGGCCAATCCGAGGCGGATTGCCCAATCCGAGGCCGTTCGGGTTCCGGTCGGGCAATCCGGCCAGTTGAGGACTTAGATTTTTTGGCCAATCCGAGGCGGATTGCCCAATCGAGCCCGTTCGGGTTCCGATCGGGCAATCCGGCCGGATTGAAACTTAGATTTTTTGGCCAATCCGAGGCGGATTGCCCAATCAGGCCCGTTCGGGTTCCGATCGGGCAATCCGGCCAGTTGAGAAACTTAGATTTTTTGGCCAATCCGAGGCGGATTGCCCAATCGAGGCCCGTTCGGGTTCCGGTCGGGCAATCCGGCCAGTTGAAACTTAGATTTTTTGGCCAATCCGAGGCGGATTGCCCAATCCGAGGCCCGTTCGGGTTCCGTCGGGCAATCCGGCAGTTGAGGACTTAGATTTTTGGCCAATCAGGCGGATTGCCCAATCAGGCCGATTCGGGTTCCGATCAGGGCAATCGGTCGGCAGTTGAGGACTTAGATTTTTGTAATCGAGGCGGATTGCCCAATCGAGGCCACGATTCCGGGTTTCCGGTCCCGGGCAATCCGGCGGATTGAGGACTTAGATTTTAGGCCAATCAGGGCGGATTGCCCAATCGAGCCCGTTAAAGGTTCACGTCAGGCAATCCGGATTGAGAACAGAGTTTTGGCCAATCCGAGGCGGATTACCCCAATCGAGCCCGTTCAGGGTTCCGATCGGGCAATCCGGCCGGATTGAGGACTTAGATTTTTGGCAATCCAGGCGTATTGCCCAATCCGCGTTCGGGATTCCGTCAGACGGGCAATCCGGCCGGATTGTTAGGACTTAGATATTTTGGCCAATCCAGGCGGATTGCCCAATCCGGAGCCGTTCGGGTTCCGTCAGGCAATCAGGCTTGATGGAACTTAGAGTTTTTGGCGCCAATCCGGGCGGATTGCCCAATCCGAGGCCCGTTAAGTTCCGGTCAGGCAATCCGGCCGGAGCCAGAGGCCGATTCAATCAAGGCCGGATTGCCCAATCAGGGTTCATTCAGGCAATCCGGCTTCCAGTTGAGGACTTAGATTTTTGGCCAATCGAGGCGGATTGCCCAATCAGGCCCGATTCCGGGTTCGTCGGGCAATCGGCTTCAGTTAATTGAGATTTTGGCCAATCAGGCGGATTACGTCCATGGAGCCCGTTCGGGTTCGATGTCGGGCAATCCGGCAGTTGAGACTTAAAGTTTTTGCCAATCCGGGCGGATTGCCCAATCAGCCGTCAGACATCCCGGGTTGTCGGGCAATCAGGCGTTTTTGCAATCCGGCCCGGATGAACTTAGATTTTTTGGCCAATCGCAGGCGGATTGCCCAATCGAGGCCGTTCAAATTCCGTCAGGCAATCCGGCCAGTTGAGGACTTATTTTAGCCAATCCGAGCCCGGATTGCCCAATCGACCCGTTCCGGGTTCGTCAGGCAATCCGGCCAGTTGAGGACTTAGATTTTGGCCAATCCGGTAGGCGGATTGCCCAATCGAGGCCGTTAGGGTTCGGTCGGGCAATCCGGCGGATTGAGGAGCTTAGATTTTTGGACAGTTTTGGATTGTCGGAGGCAATCCGAGGCCGTTCGGTCGGGTTCAATCCCAATCCGGGATTGAAGGCCTTAGAGTTTTGGCAATCAGGGGGTTCCGTTTCAGGTTCAGATCGGCAATCCGGCGTAGATGTGAAACTTAGATTTTTCCAATCAGGCGGATTGCCCAATCGAGCCCGTTCGGGTTACCGTCAGGCAATCCGGCGGAAGTTGAGGAACTTAGAGTTGTTGGCAATCGAGGCGGATTGCCCAATCCGAAGGCCGAATTCGGGTTCCGTGCGGGCAATCCTGCCCGGATTGTAGGACTTAGATTTTTTGGCCAATCCGGTAGGCAGATTGCCCAATCCAGGCCCGTTCGGGTTCGGTCGGGCAATCCGGTCGAGTTGAGGACTTAGATTTTGGCCAATCCGAGGCCCGGATTGCCCAATCCGTAAGCCCGTTCAGGTTGTTCCCGGTCGGGCAATCCGGCCTGGATTGAGGAACTTAGAGTTTTTGGCCAATCCAGGGGCGGATTGCCCAATCGAGCCCGTTCCGGGTTCCGGTCGGGCAATCCGGCCGGATTGAGGACTTAGATATTTTGGCCAATCCGAGGCGGATTGCCCAATCGAGGCCGTTAAGGTTCGGTCGGGCAATCGGCAGTTGAAAATGAAACAATTTTTTGTCAGGCGGATTGCCCAATCCAGACCCGTTCGGGTTCCGGTCGGGCAATCCGGCGGTTTGAGACTTAGATTTTTTGGCAATCCGAGGCGGATTGCCCAATCAGGCCGTTCGAGGTTCCGTCGGGCAATCCGGCGGATTGAAACTTAGATTTTATTTTTAATCCGGGCGGATTGCCCAATCAGGCCACGTTACAGAGGCCAATCCGGCTTCCGGATTGAAAGGATATTTTTGGCCAATCGAGGCGGTTACTGTCAGATTAAAGGTTCCGTGGCCGGATTGGCCTTAGATTTTTTGATTGCCTTCATCCGGGTTCGGGCCAGTTGTCCATCAGGCCGGTCGGGCTCGATCGGGCAATCCGGCCCCCAGTTGAGGGACTTAGATTTTTGGCCAATCCGAGGCGGATTGCCCAATCGAGGCCCGTTCGGGTTCCGTCGGGCAATCCGGCGGATTGAAACTTAGATTTTTGGCCAATCCGAGGCGGATTGCCCAATCAGGCCGTTCGGGTTCAGGGCAATCCGGCCGGATTGAAACTTAGATTTTTTGGCCAATCCGAGGCGGATTGCCCAATCAGGCCCGTTCGGGTTCCGGTCGGGCAATCCGGCCAGTTGAAACTTAGATTTTTGGCCAATCCGAGGCGGATTGCCCAATCAGGCCGTTCGGGTTCCGTCGGGCAATCCGGCCGGATTGAAACTTAGATTTTTGGCCAATCGAGGCGGATTGCCCAATCGAGGCCCGTTCGGGTTCCGTCGGGCAATCCGGCCAGTTGAGGACTTAGATTTTTTGGCCAATCCGAGGCGGATTGCCCAATCGAGGCCGTTCGGGTTCCGGTCGGGCAATCGGCCAGTTGAAACTTAGATTTTTGGCCAATCCGAGGCGGATTGCCCAATCCGAGGCCCGTTCGGGTTCCGTCGGGCAATCCGGCCAGTTGAGAAACTTAGATTTTTTGGCCAATCCGAGGCGGATTGCCCAATCAGGCCCGTTCGGGTTCGATCGGGCAATCCGGCCAGTTGAAACTTAGATTTTTTGGCCAATCCGAGGCGGATTGCCCAATCGAAGGCCGTTCGGGTTCCGATCGGGCAATCCGGCCAGTTGAGGACTTAGATTTTTTGGCCAATCCGAGGCGGATTGCCCAATCAGGCCCGTTCGGGTTCCGGTCGGGCAATCCGGCGGATTGAGGACTTAGATTTTTGGCCAATCCGAGGCGGATTGCCCAATCGACCGTTCGGGTTCCGTCGGGCAATCCGGCCGGATTGAAACTTAGATTTTTGGCCAATCCGGGCGGATTGCCCAATCCGAAGGCCGTTCGGGTTCCGTCGGGCAATCCGGCGGATTGAAACTTAGATTTTTTGGCCAATCCGAGGCGGATTGCCCAATCGAGGCCCGTTCGGGTTCCGTCGGGCAATCCGGCCAGTTGAGGACTTAGATTTTTTGGCCAATCCGAGGCGGATTGCCCAATCCGAGGCCCGTTCGGGTTCCGTCGGGCAATCCGGCCCAGTTGAGGACTTAGATTTTTTGGCCAATCCGAGGCGGATTGCCCAATCGAGCCCGTTCGGGTTCCGATCGGGCAATCCGGCAGTTGAGACTTAGATTTTTGGCCAATCCGAGGCGGATTGCCCAATCGAAGGCCGTTCGGGTTCGATCGGGCAATCCGGCCGGATTGAGGACTTAGATTTTTGGCCAATCCGAGGCGGATTGCCCAATCGAGGCCCGTTCGGGTTCCGTCGGGCAATCCGGCCGGATTGAGGGACTTAGATTTTTTGGCCAATCCGAGGCGGATTGCCCAATCGGGAACCCGTTCCGGGTTCGACGTCGGGCAATCCGGCAGTTGTGGGACAGATTTTGGCTATTAAACCAGTTGAAAATTTTGGCCAATCCGAGGCGGGATTGCCCAATCCGAAGGCCGTTCCGGGTTCCGGTCAGGCAATCGGCAGTTGATTAGGACTTAGATTTTTGGCCAATCCGAGGCGGATTACCCAATCTGCCACGTTAGGGTTCCGGTCGGGCAAATTCGGCAGTTGGGACTTAGATTTTTTGGCCAATCCGGGCGGATTGCCCAATCCGAGACCCGTTCGGGTTTCCGACGGGCAATCCGGCAGTTGAAAACTTAGATTTTTTGGCCAATCCGAGGGGATTGCCCAATCAGAGGCCGTTCGGGTTCCGTCGGGCAATCCGGCCGGTTGAGGACTTAGATTTTTTGGCAATCAGGCGGATTGCCCAATCCAGGCCCGTTCGGGTTCCGGTCGGGCAATCCGGCGGATTGAGGACTTAGATTTTTTGGCCAATCAGGCGGATTGCTGTCGAGCCCCGTTCCGGGTTCGATCGGGCAATTCGGCCAGTTGATTGGGACTTAGATTTTGGCCAATCCGAGGCGGATTGCCCAATCCGAAGCCCGTTCGGGTTCCGGTCGGGCAATCCGGCCAGTTGAGGACTTAGATTTTTGGCCAATCAGGCGGATTGCCCAATCCGAGCCGTTAAGTTCCGGTCGGGCAATCCGGCCGGAGTTGAGGACTTAGATTTTTGGCCAATCCGGGCGGATTACCAATCGAAGGCCCGTTCGGGTTCCGGTCGGGCAATCCGGCGGATTGAGACTTAGATTTTGGCCAATCAGAGGCGGATTGCCCATCGAGCCGTTCAGGTTCCGTCAGACGAGTCGGCAGTTGGCTTAGATTTTTTGGCCAATCCGGGGCCGGATTGCCCAATCGAGCCGTTCAGGTTCCGATCGGGCAATCCGGCCAGTTGAGGGACTTAGATTTTTGGCCAATCCGAGGCGGATTGCCCAATCAGGCGGTCAGTTCCGGTCGGGCAATCCGGCGTTGAGAAACTTAGATTTTTTGGCCAATCCGAGGCGGATTGCCCAATCGAGCCCGTTCGGGTTCCGGTCGGGCAATCCGGCAGTTGAGGACTTAGATTTTTTGGCCAATCCGAGGCGGATTGCCATGTCGAGGCCGTTCAGTTCCGTCAGGCAATCCGGCCCGGATTGAGAAACTTAGATTTTTTGGCCAATCCGAGGCCGGATTGCCCAATCCAGGCCGTTCCGGGTTCCGGTCGGGCAATCCGGCGGATTGAGAACTTAAGATTTTGGCCAATCCAAGGCGGTTGCCCAATCGAGGCCGTTCAGTTCCGTCGGGCAATTCGGCCAGATTGAGACTTAGATTTTGGCCAATCCGGGCGGATTGCCCAATCGAAGGCCGTTCGGGTTGTCGGGCAATCCGGCAGTTGAGGGACTTAGATTTTTGGCCAATCCGAGGCGGATTGCCCAATCAGAGGCCCGTTCAGTTCCGGTCGGGCAATCGGCCGGATTGAGGACTTAGATTTTTGGCCAATCCGGGCGGATTGCCCAATCGAAGGCCCGTTCGGGTTCCGGTCGGGCAATCCGGCCAGTTTGAAAGCTTAGATTTTTGGCCAATCCGAGGCGGATTGCCCAATCCGGCCCGTTCGGGTTCCGGTCGGGCAATTCGGCAGTTGAGAAACTTAGATTTTTGGCCAATCCGAGGCGGATTGCCCAATCCGAGGCCCGTTCGGGTTCCGGTCGGGCAATTCGGCGGATTGAGAAACTTAGATTTTTGGCCAATCCGAGGCCCGGATTGCCCCAATCCAGGCCGTTCGGGTTCGATCGGGCGAATCGGCCAGTTGAGGGACTTAGATTTTTTGGCCAATCCGAGGCGGATTGCGCCAATCAGGCCCGTTCGGGTTCGGTCGGGCAATCCGGCCAGTTGAGAACTTAGTTTTTGGCCAATCCGAGGCGGATTTGCCCAATCGAGGCCCGTTCGGGTTCCGGTCGGGCAATTCGGCAGTTGAGGACTTAGATTTTTGGCCAATCCGAGGCGGATTGCCCAATCCGAGGCCCGTTCGGGTTCCGTCGGGCAATCGGCCGGATTGTAGGACTTAGATTTTTGGCCAATCCGAGGCGGATTGCCCAATCGGCCCGTTCGGGTTCCGATCGGGCAATTCCGGCCGATTGAGGACTTAGATTTTTTGGCCAATCCGAGGCGGATTGCCCAATCGAGGCCCGTTCGGGTTCCCGATCGGGCAATCCGGCAGTTGTGGGACTTAGATTTTTTGGCCAATCCGAGGCGGATTGCCCAATCGAGCCCGTTCAGGGTTCCGTCATGGGAATCGGCCGGATTGAGGACTTAGATTTTGGCCAATCCGAGGCGGATTGCCAAAGGCCCGTTCATTCCGATCGGGCAATCCGGCGGATTGAGGACTTAGATTTTTTAGCTGTCAGGCCGGATTTGATCAGAGCCGTTCCGGGTTCCGATCGGGCAATTGACCGGCCGGTTCATTTTCGCCCAATCCGAGGCGGATTGCCCAATCGAGCCCGTTCGGGTTCGATCGGGCAATCCGGCAGTTGAGACTTAGATTTTTGGCCAATCCGAGGCGGATTGCCCAATCAGGCCGTTCGGGTTCCGGTCGGGCAATCCGGCAGTTGAGGACTTAGATTTTTTGGCCAATCCGAGGCGGATTGCCCAATCCGAGGCCCGTTCGGGTTCCGTCGGGCAATCCGGCCGGATTGAGAAACTTAGATTTTTGGCCAATCCGAGGCGGATTGCCCAATCGAGGCCGTTCGGGTTCCGTCGGGCAATCCGGCGGATTGAGGACTTAGATTTTTTGGCCAATCCGAGGCGGATTGCCCAATCCGAGGCCGTTCGGGTTCCGTCGGGCAATCCGGCAGTTGAGGACTTAGATTTTTGGCCAATCCGAGGCGGATTGCCCAATCGAAGGCCGTTCGGGTTCCGTCGGGCAATCCGGCCGGATTGAAACTTAGATTTTTTGGCCAATCCGAGGCGGATTGCCCAATCCGAGGCCGTTCGGGTTCCGATCGGGCAATCCGGCCGGATTGAAACTTAGATTTTTTGGCCAATCCGAGGCGGATTGCCCAATCCGAAGGCCCGTTCGGGTTCCGATCGGGCAATCCGGCCAGTTGAAACTTAGATTTTTTGGCCAATCCGAGGCGGATTGCCCAATCAGGCCGTTCGGGTTCCGATCGGGCAATCCGGCCGGATTGAAACTTAGATTTTTGGCCAATCCCTGAGGCGGATTGCCCAATCGAGCCCGTTAAGGTTCCGGTCGGGCAACTGTCCGGCCAGTTGAGGACTTAGATTTTTTGGCCAATCCAGGCCGGATTGCCCAATCGAAGACCCGTTCCGGGTTCCGTCGGGCAATCGGCCAGTTGAGGACTTAGATATTTTGGCCAATCCGAGGCGGATTGCCCAATCAGAACCCGTTAAAGTTCCGTCGGGCAATTCCGGCAGTTGAAACTTAGATTTTTTGGCCAATCCGGGCGGATTGCCCAATCCGAACCCGTTCAAGTTCCGGTCGGGCAATCCAGCCGGATTGAAGGACTTAGATTTTTGGCCAATCCGAGGCGGATTGCCCAATCCGAGCCGTTCGGGTTCCGGTCGGGCAATCCGGCAGTTGAGGACTTAGATTTTTGGCCAATCGAGGCGGATTGCCCAATCCGAGGCCCGTTCGGGTTCGATCGGGCAATTCGGCAGTTGAAGACTTAGATTTTTGGCCAATCCGAGGCCGGATTGCCCCAATCGAGCCCGTTCGAGGTTCCGGTCGGGCAATCCGGCCAGTTGAGACTTAGATTTTTTGGCCAATCCGAGGCGGATTGCCCAATCCGAGCCCGTTCGGGTTCCGGTCGGGCAATCGGCCCGGATTGAGGACTTAGAGTTTTTTGGCCAATCCGAGGCGGATTGCCCAATCGAAGGCCCGTTCGGGTTCCGTCGGGCAATCGGCCAGTTGAGGACTTAGATTTTTTGGCCAATCCAGGGCGGATTGCCCAATCCAGGCCCGTTCGGGTTCCGATCGGGCAATCCGGCCCGGTTGAGGACTTAGATTTTTGGCCAATCCGAACCGGATTGCCCAATCCGAACGTTCAGGGTTCCGATCGGGCAATCGGCCAGTTGAGGGACTTAGATTTTTTGGCCAATCCAGGCGGATTGCCCAATCGAGGCCCGTTCGGGTTCCGATCAGGGCAATCCGGATGTGGGACTTAGATTTTTTGGCCAATCCGAGGCGGATTGCCTGTCAAACCCCGTTCGGGTTCCGGTCAGACAATCCGGCAGTTGAGGACTTAGATTTTTGGCCAATCCGAGGCGGATTGCCCAATCCGGACCCGTTCCGGGTTCCGATCGGGCAATCGGCCGGATTGAGGACTTAGATTTTGGCCAATCCGAGGCGGATTGCCCAATCCGAGGCCGGTTCAGATTCCGTCGGGCAATCCGGCGGATTGAGGGACTTAGATTTTTTGGCCAATCCGAGGCGGATTGCCCAATCCGAGGCCGTTCAGGTTCCGATCGGGCAATCCGGCGGATTGAGGACTTAGATTTTTTGGCCAATCAGGCGGATTGCCAATCGAGGCCCGTTCAGGTTCCGGTCAGACGAATCCGGCTTGCAGTTGAGACTTAGATTTTTGGCCAATCCGAGGCCGGATTGCCCAATCAGGCCCGTTCGGTTCCGTCAGGGCAATCCGGCCAGTTGAGGACTTAGATTTTGGCCAATCGAGGCGGATTGCCCCAATCAGGCCGTTCGGGTTCGATCGGGCAATCGGCCAGTTGAGGACTTAGATTTTGGCCAATCGAGGCCGGATTGCCCAATCCGAAGGCCCGTTCGGATTGATCGGGCAATCCGGCCGGATTGAGGACTTAGATTTTGGCCAATCCGAGGCGGATTGCCCAATCGAGGCCCGTTCAGGTTCCGTCGGGCAATCGGCAGTTGAACTTAGATTTTTTGGCCAATCCGAGGCCGGATTGCCCCAATCGAGCCCGTTCAGGTTCCGTCGGGCGAATCGGCGGATTGAAACTTAGATTTTTGGCCAATCCGTAGGATTGCCCAATCCGAGGCCCGTTCGGGTTCCGGTCGGGCAATCCGGCGGATTGAGGACTTAGATTTTTGGCCAATCCGAGGGCCGGATTGCCCAATCCGGCCCGTTCCGGGTTCCTTAGGCAGAGGCCCAGATTGAGGACTTAGATTTTTGGCCAATCCGAGGCGGATTGCCCAATCAGGCCGTTCGGGTTCCGTCGGGCAATCCGGCGGATTGAAACTTAGATTTTTGGCCAATCCGAGGCGGATTGCCCAATCAGGCCCGTTCGGGTTCCGTCGGGCAATCCGGCCGGATTGAAACTTAGATTTTTTGGCCAATCCGAGGCGGATTGCCCAATCAGGCCGTTAAGTTCCGGTCGGGCAATCCGGCGGATTGAAACTTAGATTTTTTGGCCAATCCGAGGCGGATTGCCCAATCGAGGCCGTTCGGGTTCCGTCGGGCAATCCGGCCAGTTGAAACTTAGATTTTTGGCCAATCCGAGGCGGATTGCCCAATCGAGGCCGTTCGGGTTCCGGTCGGGCAATCCGGCGGATTGAAACTTAGATTTTTTGGCCAATCCGAGGCGGATTGCCCAATCGAGGCCCGTTCGGGTTCGATCGGGCAATCCGGCCAGTTGAGGACTTAGATTTTTGGCCAATCCGAGGCGGATTGCCCAATCAGGCCCGTTCGGGTTCCGTCGGGCAATCCGGCGGATTGAGAAACTTAGATTTTGGCCAATCCGCGGATTGCCCAATCGAGGCCGTTCGGGTTCCGATCGGGCAATCCGGCCGGATTGAAACTTAGATTTTTGGCCAATCCGAGGCGGATTGCCCAATCCGAAGGCCCGTTCGGGTTCCGTCGGGCAATCCGGCCAGTTGAGGACTTAGATTTTTTGGCCAATCCGAGGCGGATTGCCCAATCCGAGCCCGTTCGGGTTCGATCGGGCAATCCGGCCAGTTGAAACTTAGATTTTTTGGCCAATCCGAGGCGGATTGCCCAATCAGGCCCGTTCAGGTTCCGTCGGGCAATCCGGCAGTTGAGGACTTAGATTTTTTGGCCAATCCGAGGCGGATTGCCCAATCCGAGGCCGTTCGGGTTCCGATCGGGCAATCCGGCAGTTGAAACTTAGATTTTTGGCCAATCCGAGGCGGATTGCCCAATCCGAGGCCCGTTCGGGTTCCGTCGGGCAATCCGGCAGTTGAGGACTTAGATTTTGGCCAATCCGAGGCGGATTGCCCAATCGAGGCCCGTTCGGGTTCCGTCGGGCAATCCGGCCGGATTGAAACTTAGATTTTTTGGCCAATCCGAGGCGGATTGCCCAATCCGAGGCCGTTCGGGTTCGATCGGGCAATCCGGCCAGTTGAGGACTTAGATTTTTTGGCCAATCCGAGGCGGATTGCCCAATCAGGCCGTTCGGGTTCGATCGGGCAATCCGGCCAGTTGAGAAACTTAGATTTTTGGCCAATCCGAGGCGGATTGCCCAATCGAGGCCCGTTCGGGTTCCGATCGGGCAATCCGGCGGATTGAAACTTAGATTTTTTGGCCAATCCGAGGCGGATTGCCCAATCGAGGCCGTTCGGGTTCCGGTCGGGCAATCCGGCAGTTGAGGACTTAGATTTTTGGCCAATCCGAGGCGGATTGCCCAATCGAGCCCGTTCGGGTTCCGTCGGGCAATCGGCCAGTTGAAACTTAGATTTTTTGGCCAATCCGAGGCGGATTGCCAATCAGGCCGTTAAGTTCGATCGGGCAATCCGGCCAGTTGAGGACTTAGATTTTTGGCCAATCCGAGGCGGATTGCCCAATCCGAGGCCGTTCGGGTTCCGGTCGGGCAATCCGGCGGATTGAGAAACTTAGATTTTTTGGCCAATCCGAGGCGGATTGCCCAATCAGGCCCGTTCGGGTTCCGGTCGGGCAATCCGGCCGGATTGAGGACTTAGATTTTTTGGCCAATCCGAGGCGGATTGCCCAATCAGGCCGTTCGGGTTCCGGTCGGGCAATCCGGCCAGTTGAAACTTAGATTTTGGCCAATCCGAGGCGGATTGCCCAATCGAGGCCCGTTCGGGTTCCGTCGGGCAATCCGGCGGATTGAGGACTTAGATTTTTTGGCCAATCCGAGGCGGATTGCCCAATCAGGCCGTTCGGGTTCCGTCGGGCAATCCGGCCAGTTGAAACTTAGATTTTTGGCCAATCCGAGGCGGATTGCCCAATCCAGGCCCGTTCGGGTTCGATCGGGCAATCCGGCCGGATTGAAACTTAGATTTTGGCCAATCCGAGGCGGATTGCCCAATCCGAGGCCCGTTCGGGTTCCGGTCGGGCAATCGGCCGGATTGAAACTTAGATTTTTGGCCAATCCGAGGCGGATTGCCCAATCCGAGGCCGTTCGGGTTCCGTCGGGCAATCCGGCGGATTGAGAAACTTAGATTTTTGGCCAATCCGAGGCGGATTGCCCAATCGAGGCCCGTTCGGGTTCCGGTCGGGCAATCCGGCGGATTGAGGACTTAGATTTTTGGCCAATCCGAGGCGGATTGCCCAATCCGAGGCCGTTCGGGTTCCGGTCGGGCAATCCGGCGGATTGAAACTTAGATTTTTTGGCCAATCCGAGGCGGATTGCCCAATCCGAGGCCCGTTCGGGTTCCGTCGGGCAATCCGGCCGGATTGAAACTTAGATTTTTGGCCAATCCGAGGCGGATTGCCCAATCGAGGCCCGTTCGGGTTCCGGTCGGGCAATCCGGCCAGTTGAAACTTAGATTTTTGGCCAATCCGAGGCGGATTGCCCAATCCGAGGCCCGTTCGGGTTCCGGTCGGGCAATCCGGCCAGTTGAGGACTTAGATTTTTGGCCAATCCGAGGCGGATTGCCCAATCGAGGCCCGTTCGGGTTCGGTCGGGCAATCCGGCCGGATTGAGAAACTTAGATTTTTGGCCAATCCGAGGCGGATTGCCCAATCGAGGCCGTTCGGGTTCGATCGGGCAATCCGGCAGTTGAGGACTTAGATTTTTTGGCCAATCCGAGGCGGATTGCCCAATCGAGGCCCGTTCGGGTTCCGATCGGGCAATCCGGCCAGTTGAGGACTTAGATTTTTTGGCCAATCCGAGGCGGATTGCCCAATCGAGGCCCGTTCGGGTTCCGATCGGGCAATCCGGCAGTTGAGGACTTAGATTTTTGGCCAATCAGGGCGGATTGCCCAATCGAGGCCCGTTCGGGTTCCGGTCGGGCAATCCGGCCAGTTGAAACTTAGATTTTTTGGCCAATCCGAGGCGGATTGCCCAATCGAGGCCCGTTCGGGTTCCGGTCGGGCAATCCGGCCGGATTGAGGACTTAGATTTTGGCCAATCCGAGGCGGATTGCCCAATCCGAAGGCCCGTTCGGGTTCGATCGGGCAATCGGCCAGTTGAGGACTTAGATTTTGGCCAATCCGAGGCGGATTGCCCAATCGAGGCCGTTCGGGTTCCGTCGGGCAATCCGGCAGTTGAAACTTAGATTTTTGGCCAATCCGAGGCGGATTGCCCAATCCGAGGCCCGTTCGGGTTCCGTCGGGCAATCCGGCCAGTTGAGGACTTAGATTTTTGGCCAATCCGAGGCGGATTGCCCAATCAGGCCCGTTCGGGTTCCGATCGGGCAATCCGGCAGTTGAAACTTAGATTTTGGCCAATCCGAGGCGGATTGCCCAATCAGGCCCGTTCGGGTTCCGGTCGGGCAATCGGCCGGATTGAGGACTTAGATTTTTTGGCCAATCCGAGGCGGATTGCCCAATCCGAGGCCCGTTCGGGTTCCGGTCGGGCAATCCGGCCAGTTGAGGACTTAGATTTTTGGCCAATCCGAGGCGGATTGCCCAATCAGGCCCGTTCGGGTTCCGTCGGGCAATCCGGCCAGTTGAGGACTTAGATTTTTGGCCAATCCGAGGCGGATTGCCCAATCGAGGCCGTTCGGGTTCCGTCGGGCAATCCGGCCGGATTGAAACTTAGATTTTGGCCAATCCGAGGCGGATTGCCCAATCGAGGCCGTTCGGGTTCGATCGGGCAATCCGGCGGATTGAGAAACTTAGATTTTTGGCCAATCCGAGGCGGATTGCCCAATCAGGCCCGTTCGGGTTCCGTCGGGCAATCCGGCCGGATTGAAACTTAGATTTTTGGCCAATCCGAGGCGGATTGCCCAATCAGGCCCGTTCGGGTTCCGATCGGGCAATCCGGCGGATTGAAACTTAGATTTTGGCCAATCCGAGGCGGATTGCCCAATCAGGCCCGTTCGGGTTCCGATCGGGCAATCCGGCCAGTTGAGAAACTTAGATTTTGGCCAATCCGAGGCGGATTGCCCAATCAGGCCGTTCGGGTTCCGGTCGGGCAATCCGGCCGGATTGAGGACTTAGATTTTTTGGCCAATCCGAGGCGGATTGCCCAATCAGGCCCGTTCGGGTTCGGTCGGGCAATCCGGCGGATTGAGGACTTAGATTTTTGGCCAATCCGAGGCGGATTGCCCAATCAGGCCGTTCGGGTTCCGATCGGGCAATCCGGCAGTTGAAACTTAGATTTTTTGGCCAATCCGAGGCGGATTGCCCAATCGAGGCCGTTCGGGTTCGATCGGGCAATCCGGCCGGATTGAAACTTAGATTTTTTGGCCAATCCGAGGCGGATTGCCCAATCGAGGCCGTTCGGGTTCGATCGGGCAATCCGGCAGTTGAAACTTAGATTTTTTGGCCAATCCGAGGCGGATTGCCCAATCGAGGCCCGTTCGGGTTCCGTCGGGCAATCCGGCCAGTTGAGGACTTAGATTTTTTGGCCAATCCGAGGCGGATTGCCCAATCGAGGCCCGTTCGGGTTCCGTCGGGCAATCCGGCCAGTTGAGAAACTTAGATTTTGGCCAATCCGAGGCGGATTGCCCAATCAGGCCGTTCGGGTTCCGTCGGGCAATCCGGCCGGATTGAAACTTAGATTTTTGGCCAATCCGAGGCGGATTGCCCAATCGAGGCCGTTCGGGTTCCGGTCGGGCAATCCGGCAGTTGAAACTTAGATTTTGGCCAATCCGAGGCGGATTGCCCAATCGAGGCCCGTTCGGGTTCGATCGGGCAATCCGGCGGATTGAAACTTAGATTTTGGCCAATCCGAGGCGGATTGCCCAATCAGGCCCGTTCGGGTTCCGATCGGGCAATCCGGCCAGTTGAGAAACTTAGATTTTTGGCCAATCCGAGGCGGATTGCCCAATCGAGGCCGTTCGGGTTCCGTCGGGCAATCCGGCCGGATTGAAACTTAGATTTTGGCCAATCCGAGGCGGATTGCCCAATCGAGGCCCGTTCGGGTTCCGATCGGGCAATCCGGCAGTTGAGGGACTTAGATTTTTTGGCCAATCCGAGGCGGATTGCCCAATCCGAGGCCGTTCGGGTTCCGTCGGGCAATTCGGCCAGTTGAGGACTTAGATTTTTTGGCCAATCCGAGGCGGATTGCCCAATCGAGCCCGTTCGGGTTCCGGTCGGGCAATCCGGCCAGTTGAGGGACTTAGATTTTTGGCCAATCCGAGGCGGATTGCCCAATCGAGGCCCGTTCGGGTTCCGATCGGGCAATCCGGCAGTTGGGACTTAGATTTTTGGCCAATCCGAGGCGGATTGCCCAATCAGGCCGTTAAGTTCGGATCGGGCAATCCGGCCGGATTGAGGACTTAGATTTTTGGCCAATCCGAGGCGGATTGCCCAATCGAGGCCCGTTCGGGTTCGATCGGGCAATCCGGCCGGATTGAGGGACTTAGATTTTTGGCCAATCCGAGGCGGATTGCCCAATCCGAGGCCGTTCGGGTTCCGTCGGGCAATCCGGCCAGTTGAAACTTAGATTTTTGGCCAATCCGAGGCGGATTGCCCAATCAGGCCGTTCGGGTTCCGGTCGGGCAATCGGCCAGTTGAGGACTTAGATTTTTGGCCAATCCGAGGCGGATTGCCCAATCCGAAGGCCGTTCGGGTTCCGGTCGGGCAATCCGGCCGGATTGAAACTTAGATTTTGGCCAATCCGAGGCGGATTGCCCAATCGAGGCCGTTCGGGTTCCGGTCGGGCAATCCGGCCAGTTGAGGACTTAGATTTTTTGGCCAATCCGAGGCGGATTGCCCAATCGAGGCCGTTCGGGTTCGATCGGGCAATCCGGAGTTGAGACTTAGATTTTTTGGCCAATCCGAGGCGGATTGCCCAATCGAGGCCGTTCGGGTTCCGGTCGGGCAATCCGGCCGGATTGAGGACTTAGATTTTTGGCCAATCCGAGGCGGATTGCCCAATCCAGGCCGTTCGGGTTCCGGTCGGGCAATCCGGCCAGTTGAGGACTTAGATTTTTTGGCCAATCCGAGGCGGATTGCCCAATCCGAGGCCCGTTCGGGTTCCGGTCGGGCAATTCGGCCAGTTGAAACTTAGATTTTTTGGCCAATCCGAGGCGGATTGCCCAATCCGAGGCCCGTTCGGGTTCGATCGGGCAATCCCGGCGGATTGAGGACTTAGATTTTTTGGCCAATCCGAGGCGGATTGCCCAATCGAGGCCGTTCGGGTTCCGATCGGGCAATCCGGCAGTTGAGGACTTAGATTTTTTGGCCAATCCGAGGCGGATTGCCCAATCCGAGGCCCGTTCGGGTTCCGGTCGGGCAATCCGGCGTTGAGGGACTTAGATTTTTGGCCAATCCGAGGCGGATTGCCCAATCCGAGGCCGTTCGGGTTCCGTCGGGCAATCCGGCCAGTTGAGGACTTAGATTTTGGCCAATCCGAGGCGGATTGCCCAATCCGAGGCCGTTCGGGTTCCGGTCGGGCAATCCGGCCCAGTTGAGGACTTAGATTTTTTGGCCAATCCGAGGCGGATTGCCAATCAGGCCCGTTCGGGTTCCGGTCGGGCAATCCGGCAGTTGAGAAACTTAGATTTTTTGGCCAATCCGAGGCGGATTGCCCAATCAGGCCCGTTCGGGTTCCGTCGGGCAATCCGGCGGATTGAGGACTTAGATTTTGCAATCCGAGGCGGATTGCCCAATCAGGCCCGTTCGGGTTCGATCGGGCAATCCGCAGTTGAGAAACTTAGATTTTTTGGCCAATCCGAGGCCGGATTGCCCAATCCGAGGCCCGTTCCGGGTTCCGATCGGGCAATCCGGCTTCGGATTGAGAAACTTAGATTTTTTGGCCAATCCGAGGCCGGATTGCCCAATCGAGCCCGTTCGGGTTCCGATCGGGCAATCCGGCGGATTGAAACTTAGATTTTTGGCCAATCCGAGGCGGATTGCCCAATCGAGGCCCGTTCAGGTTCGATCGGGCAATCCGGCCCGGATTGAGGGACTTAGATTTTTTGGCCAATCCGAGGCGGATTGCCCAATCGAGGCCGTTCGGGTTCGAGTCGGGCAATCCGGCCAGTTGAGGACTTAGATTTTTTGGCCAATCAGGCGGATTGCCCAATCGAAGGCCCGTTCGGGTTCCGATCGGGCAATCCGGCCAGTTGAGGACTTAGATTTTTGGCCAATCCGAGGCGGATTGCCCAATCCGAGGCCCGTTCGGGTTCCGATCGGGCAATCGGCCGGATTGAGGGACTTAGATTTTTGGCCAATCCGAGGCGGATTGCCCAATCAGGCCCGTTCGGGTTCCGATCGGGCAATCCGGCCGGATTGAGAAACTTAGATTTTTTGGCCAATCCGAGGCGGATTGCCCAATCAGGCCGTTCGGGTTCCGTCGGGCAATCGGCGGATTGAGGACTTAGATTTTTGGCCAATCCGAGGCGGATTGCCCAATCCGAGGCCCGTTCGGGTTCGGTCGGGCAATCCGGCCAGTTGAGACTTAGATTTTTGGCCAATCCGAGGCGGATTGCCCAATCGAAGGCCGTTCGGGTTCCGGTCGGGCAATCCGGCCGGATTGAGACTTAGATTTTTGGCCAATCCGAGGCGGATTGCCCAATCGAGGCCCGTTCGGGTTCCGGTCGGGCAATCCGGCCAGTTGAGGACTTAGATTTTTGGCCAATCCGAGGCGGATTGCCCAATCAGGCCGTTCGGGTTCCGTCGGGCAATCCGGCAGTTGAGGACTTAGATTTTTGGCCAATCCGAGGCGGATTGCCCAATCGAGGCGTTCAGGTTCCGTCAGGCAATCCGGCCAGTTGAGGACTTAGATTTTTTGGCCAATCCGAGGCGGATTGCCCAATCAGAGCCGTTCGGGTTCCGTCAGGCAATCCGGCCAGTTGAGACTTAGATTTTTGGCCAATCCGAGGCGGATTGCCCAATCGACCCGTTCAGGTTCGATCGGGCAATCCGGAGTTGACTTAGATTTTTTGGCCAATCCGAGGCGGATTGCCCAATCGAGCCGTTCAGGTTCCGTCGGGCAATCCGGCCAGTTGATTTTTTGGCCAATCCGAGGCGGATTGCCAATCCGGCCGTTCAGGTTCCGATGCAATCCGGCGGACTTAGATTTTTTGGCCAATCCGAGGCGGATTGCCCAATCGAGCCGTTCGGGTTCCGGTCGGGCAATCGGATTGAGACTTAGATTTTGGCCAATCCGAGGCGGATTGCCCAATCAGGCCCGTTCGGGTTCCGGTCGGGCAATCCGGCCGGATTGAGGACTTAGATTTTTTGGCCAATCCGAGGCGGATTGCCCAATCGAGGCCGTTCGGGTTCCGGTCGGGCAATCCGGCCGGATTGAGAAACTTAGATTTTTTGGCCAATCCGAGGCGGATTGCCCAATCAGGCCCGTTCGGGTTCCGTCGGGCAATCCGGCCAGTTGAAACTTAGATTTTTTGGCCAATCCGAGGCGGATTGCCCAATCCGAGGCCCGTTCGGGTTCCGTCGGGCAATCCGGCCGGATTGAGGACTTAGATTTTTTGGCCAATCCGAGGCGGATTGCCCAATCGAAGGCCGTTCGGGTTCCGGTCGGGCAATCCGGCCAGTTGAGGACTTAGATTTTTTGGCCAATCCGGCGGATTGCCCAATCGAGGCCGTTCGGGTTCCGATCGGGCAATCCGGCAGTTGAGAAACTTAGATTTTTTGGCCAATCCGAGGCGGATTGCCCAATCAGGCCCGTTCGGGTTCCGGTCGGGCAATCCGGCCAGTTGAGGACTTAGATTTTTGGCCAATCCGAGGCGGATTGCCCAATCCGAGGCCGTTCGGGTTCCGTCGGGCAATCCGGCCGGATTGAGGACTTAGATTTTTGGCCAATCCGAGGCCGGATTGCCCAATCCGAGGCCGGATTGCCCAATCCGAGGCCCGTTCCGGGTTCCGATCGGGCAATCCGGCTTCCGATTGAGAAACTTAGATTTTTTGGCCAATCCGGGCGGATTGCCCAATCGAGGCCGTTCGGGTTCGATCGGGCAATCCGGCCAGTTGAGCTTAGATTTTTTGGCCAATCCGAGGCGGATTGCCCAATCGAGGCCGTTCGGGTTCCGTCGGGCAATCCGGCCAGTTGAGAAACTTAGATTTTTGGCCAATCCGAGGCGGATTGCCCAATCGAGGGCCGTTCGGGTTCCGATCGGGCAATCCGGCGGATTGAGGACTTAGATTTTTTGGCCAATCCGAGGCGGATTGCCCAATCAGGCCGTTCGGGTTCGGTCGGGCAATCCGGCGGATTGAGGACTTAGATTTTTGGCCAATCCGAGGCGGATTGCCCAATCAGGCCCGTTCGGGTTCCGGTCGGGCAATCCGGCAGTTGAAACTTAGATTTTTGGCCAATCCGAGGCGGATTGCCCAATCGAGGCCCGTTCGGGTTCCGTCGGGCAATCCGGCAGTTGAAACTTAGATTTTTTGGCCAATCCGAGGCGGATTGCCCAATCGAGGCCCGTTCGGGTTCCGATCGGGCAATCCGGCCGGATTGAAACTTAGATTTTTGGCCAATCCGAGGCGGATTGCCCAATCAGAGGCCGTTCGGGTTCGATCGGGCAATCCGGCCGGATTGAGGACTTAGATTTTTTGGCCAATCCGAGGCGGATTGCCCAATCGAGGCCGTTCGGGTTCCGATCGGGCAATCCGGCGGATTGAAACTTAGATTTTTGGCCAATCCGAGGCGGATTGCCCAATCAGGCCGTTCGGGTTCCGTCGGGCAATCCGGCCAGTTGAGAAACTTAGATTTTTGGCCAATCCGAGGCGGATTGCCCAATCAGGCCCGTTCGGGTTCCGGTCGGGCAATCCGGCCGGATTGAGGACTTAGATTTTTTGGCCAATCCGAGGCGGATTGCCCAATCGAGCCCGTTCGGGTTCCGGTCGGGCAATCCGGCAGTTGAGAAACTTAGATTTTTGGCCAATCCGAGGCGGATTGCCCAATCAGGCCGTTCGGGTTCCGTCGGGCAATCCGGCGGATTGAAACTTAGATTTTGGCCAATCCGAGGCGGATTGCCCAATCGAGGCCGTTCGGGTTCGATCGGGCAATCCGGCGGATTGAAACTTAGATTTTTTGGCCAATCCGAGGCGGATTGCCCAATCGAGGCCGTTCGGGTTCCGGTCGGGCAATCCGGCAGTTGAGGACTTAGATTTTTTGGCCAATCCGAGGCGGATTGCCCAATCGAGGCCCGTTCGGGTTCCGTCGGGCAATCCGGCAGTTGAGAAACTTAGATTTTTTGGCCAATCCGAGGCGGATTGCCCAATCGAGGCCGTTCGGGTTCCGATCGGGCAATCCGGCCGGATTGAAACTTAGATTTTTGGCCAATCCGAGGCGGATTGCCCAATCGAGGCCCGTTCGGGTTCCGGTCGGGCAATCCGGCCGGATTGAGGACTTAGATTTTTTGGCCAATCCGAGGCGGATTGCCCAATCCGAGGCCCGTTCGGGTTCCGGTCGGGCAATCCGGCAGTTGAGGACTTAGATTTTTGGCCAATCCGAGGCGGATTGCCCAATCCGAGGCCCGTTCGGGTTCCGGTCGGGCAATCCGGCAGTTGAGGACTTAGATTTTTTGGCCAATCCGAGGCGGATTGCCCAATCGAGGCCCGTTCGGGTTCCGGTCGGGCAATCCGGCAGTTGAGGACTTAGATTTTTTGGCCAATCCGAGGCGGATTGCCCAATCGAAGGCCGTTCGGGTTCGGTCGGGCAATCCGGTTGAGGACTTAGATTTTTTGGCCAATCCGAGGCGGATTGCCCAATCGAAGGCCGTTCGGGTTCCGGTCGGGCAATCCGGCGCCAGTTGAAACTTAGATTTTGGCCAATCCGAGGCGGATTGCCCAATCGAGGCCCGTTCGGGTTCCGTCGGGCAATCCGGCGGATTGAGAAACTTAGATTTTTTGGCCAATCCGAGGCGGATTGCCCAATCAGGCCGTTCCGGGTTCCGTCGGGCAATCCGGCCGGATTGAAACTTAGATTTTTTGGCCAATCCGAGGCGGATTGCCCAATCGAGGCCCGTTCGGGTTCGATCGGGCAATCCGGCCAGTTGAGGACTTAGATTTTGGCCAATCCGAGGCGGATTGCCCAATCGAGGCCCGTTCGGGTTCCGTCGGGCAATCCGGCCAGTTGAAACTTAGATTTTTTGGCCAATCCGAGGCGGATTGCCCAATCAGGCCGTTCGGGTTCGGTCGGGCAATCCGGCAGTTGAGGACTTAGATTTTTGGCCAATCCGAGGCGGATTGCCCAATCGAGGCCGTTCGGGTTCCGGTCGGGCAATCCGGCCAGTTGAGAAACTTAGATTTTTGGCCAATCCGAGGCGGATTGCCCAATCAGGCCCGTTCGGGTTCCGATCGGGCAATCCGGCCAGTTGAAACTTAGATTTTTTGGCCAATCCGAGGCGGATTGCCCAATCCGAAGGCCCGTTCGGGTTCCGGTCGGGCAATCCGGCCAGTTGAGGACTTAGATTTTGGCCAATCCGAGGCGGATTGCCCAATCGAAGGCCGTTCGGGTTCCGTCGGGCAATCCGGCGGATTGAGGACTTAGATTTTGGCCAATCCGAGGCGGATTGCCCAATCGAGGCCGTTCGGGTTCCGATCGGGCAATCCGGCGGATTGAGGGACTTAGATTTTTGGCCAATCCGAGGCGGATTGCCCAATCAGGCCCGTTCGGGTTCCGATCGGGCAATCCGGCAGTTGAGGACTTAGATTTTTGGCCAATCGAGGCGGATTGCCCAATCCGAGGCCGTTCAGTTCGGTCGGGCAATCGGCCAGTTGAAACTTAGATTTTTTGGCCAATCCGAGGCGGATTGCCCAATCCGAAGGCCCGTTCGGGTTCGGTCGGGCAATCCGGCGGATTGAGGACTTAGATTTTTGGCCAATCCGAGGCGGATTGCCCAATCAGGCCGTTCGGGTTCCGGTCGGGCAATCCGGCCAGTTGAAACTTAGATTTTTTGGCCAATCCGAGGCCGGATTGCCCAATCCGAGGCCCGTTCCGGGTTCCGATCGGGCAATCCGGCTTCGGGTTGAGAAACTTAGATTTTTTGGCCAATCCGAGGCCGGATTGCCCAATCCGAGGCCCGTTCCGGGTTCCGATCGGGCAATCCGGCAGTTGATTGAGGACTTAGATTTTTGGCCAATCCGAGGCGGATTGCCCAATCGAGGCCCGTTCGGGTTCCGGTCGGGCAATCCGGCCAGTTGAGAGGACTTAGATTTTTTGGCCAATCCGAGGCGGATTGCCCAATCGAGGCCGTTCGGGTTCCGGTCGGGCAATCCGGCGGATTGAAACTTAGATTTTTGGCCAATCCGAGGCGGATTGCCCAATCGAAGGCCCGTTCGGTTCGGTCGGGCAATCCGGCGGATTGAAACTTAGATTTTGGCCAATCCGAGGCGGATTGCCCAATCAGGCCGTTCGGGTTCCGATCGGGCAATCCGGCCAGTTGAAACTTAGATTTTGGCCAATCCGAGGCCGGATTGCCCAATCCGAGGCCCGTTCCGGGTTCCGATCGGGCAATCCGGCTTCGGGTTGAGAAACTTAGATTTTTTGGCCAATCCGAGGCCGGATTGCCCAATCCGAGGCCCGTTCCGGGTTCCGATCGGGCAATCCGGCTTCGGATTGAGAAACTTAGATTTTTTGGCCAATCCGAGGCCGGATTGCCCAATCCGAGGCCCGTTCGGGGTTCCGATCGGGCAATCCGGCCGGATTGAGGACTTAGATTTTTTGGCCAATCCGAGGCGGATTGCCCAATCCGAGGCCCGTTCGGGTTCCGATCGGGCAATCCGGCCAGTTGAGGGACTTAGATTTTTTGGCCAATCCGAGGCGGATTGCCCAATCAGGCCCGTTCGGGTTCGATCGGGCAATCCGGCCAGTTGAGAAACTTAGATTTTTGGCCAATCCGAGGCGGATTGCCCAATCAGGCCGTTCGGGTTCCGTCGGGCAATCCGGCGGATTGAGAAACTTAGATTTTTGGCCAATCCGAGGCGGATTGCCCAATCAGGCCCGTTCGGGTTCCGATCGGGCAATCCGGCAGTTGAGGACTTAGATTTTTGGCCAATCCGAGGCGGATTGCCCAATCGAGGCCGTTCGGGTTCCGTCGGGCAATCCGGCCGGATTGAAACTTAGATTTTGGCCAATCCGAGGCGGATTGCCCAATCCGAGGCCGTTCGGGTTCCGATCGGGCAATCCGGCGGATTGAGGACTTAGATTTTTGGCCAATCCGAGGCGGATTGCCCAATCAGGCCGTTCGGGTTCCGTCGGGCAATCCGGCCCAGTTGAGGACTTAGATTTTTGGCCAATCCGAGGCGGATTGCCCAATCGAGGCCCGTTCGGGTTCGATCGGGCAATCCGGCAGTTGAGGACTTAGATTTTTGGCCAATCCGAGGCGGATTGCCCAATCAGGCCGTTCGGGTTCCGGTCGGGCAATCCGGCCGGATTGAGGACTTAGATTTTTGGCCAATCCGAGGCGGATTGCCCAATCGAAGGCCCGTTCGGGTTCGGTCGGGCAATCCGGGCCGGATTGAGGACTTAGATTTTTTGGCCAATCCGAGGCGGATTGCCCAATCGAGCCCGTTCGGGTTCGATC
>JAYDZW010000039.1:0-163228 GCA_036172225.1 Cryptocoryne crispatula var. balansae
AGCCCGTGTATGATATAGACATACTAAACGGGACTCCTCATCATCATCCGTAGATAAGTCCTCCGTCCTCTGGCCAAATGTATGATATAGCCAGGCCAACCTCAACATAGAAGGACTCTGACTATAAGGTTCGTTCTCATCTCCCTCCTCCGGCCGGATACCTAAAAAGTGTCCACATACGTCTGGCCAAGTGTTAAAGTCCCTAGAAGGAACACGGGGATAGGAAATGACCGGGGGCCCATCTATCCTAAGACCCATAATAATAGACACATCTTAGAGGGTCACTGTCATCTCCCCCCGGGGAAAATGAAAAGTAAACATCTTCGGACGCCATCATTCCGCAAGAGCGGTGATTAATTGCCTATCTAGAGTAATGGCACATAAATGACGCAAATGAACAAAACCTGCTACTTCCAAATACCCTAAGACTATGGGATTGTCAATTGCCCACGGGGGACATTTGACGAAAATGTGATACCAAATATAATGTAGAACCCGCCTGAAAAAATTAAAATTTGAGTGCAATATGAATTATACTTTAACTACACAAATTGAAGCATCCATACAATTGCATGTAATGAAAGTAATGTTAATACCTCAAGATTCGCCAAACAATACTAATGTTGTTCATATAGCAGCGATGCATCACGAGGGCCTCGTCTATCCATGCCTACATATCATGAATTAACAAAATTCACAGAATTAACAGAAGAATAATTTTAACAAAATAAATTATTATTCTAAAATGAAATGAATTAACAAAAATAGTGTCGTGGATTCTAAAAACAACTATACTACTTTTTTGGTAAAATTACGCACCATGGATTCCTACGGCAAGTTGACCGGTTGTGTTCTCGTTCTTTACAAATGCTACATGCATTTTGTTGTCCGTTCGGGTCACGATCCATCACCATTGGGTAATGTTTAGTTCATGGTCTTCTAGTCTTCCGATATTAGAAGGTGGCAACAACAGAATTATGTTTCTTTCTGCGTCAAATGATGGCCAATAGTGTGCATCCAGAACGGTGTGAAATTCATTTTCATAACTTTGACGATAATAAGCATTGGTGTACCACTCTAATGTGCATGCATATCGATCCCAGTTAACCGAACCGAGATCAGTTAAAACATGCTTACATGGAAAGTGTCTAAGCATAGGCTCACAGCACGTGCATGTAATTGACTCACGGTTAATATCAACTCGAAATACACGGTCATGTGCATCGTTCAAATACCACTCACCAATATTGACCCGGGCTTGAATGATGATCTCGTGACTTTTTTTTTTCAGGACAAGCAATTTCTTCCCAAATTTAGTGGTCAGCTATGTTTCCATGTTCAAGCCACATGCACGACGTTGAAAAAATATAAGCCTAAGTCGATGATATGTTATGTGTACTAAAGCATGAATAGGCAAACCTCTTGCAATTTTCAAAACACTATTAAAATATTCTGAATAATTGGTTGTTATTATTCCAAATCTTTTATTATTAGTGTCAAATGCCAGAGCCCAGTGTTCTGGATTCACTTGGAACAACCAATCGTATGCATCAGACACCTCAATCGTATATTCTCCATTCGCTTGTTGAATTCTAGATCGTTAGAAGCCATGCATACATTGTACATTCTTCTAAATAGATCTTTCCCGTTGAAATGTGTTTGAAAATTTTGTCGATAGTGTCGAAGACAATAATGGTGGGCCGCTAAAGGAAACCATCTTTTTGATTGCATTCTTGATGCTCACATGCCTATCGAAATGATACATACTTCATGCCTTCGTTCGCCATAAATGGAATATAGGACAACATCTGTTAAAAGAACCACGATCATGATCGATCGTTGTCACTATTTACAATTGCAAATGCAATTTGAAACAAGCTTTGATTGGCGTCCACACCACACGCAACTAGAAGTGTACCACGGTATTTCCCGTGAAGAAATGTACTATCTACACTTATAATTGGGCGGCAAGAGCGCCAACCTTCAATGCATGGCACAAAACTCCAGAAGAATAATAATAATTTTTGGCTATCACTGTCACACAAATAAGTATATATTGTCCCTAGTATAGTCATCTTAACCGCTTCCATGTATCTCAACAAATGTGCGTAGGAACTCTCCCAATCCCCAAACAACCTTTTGAAGGTTTTTCTTCTCGCATTCCAAGTCTTGTAATAGGAAGGTCTTAGGGAATACTTGACTTAAATCATATCCATGATGTCTCTTGGTCGGATATATAAGCGAGATCGAACAATAGACATGATTAAGTGACAGATTGTGGTGCATGTCAATTGCTTATGAGCCATGTTGTAAATAGGAGTGAAACATGTATGATTATTTTCAAAACTCAAAATTTTTCACAACCCTCCGACCCGAGTACTGATAGATGCATGTAGTTTCCACTTACACCCTTCACATCTTGATGAACAAATTAAAGTAAGCTTGGATTTTGTTGATCTATCTGTTTAGTGTTGGACGTTCCGCTTCAATGCCCAAGTAGCAACTGCCTGTACGACAACTTCTTTACATCTAAAAACATCTCCAGCAGAAAGGTTATCTGATAGAAATGTATGCTCTACAAGCCAATCATATATGATATAATTTGACATTTCTAGAAATATCTCATTCAATTAATTAGGCAAATCTTCATTATAAGCTCTTATTAGAAGCGAATATCATAATGAAGTCCTTGATCAAATACAATGATGATTAAATCATGATGAGATCATGATAATGAGATTGATCATCTGTGAGGTATTTGATCTAAATGTTCCTAGTCATAGGATACTTGAGACGGGACATCAAGGATCCGGATAGACTAGTGTATGTGATGTCTTCTCATGTGATGAGGACGACCGATCTCATTGGTCATTAGTGTGGAGACACTGAGATACACATACAGGTGCTCATTAGTTGAATGAGTTCACTGAACTGACCGAATTAGAAACCCTGAATGGTATCTTACCTAACTGTCTATCAGGGTTTTCTATCATCACGGTTGCATGGTTGGATCTTTGACCTGAGTCGCCAAAGATGCCTTGTTGGGTGGAACTTGTGCTTTGACCATTGACTTATGGATCACAATTTAGATGGTCCTATATAGCGATGGATCGGGTACAAGGAAAATTCGATGGAGGCAATTGAGTGGACAACAAGGGATCGTCCACTCTCGGTAAGTGAGAGTGAATGTCCTATGGGATAGTACTCTAAATCCCCGGCCAGTAGATAGGATAATTGGAAAAGGAGTTTTCCAATTGATCCAATTCCGAGTACAGATCCCCATGTAGCCAATTTGGTACACTAAGGAGTTGACAGTCGATGCCGTACTCCTTTCCGACCGGGACATTGGATGGATGATGGTTTATATCCATGTGGTAACTGATGATGGAAATGCTCAATGGAGATGAGATTATCCCCATAGCCATTTGGGATCATGGGATGTGGCTTGTACCCTTCATGATCGGTAGGCCGATTAATCTGTTATCGGATAACGGATTTAATTAAATTAAATAGAATTATTCTATTTTATTTAGGTCTCAACCAAATAGGCTATTGGGCCTAGTGGGTCACACACAAAAGGACTTATCCACAAGTACATGGGCAAGGGCGTAATTTATAGAGATTTTGGGTTTTTATGAAAAATTCCATAATTCTCTATAAATACTAATGGTTTCAGCCAAACCCCATCAAGCCAAGGGTGAAAACCACGTCCCAAGCCTCCTCCCTACCTCCTCTCTCAACAAGGTGTCCACGGTCGATGGAGCTCCGTTCGGGAAGAGTTCTCGAGGTCGGCGCAAAGGGAGAACTCCGCGTGGATGAAGTTCGTGTGGATACTGCTGGAGACCGGACACTTGAACGGTTTGAAGAGCTTGAGAAGCTCATCTCCTTCCTCTCCATGGGATTATATGAATCCCTATCAGGTATATTCGAACCCGATTTGATTGGTTTTCGGTTTTCGTCGTTCGGTTCTGATTGAGACGGATTCTAAAGGAACCCATAGGAATCGTCGCTTCCGCTGCACCAAATTTTAATGGACGATTCCTTACATCATCAACATTTTCTCCTTCACCTCTTGGTACAATTGTTTCTTCTCCTCCAACATCCTCGTCATCACTCTCTATGTAAACATTGCTTGCGATGGCGTTATTGATCCAAGTGGTGTCTTCGCCATCATGATATGCATCAACTGCCATAATACTATTTACCATCTCATTCGGTAGTTCTTCATTGTCACTTTCCAAATCATCACTATCACACTATTCATCTTGCTCATCTTCTACGTCGTACTACTCATTCAAAGTACTTTCGCTATTCTAACAACCTACTGTAGACACGCCAAATTCGCCTAATTCAGAGCATAAAACTCATGTTTTATAGGGTAACATGTGTGATTGACCTTATAATGATGCCGGGTCTTTTAAAGTTGACTTGGAGCTTCGCCGAACGAAATCGGATGCTTTCCGAAGTTTTCCGCAAAAAGCGGTAATTTCCGAGCGAAAGCCACACGTAAATCATGTAAACACGGAAATCGGCTGAATGACCAATGTCTAATGATCATTCATTGAAGGTTATGGTCATATTCACACCCCGGACAAGTTTTGTTGCATACCGTGCCTTTCCGGTTTGCCGTCGGAGTCATTTTGACCTGTATCGGATCTTCTGTTCACTACCCTAACTTCCAGATAAAATTCTGAAGTTTTGGAGGGTGTGATGGCTGATTTTATGCTATAGAAAGCTTCTTCGGCCTGTTATCTTTCCAACGCAACAAACGGCGTCGAATTCCGAGTTTGGGAGTATTCGCAATGGCTTCCGGAAGAAGGACGCGCGAAACCAGTCCCATGCGCCCGGGTTCCTGGTCACATGCGCCCGGGACCCAGGGCACGTGGCCATGCGCCCTACCAGTGAGGCACGTGACCTTGTGCCCTCACTTGAGGGCACATGCGCCCCACCTTGGAGGCACGAGGGACCCAGTTTTCACCCGGACTCTACCACTGAACGGCCGGACCGGATAAGACCATTATCCTCGGGAACAGTGCCATGCGCCCTCACTGGGGGGCACATGCGCCCCTCAGTGGGGCGCAAGGCCCCTATTTTTTAGCATGGATCGCACTGCTCGTTCTCCTATAAATTAAATCCGATTCCGGTCGTTCCAAGGGCATGAGCACGACCCCCCAGGCATCTCAAGACATCCTATCACCCTCCTGCATCGATTTTGTGATTTTTAGAGAGAGAATTTCGGGGTTTTTAGAGAGAGAAAAGTCGGTTCAAGAGAAAAGAAGACTGTTCTGCAGGAGATCAGCCATGTCTCTCTTCTTCGGCCTCTACAGCAGTGTGTGGACGTATTCTGCCTGAGCTCTCTTCATCAAAGTTCTTCCTCTCCAAGTCTTATTGAGTTTACAATCGACGGCACTTGATTCAGAGGTCGGGGCTTGTCGTGACGAGCGCAGAAGCAAAGTCGCGCCTGGCAGATCCTGGACTGCTGCTCGGCTATTTCGACAACACAGATTTGGCTATATCTTCCTCTATTCACCTCAGAATCTTTCAGTTCTTTTTCCTATATCTTTGTTTAGTGATTATCCATCCTCCTATTATATTTTTAAATTTTTTTGCATTACTTTTACTCTGTTAACCCGGAAAATAAAAAAGGGGTTAGAGATAACCCGAATCCGGTCAGTTTCTAGTCAATTGTGTGTTTTTATGTTATTCTTTTTACATATGCTCCACTTTGTCTAGTTCTAATTGTCTATTTCACTTGTTTATTTTTATAGTTGCACAGAATATCAAGCACCCACCACGTTGAGGACTCTTCTTCATCGGCCGGCCGAAGAAGGAGAAGCTTTAACTCACACTCTTCACGCTAAGGTACACACGGTCATTTTAATTCTATAAATCGGAACCCACGGTTCCTGGCGACCACATTTATTTCTTCTCACCTTCCTCTCACATGACCCGAACCATCTCTTTGGTGATCGAGCGACGCCAAGGGATGAAAGTTCGGGGATCAATGTGAGTGTGGGACCGAGGTGAGAGTTGCTTTCCGAGTTTTATTCCTTTCTTTTCTCATCCCCTCTTGAGGTGACGATCTGGGTTCACGGACTTCCCTGAAAAGGAGAGGACCCCGTCGAATTTTCAGAGTAGACACCTACCACATTCTATGGACTAATATTACTTTCAACTTGAGACAACAATTGACCCATTGTTGGTTGATTATATGTTTGTGGATTCCAAGTACTACATCAAGCCTGATTTGTGATGTTTTGACATTCTTTTACGAAGTAAAGTATAATATCAGGTACTTCAACACATCTCGTCAACAGTGTTTGAGTGCTACTGTCATCAAGAACCTCATTCACACCATCAAAATAATTCTAAAGTAATCTTAAATTCATTGTTCCTGGGTTACAACCAATTGTATCAAATATAAAGCTCTTCAAGTCTTCGTGACTACATCCTTGTAATATCTTTATATTCTGTTCATATCCACTATAGTAAGAGACATACTCATTACTTATGGAAATCATTCCATCAAACATTATATGGACGTTGATTACCCTCGATGCCATATCTTTAATTGTTTCACACTAACCTGAAATTAACAAGTTGTTAGAATCTATACCCTTAATCGAATGAAAACGATTGTTACCGATATTTGGGACAGATTCCAGGACGATTCTTCACCCCTCCCCATCCCAAATTTACTCCTGATTCCGAACCAATTCATCCCTATTCCAAGTTTGCTCCC
The DNA here is from genome assembly GCA_036172225.1 of Cryptocoryne crispatula var. balansae. Classification (NCBI taxonomy): domain Eukaryota; kingdom Viridiplantae; phylum Streptophyta; class Magnoliopsida; order Alismatales; family Araceae; genus Cryptocoryne; species Cryptocoryne crispatula. The sequence goes on from JAYDZW010000039.1 coordinate 6,743, forward strand.
GATTCCGAACCAATCCGAACAAAATTGGATCAGAATCCACTAGATCCATAGAAATAGGAATCAAGTCCGATTACGAACTAATTCACCCCTCCCCATCCCAAATTTGCTCACGATTCCAAACCAATTCACCCCCCATCCCAAGTTTGCTCCCGATTCCGAACCAATCTGAACAAAATTGGATCGAAATCTGCTAGATCCATAAAAGAGGAATCAAGTCCGATTCTGAACCAATTCATCCCTCCCCATCCTAAATTTGCTCCCGATTCCGAACCAATTCACCCCCCATCCCAAGTTTGCTCCCGATTCCGAACCAATCCGAACAAAATTGGATTGGAATCCGCTAGATCATAAAAATAGGAATCAAGTCCAATTACGAACCAATTCACCCCTCCCCATCCCAAGTTTGCTCTCGATTCCGAACCAAATTGGTAATTAAATACATGGTGAATAAAGCAATATATATAAGGTCATAAATATATATTGTATATGTAAAATGTAAAGGGTCAACTATATATACACAAAATACGTGTGCATATATAAATCAACCCATATCAATACGAAGAATTCATCAATAAATGTGGAGGAATGATCCGAGTATTTATATGATTTTATATACATTCATCTAAGTAGATTAATGGAATTCATGAACAACAAATAAATATTGAAAATTGGAATGAAACATCCATTATAAACCCTAAACCGTCCTTGTGATCAAGTAAAAACTTGCATCTCTTCTAATCTAATGGAGGTGATATGAGCATAAAATCCTAAACCATCTTCTTGATAAAGAAAGGAAGAATTAGTACCTTAATCTGCCACCGCCGTCTGCCGTCCGCAGCCACCGTCTGCTGTCCGATGCTGCCGTCCTCCCATGAGACCCGCCGCCGTCCACCCAGGAGACCCGCCGCCGTCCACCGCCACTCGCTGTCAAGAGGAGATGAGCCGCGGTGAATGTGCAGGGTAGAATCGGGGGGGGTGAAAATCGAGGGGGGGGAGGGGTAAAACCTAACAAAAGTCGAGTTCTGAAAGCTCGACTTTTCTCCCAGGAGACCCGCCACCGTCCACCCAGGAGAGCTGCCCACCTAGGAGACCTGCCGCCGTCCACCGCCGTTCGCTGTCAAGAGGAGATGAGCCGCGGTGAATGTCCACGGTGGAATCGGGGGGTGAAAATCGGGGGGGGGGGAGGGGTAAAACCTAACAAAGGTCGAGTTTTTAAAACTCGACTTACAAGTCGAGCTTTCAGAACTCGACTTACAAGTCGAGCTTTCAGAACTCGACTTTCATCAAATCGTTGTTCAAAGTCAAGTTTTAAAAACTCAACTTTTCACTAAACCCGTATCTTCGTCATTAGCCAAGGTGGTTAAATTGTTTTGGGTCAAACTCAACTTTTCACTAAACCCTAAACCCTAAACTCGATTTTGACCAAAGTGTGTTAGATTTGCAAAATAAAATTTTAATGTGTTAGTTTTAAAAATAAAAAGTGTGTTAATTAAAAAAAACTCTCTACATAACGAGGAGAGTTTTTCTAATATAAAGTATATTCAAGTTAATGAATATAAAATATAATGTTTATAAATAAGCACTCCATATTAAATGAAAATTAGTGTGTTAGATTGACAATCTGTTTATAATTTCTAGTTAGGTTGAAAAAGAATGATTTATTTATATTATATTTTTAAATTTATTTTTATTTATATATTTAATTTTATATTAATTTTATAATATAATTATGTAAGGGTAAGAAGATATTTATAAAAATAAAAGATAAGTCAATATAAAATAACACAACAAAATATTAAAATATAGTTTTATTTTAAAATTTTACTTTTATCATACCAGATATAGTTATCTTCAAATTTTATCTTAACTAGCTGAAATCAAACATAATAAATATATGAATAGTCACGTCCAAAAGAGATCTCTTCTCCGCTGGTGACGATGAATATATATATATATATATATATATATATATATATATATCATATATGCACGTGTCTGTGACTGCAAACAGCAGCAGAATTTTTATTTTCTTATAAAGTAGAAAGCTTACAAGAAAAGAAAAACGAAAACAAGCATGCCGTAGGTTGATGCATACATTCTTTGGCGACGGCTACTTTGTTACAAATACATAAGGCGAATGGAAAGAGTGTCTCTCAACAGAAGCGTCGTCGTCGTCGTCCTCGGCAACGGCGAGCGCTAGGGTTGCGGCGCGCGGAGCACGGCTACGTGCTCGTCTTCTCCCAGACGCAGTAGTTGTTGCCGGAGGTCGCAATGCGGAAACCCGACGCGGGTAAGAGGTTCTGGATGTCCGCCTTGGGGCCGATCTTGACGATGATCTTCTCGTCGACCGCCGCCATGTACAGGTCGTTCTCGGCGGACAGTACCCGGAGGCTGCTCGTCTGGTTGACGCCGTTCCTGCTCCTGATCGCGATCAGCTGGCTTATGGCCTCCTTCAGTCCCCAGTCGAAGAAATGGTCGTAGAACTATAATCAAGTAAGAGACACACACAGAGATTAACCATTATTAGGGCTATGCAAAGAAGAAGAAGAAGAAGAAGAAGAAGAAGAAGAAGAAGAAGAAGAAGAAGAAGAAGAAGAAGAAGAAGTTGTACGTACGACGCAGGGGACACCAGGATGGGTGAGGATATATGCATAGCCTTGCATGACCTTGTCGGAGGGGAACGGCCACATCTGCTGGGTAGAGCCGGTGTCATGGTTGTCGACGAAGGTGACAGCCCTCTCCGGCGCCAGCCCGATCAGCCCAGGTGCGCGGCCATCGGCCCCCTTCAACCGCCATAGCTCCCCTTGCACGGCCGCCTGCAGCAGCCCCTTGGTGGTGAAGTCGAACGCCCTGGCCGGGCCTCCGGCACCCTGCGCCCACGCCGCGATCCTCCGCCGGTGCGCGTCCTGGTCGTAGGCCGGCTTGCTGCCTTCGTACGCCATGGGATCCCAGAACTCGCCCACCGCGAACGACGGGGCGGTGGCGGCGATGTATTTTCCGGCGAGGTTGGGCGCGTAACCCCGGGCGAAATCGAGGCGCCATCCGTCGAAGCCGACCTCGGCCTTGAGCCAGTTGAGCCACTGGGAGAGCTCGGCCTGGACCCTGGGGTTGAGGTGGTCGATGTCGGGGGCGCCGCCGAAGTCGGCGCCGGTGTCGGGGTTGCCGGTGCCGTCGGAGTAGGGGTCCCCGCGGCAGATCATGCCGGGGCCCCAGTCGAGGCGGCCGTCGGCCGTGCCGCCTTCGAAGATGCAGTAGACGCCGCGGCTGTCCATGTGGTCGGCGCAGCGGTGGTTGATGACGATGTCGGCGATGCACGCGACGCCGCGGTCGTGGAAGGCGCGGGTCAGCGACCGGAGCTCCGCCGTGCTGCCGTATTTGGACGAATCCAGATCGTATAACCGCCCGGGCATGTAGCCTGCAACGCCCCGAGGGTCTTAATAAAAATCAACAGAGTCGAAATATAATTTTGTAACATATTAAGTCATGGTATTTTAATTATTTATAGAAATCATAATTCCGTATCTATTTATTTGATAAAAATAACATACATACATTATAATATAGTAAGTACAAAAACATAAATTTTAAAAAGTATGATACATAAATATCATAAATAAAGATATATTATATCTAAAAAATAATAATAAATTAATATTCATTTGTTATTTTTAAATATCAGTTGATGTATATCATATATAGCCTTTTAAAATTACAGAATAATTTTAATTTTTGCAACAAACTCGCAACCAAGTGAAATCAGCGTTATTTAATATTGAGTGTGGATTGCCTCGTATGGCCGGTTGAGGGAGTTTCTCTACTCTCCTAATCAAAATATGTCCGGACCCAGGTCACTTTGACGGTTCAATTTCAAATTATTGAAATGTTAGTGAATTGTTCTTAAACTATCATTAAATTCTTACTAAGTTGCTACTAAATCTATACCAAGTCGTTATTGAACCGTTATGTAAACCGTTATTGGATCTTTACTAAGTCGCTCCGACTCTTGTCTAATAACTTGGTAAGAGTCCAATAATAATTTAATAAGAGTTTAGTGGTAGTTCAATAATTTCAACAACAATTTAATAATACTAGATTGAACCATCACTCTCATTAAGTCACTATTGAACACCGAAGAACAAGTCATTATTGAACAAGTGAATTTAGCTATCTCTGTAATAGTTCAATAAACTTATTGAACTATCACTTAACCGATATAAAAACTGTGATTATTTTTTATTAGAAATCGAGAAAACTCTTTTTTTAGTCGATTGAGATGATCTTCACTTATTTAATCTTTATCCCAATCGAGATTGAAAACGAGGACCTTGGGGCGCAACCGAATGAGACGGCGGCGGCAGCCACACATGGGTGACGCCGGCGGCGGCTATCTCCGGCACTTTGCTCCCGAGGAGGTTGTACCACCCGCCTTGCTGCTTCCAGGACTCCCAGTTGAAACCCTGCACGTCTCATCGCCGCCATGAGTACGTACTCTCGTCGGGTGCATATTGCAGCAACCATGACGAATAAGAAAGAAGAAAGATTTAATTAAACACACACGGCTACGTACTGATGTTATCTGATCCCAGTTACCTGGAGGAGAACCTGTCCCTGGGCTAAGGAGATGGAGGCGACCAGCAGAAGAGTGACAAGCGGAAGACCGGACGCCCTCATCGTTAAGGCCACCTTATCGAACACTGGTACCTGTCTCGTCCCCGTAGGACCTCTCTCATATATATAGAGAGCACCGCCGCGAGAACAGGAGAACAGGATCGCGGCGCCAGGAAACGTAGCCGACTGTCCAGGCACAGCACAGCCATGGATAAGGTCGTCCTTCCTTTCGGTGCCCGCGCGTACGGATAGGATAGGGGTGCCTGCTCAGCCGATCAGGACGTCCAAACTGAGACCTCAACCCTAACCCTGCCATCCCATTGGCGGCGTCCCACCGGGCGCCGGCACCGATGACGGCGGCCTGAGATCGAGTGACGGGGTTTCAGCTCTGAAGTCTCGGTTTGGACGTCAGCCATGGTCCGTTGCGGTTCTTAGAACGGTGACGAGGCGGCGGCGGGCGGCGGCACCCGGTTGGGCAGCGACCGCCATGCACGCAGACCGGCGAGAGAAATTAGGCGGCGAAGAGGTGCCGGCCGATCGGAAGTACCGTAGGGTGCAATTGAGTCGAGCAGAGTTTAGTAAAATTGTGTTCTAGTTCGATCGATTTCGAACTCACATTTTTTATTCAAATTTAATTTAATTTAAATTTGATGGATTCGAGTTCAACTCGTTCATCTGTTATTTATTTAAACGAGTCAACTTTTTTCTAATTCGAATCAAATTCATATTTAAATTTATGTTTGAATTTGCGGTTGAGCTCATTTATTTGAAATTTAAATTCATATATTAAAAAAACATTTTAAATTATTGTTTAGACATAAAAATATAAATTTATATAATATTAAAAATTAAATATATAATAAATTAAATATATTTTTAATTTAATTATTTAATAAATAAATAATTGAATAATTAATTATTTATTTAATTGAGTATTTAATCGAATATTAAAATCGTGAATTTATCGAGTCAAACATCTCTCTTCAGACTTGGCTCATTTATAAGTCAAATTTTTTTGTTCAAACTTGTTTTTGTTAAAATAATCGTAGTTAAACTTTTAACGAATCGAGTATCAAACTATTCGTCCAACATATTACCATCCTTAGATGTTGGTTGCTAGGTTCAAGGAGAGTTAGGAATGGTGTGGAGGGGACAGCACCTGGACAGTTGATATTAAAGATTTTATCTACTTTTTATCTTTTAGTTAGGAACTCGGCGGTATAAAATTCTCCTTTCTACCGCCAACAAACTTTTGACAAAAAATTTAAATGAGCAGATCTTGAGCTTACTCCTTGTTCGATAGACTAGAAAGTAACTCCACTTAATAGTTAATTATATATTTATTTTAAAAATAAATTATAAATATCAATAATTATATATTGTCACTTAAATAAAAATTCAATTTATATTGAGTTTCATGAATGAATTAAAATTAAAATTTCATAAATAAATTTAGATTAATGTTGATTTTTATAAACCAGTTTGTATCAAACGCAAACTTGAATTATGGACTTAATTTTGGTTAAGCTATTATTGGAGAAGGACTTCAACTCAACTTGATTAAAAAATAAATAAAACTTAAGAATAAAGCATACTGGCTTAAAATTAAACTCATGTAGAGTCAAACTTTAAATATACTACCTGGCCAAGCTAGACTCAGTTTCACCAATACTACATTGACTCTCACTCCTTTGTTGTAAGAGGAGAGTGGATCACCTTAGTTCTTCGATGGAGGGAACTCCTGCAGTCTCCAACCGGATGACGTCATGTATCGTGTAACGGAAGACAAGGTAGGCATATGATTTAATGAGGATGTGAAATGAGTCTAATGCCATTTAGGTAATGAGTCAATAGAGGGTCGGTAGTAGGTTTTCGAAATCTCGGTAGCGGGTTAGTAGAGGGTTAGTAGTGGGTCTTTGGAGTCTTAGTAGAGAGTTCGTAGTGTCGGTAGCAGATAAATAAAGGGTCAGTATCAAGTCTTCTGAACCTTAGTTGTAGGTCTTTAGAGATTCGGTAGCAAGTCATTGTAGCCTTGGTAGCAGGTCAGTAGAAGCTTAGTAACAGATCTTCGAAGCCTTGGTAATAGGTCTCGATAGCAAATCATCAAGGTTGGTAATGGATTTGGGAAGTCAAAATGGCAACATGTCATTATGTAAAGCACATCTTTGTCTCATCATCCATTATACCACGTGCAGTCACCCGGTTGGGACTGTGGGAGTTCCCTTCACTCGGGAACTGAGGTGACTTGAACTCATTATGATAGAGGTGGAGGGCATCCGAACTCATCTAAGGATACACCCATCAAACTGTATGATAATAAAAAATGGATACATGGATACAACTGGTTTAATGGATACTGTGTAACTCTGACCTGTGCTTTGGATAGTCAAGTAAGGTGGCCATGGATTGACCCAAAAAACAAGGACACTATCCAAGATATATCGTCATATAGATAATCATAACCAGGGAACCTCCATTGGCCATCACCCCTCCTGGTGTCCCCTATCGCCCTCCGAGTGAAACATCCATCACCCTTTCCACAGACCCCATCACCCCTCTCGGCAATGACCACGCCCTCCGTAGTAGCCCATCACCCCTCTGGGTAGACTCCCTCATCCCTTTTGGGGACGAACCTCCATCGCCCCTCTCAACGGCCCCCATCCCCCCTCTTGGTGGGGGCCACACCCTCCCCGACAGCCCCCAACGACCCTTCGGTGGCTCCTCTGTGCCCTCCCCAACAACCCCATCGCCCCTCTGGGTGGAACCCCCTCAACTCCCTCACCCCTACTCCTCCGAAGTCCCCCCCTCTTGACCCTCCTAGCCCCCTCGCCCCCCTACCCCTTAGAGGTTCCCCCCTTGGCTCTTCCAATTGACCACTCTTTCCTAGCCTAGACCCCCCTTGCCCCCTTGGCCCTCGACCTTCTCTCTCACTCCACTTGTCTCCCCCCTAGCCCCTTTGCCCCCTCGTTACACCTCCTCCCTCATATATCCCTGGCCCAACGGTAAAACCCCACCCCCTCTATTGCTCCATCCCTCCCAACCGACCCACGGAACCCCCCAACCCTTTGGCTGAGAACATCACCACTGTTGCCTCCACTCTCCCAGCTGACTCATAGACCTCGTTCCCCTTGGCGAAAACCCTCACACCTCCGACTTTCCTCAGGTATTGCATCTTTGCTAAGGTATACCCATCGTCGAGTGGTTTATTTTCCTTACTATTTTGAGATAGTCTTGGGGCCGAGGGGAGGAAGGCTATCTTTCTCCCTCTTAAAATCTATCTTAGTTATGTTGCTCCTATTCTAGTGGCTAGATTGTTATGTATGTAGATGTTCTATTTTTTGTGATGCACTTGATTTATGGAGCTCAGTTTATCTATGTCAGTATTCTTTGTGTTTTTCTTTTGTTGTCCTTTAGTAGTTTGTGATCTAAGTTTTGTTTTATTGTCTATCTATGTCCTCTTCTTGATCACAATCTTTATTTTACTTGTATATTTTTCGATGTTTGTCATTGTATCAGTGTATTTATACTTTTTTTAATATGAATATTTTATTTATCAAAAAAAGTCATATAGACAATCATCAAGGGAGGTACCATAGCATTAATTTCTCTATGTAGTTTGCCGACTAAACCTTGGATATATAACTTCTTCGCAGTCAGCGATGCTCATCCACCTCGGTTAATTTCGATGCACGGTAGCAGATAAAATGATTGTGACCCATACATATACATATGTATAAAATATCATCTTCAGGAAGGGTATGTAATTGATGCATAAAAGCATGATTCGTCAGGTCACAACCCGGGCCCGACCTAGTCGATTTTTCCCCTGACCGGCTCGACCAATCGGGTCAAGGCGGGTTGAAAAGTCATGCGACCTGGTGGCTGGGTCGTGCGATGGTAGGGGGGCCTCCAGCCCCCCCCCCCTTTCAGCCCCTTGGATAGCCCCCAAGGGGCTCTCCTTACCCTCACTCAATGCTCTCACTCTCATTGCTCTCAAATTTTGCTCAACATTATGCTCTTCTCTTCTTCATTTACTTAAAATTTTTCATTAAGTACTTTATTAGTTCATTTAGTATAATTATTTAATACTTGTTCCATTTATTAGTTACTTAATTAGTTCATTTAATATATTTATTTAATACTTATTTCATTCATTAGTTACTTAATTAGTTCATTCTTTTTAATAATTATTTCCTTACTTAAATAGCTAGTTAGCTAGATATTTAGTTTAGTAGTTACTTAATGAGATAATTAGTTTAAAGGTTTAGTTAATTATTTACTTAGTTAAATAATTAGTTAGTCATTTATTTTACATAATTAAAATTTTACTTAGATAAGTAGTCACTTACTAACGTCATTAGCTTTTTAAATAGTTAATTACTTACTTAATTAACAAGGGATGAAGTTGAATACGAGGGCATCATCACTTCACAAATACAAATGACATCATATCCTCCTATATCTCCTACAATATCTCTAAGTTTTATTAGCGAGGAGCACTACACACATGCGACCCAAGACGCTGATCATGGTACAAGACTGCAACATGGAGGAGGTCACCGTACGCATGGAGCTAGAGAACAATACCACGATGCCTCCAATTATGCACATGATTCATCTCAAAACTCTTAGTTCCCTACATATAGCCAAGAGTATTATGTAATGAATTATGTGGAGTCATCAAATACTTTGATTCAATCGACTTATAGCTATGGTGGCTCATTTGAATCAAGTTTTAGGATAATTTACCAAGGATCGACGAATATAATCGTCATGTATACATGTATCAAGTTTTGTACTCAACCCAAATAACATAGGAGAGTACGTAAACTACTTACAAAATATAGAACATGTCATATTAGAATAAAGTAAATAGATTATTTGTTTAAACCATGTCATTTATTTTTTGTATTTTTATTTTTTTTGAATTTTAAAACAATATATTAAAATAATAAAATTATGATCAGACTAGACTAAGTCGGTTTAAGAGTCTTGTGACCCGATTACTATCCACGACCTTGCCTTTCTTGTACAAAAGTAAGAACTTTTTTTTTCTTTTGTCATCAAAACTCTACGTATCCGGAGATACAGAACAGAAGTCGTTCAGTTTCCAGGCTGATTGTGTCCCTACATGCAGATATTTGGCCTATATGATCATAACATATCATGAATATCCGCACGTTATCCGTTGCAGGAGAACGTGCATGCTCACGTGCCGCGCGCTCTGAGAACCCTCCGACACGGCCAAAGGCTGTTAGAACTCATCCTTCCGCCTTGGAAACCAGAACCGACGTCATTTCCAGCCGCAGCAGCGCCGGGATCCGATGAGAGATGACATCGGAGAACAGTGGATAAAGATCAGCTAAGACAGATCGATAGAGAAGCAGAGAGAGAGAGAGAGAGAGAGTTGTGCCCGGTTGTCTCGCTGACTGGGAGGAAGAAGCTGACGATGACGGAGAGAAGCGATGGCCGGGCCTCGAATCTTAACAAGGCCGAAGAGCTATCCAACCAGAAGATAACGTGAAACCTAGCTAGCTGCCTCGGGGTTGCAAAAGCACTGGTTCCAGAAGGAAGCGACGATACTATCGCGTTCAGGATGGCGTACGTGTCGAGAGCTCCTTCACAGCAACGACGTACGTACGTAGGAGTTTTTGTTGGGTTTAGATTGATATTTTATGTGGTTCACATATTATATATTGGGGTGGACATGAACACATTATTCCGTGGGATCAATCAAAGTATAGCTGGGTCCGTGGAGAAGGAATTTAGGACCTCATCTGAACAAGCAAGCATGCCCCCTACCACCTCTCTTTTGGGGTCCTCAAACCCATATTCAACGGTCAGGTCTACAAGCTTGCTTTTGCTCTTATAAGTTGGACCCTAGAGCTCATCTTTTTCAATCAGGCCCTCACCCATATCTCTCTTAATTGAGGCCACACACCCATCTCTCTAAATTGGGCCCACACACTTATACCTCTCAATTAGGCCCACAAGCCCATCTTTCTTAATCGGGTACACATGTCCATCTCTATAAATCAGGCCCATTAGCCCATACCTCTGGCCCATCAATCAGACTCACGTGTGTCCATCTTTCTAGATCAACACCATGAGCCTACTCTCATTCTTTCTTTATTGGGCCCGTAAACCCACTTCTCTCAATCAAGCCCACAGTCCTATTTCCACCTTCCTAAATTGGGGTCGTGAGCCTATTTCTCTCGATCGGGTCTGTGAGCCCTTTCTCCCAATTGAGCATTTGAGCCCATTTTCTCAAATCTGGCCCTAGATCCCGTCTTCAATAATTGATTTTGCAAGCCGCTTTCTCTTAGTTGGGCCCATGAGCCTGCTCCTACTCTTTTTAATCAGGCCATCGTGCCCATCTCTCTAAAATTAGTCCACAACCCTATCATCATCAATCTTCAACCCCACGAGCCCATTTCCATTTTCTTGAACTAAGTTCACATGTCCATCCCTCTCAATTGGGCCACCAAGCCCATTTTCTTCAATCGGGCCCTTGAACCCCTCCTCGATTGAGCCCTATAACCTCTTTCTCTTAATAGAGTCCACAAACTCACTCCCAATCTTCTAAATCGAGCCTACGAGCCCATTTTTGATCTTCTTGGAGTGGGCTGCCAGCCCATCATAGTCAACAATTGGGCCCATTGGCCTACCTTCCTCAATCAGGCATGTGAGCATCATTGCTGACCTTTGGTCTATGAGTCCACTTCTACTTTATTGAATCAGACCTTTGAGCCCACTTTCCCAAATAAGGTCCACGAGCCCATCTACCATCATTCTGGCTCACTAGCCCATCATTGTCAATCCTTGGGCCCATAAGCCCCCTCCTATCAAATAGGCTCTCAAGCACATTCTCATTGATCAAGCCCATGAGCCCATTTTGACTTGTTATCTGAATTGTTTTTATTGGTCATTAATGTGAAGACACTGAGATACATACATAGGTGCTCATTAAAGAAATTAATTTACTTAATTGAATGAATTAAAAACCTTGCTTGGTATCTTATCTAACTGTCTATTAGGGTGTTATATCATCATAGTTGTATAATTGAATCTTTGAACTGAGTTTTCAAAGATGTCTTATCAAGCATATATTATGCTTTGGCTATTAACTTATGGATCAATAGTATGATGGTCCAGTATATGTTAATGGATAAGTATTGGTGCCATACCCCTATTTGACCAAGATATTGAATGGATGAGTGTTTATATCCATGCAGTAGCTGATGATGAAAAATGCTCCATAGAGATGAGATCATCCCAAAGTTGTTGGGGATCATAGGGCGTGGCTTGTATCTTACATGATCACAAGATCGTTGAATCTTTTTGTGAAAAAATCGTATTCCTATAAATAATAGTGAACTAAACCAAACCCTAACAAGTTAAGGGTGCCAACTTCATGGTTAGCCTTCTCTAACATCCTCTCCCACTTCAGAGGTCATTGATAAGTGGTGGAGCTTCATCTGAGACAAGTTAGAAAGTTTGACGTGCAAGAGAACTTGTCTATAGAGAAAGTTTGTGTGGATACCTCTAGATGGCCTGAAGAGTGAGGATACACTCATTCTTCTCCAATCTCAAGGGATTGGTTGAATCCTATGAATGTTTACTCAATTTTGTTCGAATATGGTTTTTTTGTTGCATCGTTCGGTTTTGATAGAGACAATGACATTAAAATTCAAGGATTTGTTGCTTACGCTACCTATAGAATGATTTCTTGCTATCACAGGTAGAGAAACCCTTTAACCTTTATGAAATCTATCAAGGATTTACCTTTACTTTCTACCATCTTGTCCCCAAGAATAGAGTAGGTTGACCAGATCTAGGCAGAACCCTATCCTATTAAAAGTTGAAGGTTTAAAGGATTCCAAATGAAGGATCTCCTCGCTTGTACATGGTTTGTACACTTACTCCTTGAAAAGCAAGTAGGGACATTTATCCCATGTGGACCTTGTAGACACGCACTTTGGCCTAGTTGGAGAGCTCAAATTCTTGTTTTCATGAAGCACATATGATTATCCTTTCAAAGAAACTGGGTTTTCCGAAAAAAATTGAGGTTTTCGATTCGACTGGCTGATCTGAACACTCACTGGGACCCGTCTTATTGAACTGACGCGGCTTATGATGCTAGCGCCCCATATATAGGGCACTTTGCCGCGTGGAGCAGAATTCCAGATTTGACCAAAGTGCCCTCTTTTGGGCTATAAATAAGCACTCATTTGGAGCTTTGAAGAGATTCCAACTCCGTGCCACCCTAGAGTTCATCCAACACTATGTTTTTAAGCCCTTAGCACCCTCCATAAGCCTTCAAACAGATCCAAATTTTCATTTCCAAAAGCCCAAAAATCTGTTGTTTCTGCCATCTAGAAACATGATTTTTCTTCAACTTTGAAGGCCTCTACCCACTATTTCCATTCCATCCAACGTCCAAACCTTCTACCACAAGCTTCATTTGTGTATTGGCTACAAGGAGGAGCTCCCACTTCGTCATGAAAGTCATCCGGTACTCCGGGGTGGCGCCGCGAATAGGGGAAGAAAGTCTGCACGAGCCTGTCCTAGCATCCCATAAACAGGGCACTTTGACCTTGGTCAACCCACCCCATAAAGGGGACACCTGCAGCTGGCGCCCCACATACAGGGCACTAGCAGTGGCAGAAACCGGTTTTGCACTTTCCGGATCCTGAACGTATATCCGATCAAATTTTCACTCTTTCTTTTTCATCTTAACTCCTGTCATCATGTTATTTAGCATGCATTAGGTCATTTTGCATCCCACAAATATTTTAAAACTTACCAAAAATAGGGGTTGAGATTTTCGTCCCAATCCGGTTAGTTCATCTCATTTTGCATGTTTAAGCTTCACATTGGACATGATGCCATACTCTCGCCAGAACTAATAGTCTTTTACTTGTTTTCGTGTTTTGTTTCCACAGAACATTCTTAGGTGAACCCGACCGAGGCGGAGCTTCGACCTGATCGGAAACAAAGAGCTCACTAAGGTTCTCTTCTTTCGGCCAGCTGAGAGAGGAGAAGTTAGAACTTAGCAATCTCCCCATTCCAAAAGGCACGACGGTCAAACTTGCTCTCTATTTCATTTACTTTATATCTTACCATACTTTGGAGTCTTCGGCTCTTGGCGACCAGTAACATTTTCTTCCAATGCGTGTCATTACCACTCGCCGAGTTTCCAAAATGAGTATAGGTTCTCAAGAACGAATGAAGAAAGAGGGATCCTTCGGATCCGTTCCGGGTGCTTACAGACCTAGGCAATGGCAGTTCTCTCCCCTACAAAAAAAATAAAAATACCAAAAGACAAACAAATTTGAGAAAACCAAAATCCAACAAAATTTTGAAATTTTGAAATTTTGAAAGAGAAAACAAAGTTAAAAATCTAAAAGACAAAAGAATCACAAAACCCTAAAAGCCCCAAAAAACAAAAATTTTCTAGAACCCAAGAAAAATATTTTTATTTGCATTCTACTTAATTGCATGCACCTTACATTTATGTTTCCTTTTGTGTAAGAACCAAATCGAAACAAAACATAAGATCTTTAAAACCTAAAATTTTCAAAGTTGCATGCCTTATGCACTCATATTTAATTTCAATTTTGCACCTTTACTTTTAAATAATACATATTTGATTTCTTACTGTTATCATTTACCTCGTTGACAAGGCTTACGTCCTTGAAAAAAGATCAAGAAAACTTTGCACTATCTTGCAAGGGACTAAATCATAATAAAAATCTAATCATCTTTTTTTCAAGTGAATACAAGAAGAAATTTGGACTCCACACAAGGGAGAAAGCATGTCAAATCTTCTCCTCAGGCACTTGATTGGAGATATCAAAAATGATAAAAAATTAGAAAATTAAAAAAACTACAAAAGGGCTTTTTCCAACCCCATCGATTCTTGCATTAAATTCTTGCATCAATTCTTGCATTCCATCAATCTCAAGTTTAAAAGAGGCTAAGCTCAAGAACCCTTTCAACAAAATCAATGACAGCTTAACTAATTTTTAGGCATGTAGATAGGTCAAAGTTGTACATATGAGGATGATGGTTCCCATATAGGTATCTTGACCCATTGTATACAATCTATATCTCCAACTATGTTTGTAATAAGTATTTGCATTTTTTAACCCAACATGCATCATTTTCATGCATCTTATATCCTACCATGCCTTATTTCTACCACAACTTAATACCCCACTATGGCAAGTTTGTTCAAGTTGCATTGTATTTGCCATCATTACATCTTTTCCACCCTACTAAGGCCTTCTACATGTCCCACCATGTTTTGAGATACTTCCAAGTCATTCATATTTCCACCATGATTTATATCCCACTGTGTTTGCCATTATAATTTCCCACTATGGTATTTTCTTCCACTCAAGGATTCTACAATCGGAATCGACAGGGACCAATTCAATTTCGAATTGGTTGGTCTGATTTGACTGATTCCCAGGAAAAAAAATTAATTCAAAATAAGTCCAAATCAATTTTTTTGCTTCAAAAAATTCGAAAAATTTTTTAAAAATACAAAACACTCTAAAAAATTCTTAAAAATATGATTTAGTGTCTAACATGTCATAAGAACCATAACACATGATTATTACAAATTTAAAATATAAATGACAAATGATAGTGATACAATCATACAAATGATTTACCTTTCACCAAAATTGCTGATATTGAGTGTCATCATCCTTTTTGCTCTGCTCATAAGTACCTCATTCATTATTATTCTTCATGATTAGTGTAGGGCTTCTGGACCCATATGAAAATAATGATTTAACCATTTAGCTAAAATCATAGGCTATCTACTAGAGAGGATCCCCTGAATAGTATGACTAAAAAGCTGAAGGAAAAATAGCCTCTGGATAATTGGTTGCTGCATATTCATGAAAATACCCTTGATGCTAGCACTAACTTCTCCCACTAAAATGTTGCTTGGAGCCCAAATTCGATGCACCTACACCACTACTATGTGCACTAGAAGTAGAAGCACCATCTCCTTCTCTAGATCTCCCTCCTCTGTATCCTCCTCCTCCTCCACCACCTCTTCTATGTACAGGCGATGAAGGCTGGGTGGGTGCTATGCACTTTTCCCATCATTCTCTAAAGTTGTATCATTGCTTCCAATGATGTGACGTCGCCTGATGTCTAACTTCTTCTTTTTAGGTTCTTCTTCTACTAACAAGGATGAAGTTCCAAGGCCCCACCCACGTTGATATACCTTATTCAATGTTGCAAAAGGCCTGTGAAGCTTGTGTGCCATTTGCTTTGTTTTTTGGGATTAGGTTCTATAGTTAGGGGTGGGGCTGAAGCTGGGGGTGGTATAGGCTAAGTTTCATGAACAATGTTCTTCATAGGTTCACCCTTAACACCATCAAGCTCCTCTTCAACCCATGTACGGTCATCTAGGTCAAAGTTTGGTGGTGCCCTCCCTTCCCTCTCCTTTAACCATGTAGCAAGTGAGTGTTCCTCTTAGAAAATTGTGTCTACATCCACGTCTTCAGGCACCTGGGACTCTGAAGTAGCTCCTTCTTTATAAGTCTCTCTTACAAATCTTGCAAATCTCTTATTTGTCACCTTTTGGTGGGCCTTGATGTTCTTGATCAGTAAGCGCATATTATAGTGGTAGAACGCCACCTTGTCTAGCCTCTCAAACCTTAGCCTATTCTTTCTCTTTGTGTGATGAGACTAAAGATGCTCCAATTCCTCTCGCAATGAGAAGAATTGGTGCTCCGGCTCAATATGTGCACAACAATGGAAGCTAGTGGATTCCATTCACTTCTTGTGCTTACTTTCACCCACCATTCAATTGCAAAAAAAAATAAAAAATCCCAGTAGAGTAGATTGTTATTACAACTTCACAGCCAATGTACCCCTCACCACCTCATTGTCCTTGCATACTTTCCCTCCATTTTAGATTTTAGGGTTTAATAAATATCCTGCATTGAACACATGATGTAAGATAAAAGCATACATTTAACAATGAAAGAAGAATATTGAAATTATAGTTTGTGAAAACTACCTACTGCATGCATATCATGGTGCAATATCTTGTCCTGTCTGGCATCCACAATTTTTCATCACTTCTTGTAGCCTTTAAGATTCTTCTCTTTTATCCTCAACTTTGTCATCTCTATTGCATCATAAAGATTTCCCATCTAATTTTTATTATTTGAGTTCACTAACCTCATTAGAATTACCAGTGGCTCAATGATGGATAAATAATTTTGGATCCTCTCCCAGAAACACTTAGTTCATAATGTACCTCTCCATTTATGTCAAGATCTCTAACTGATCCATCTTATTATGCAAATTAGCCATGTATATTATATATTTGTGGGATGTAATGAACAACACCAATGCCTGGGTATGCATGTATAAACTCTCCAGGGCAATGAAGTTTGTAACAAATCTTAGTGGGCCCAAGTCTAATGAGATCGCGCCCCTATGTATATTGTCTCATAATATGGAGCAAACAAGGATGTGAATAAATAAAATATGTGATAAGTTGTACCTAACTGATAAATGTGGAGACCGATGGCTCCTTACCAATATCCTCTAACATAAGATCTATAGAATGTGTAGCACAAGGAACCCAAAAAAGATGGTGTCACTTCTCCATCAACTTCTTACCTATTGCCTTGTAGGAGGGCTAATTGTCTATCACAATCTGCACATCATTGTCCTTCCTAATATCCTCCACAGTGACATTCATTAAAGAAAATATGTAGTCACCATTTTTAATCTGACTAGAAACATCTATTGACTTCAAAAATGTGGTGCCCTCTAAAAAGTAAATCAATAAATTAATTATGAACTTCTTAATAATGCTAGTCCATCCATCATATATCACTGTGCACCCCATCCCCTTCCAGACCAGCTTGAAGCCATCTATCCATGACTTCAGCTTTTCTACCTCCTCCTCTAGGCTATCTCCATGTATGTATCATCATTGATGACTTTTAGTCCTAGTCCGGCCTGAACTATAGCTTCCACCATAGTCTAAAAGTAGGGGCTAGTGGATACATATGCAGGGATACCTATATAAACATGCATACATAAAGGTTAAAGAAATTTTAATAAAATTTTTTAAGAAAATGAATCAACAATGTAAATTTTATAATTGAATGTAAGAAAAACTTACAATATGTCTTACTACTCCCACACCCATGGGTAGCTGTGCTAGTTTCTTTGATGCCTTTAAATACTTACTTTAATGTCTTTTGGGAAGCACTCTACTTCCTAAAGCAATAAGGGTCATCCACTACAAGTGCGGTGGTCGAGCATGTGGAATGTGAATGACAATATGCCCCAAATGTCCCTTCTCCCACTCCCACACCCTCACTAGGTGAGGGTCGACTAGATTGTGAATGACGTAATGGAACATCCTCAACTGTAGAGCCTCTTGCTCCCTTCCTTCTCTCCTCCACCTCTCTTTGTGCATACTTACTTACATGTCTTGTCTTCCTCTACTTAGATTCTGTGGAAGACCCATCCTTCTCGTCCTCATGTATAAGCCTACCTTTTCCTTTCCCATTCCCTTTGTGGGTCATGTAGTCATCTCTCCTTTCCATGAGCTTGTCATGAAACTCATTCTTCTATTTCATCCAGATCAACCTCTATGAGGCTCTTCTTGACATGTAAGCCTTCAAAGTCTTACTGCTCTACCTAGGCACCTTGTCACATTTTTTTACATTGTCGCCCAATCCAACTATGTGTTGCTTCAATTAAAGTGCTCCTCCATTCATTTGCTTCCCACAACATTTGCATTGCACCCTCTTCTTCTCTATATCCACCATGTGACCATGCTCCCACCTAATGTCATGGGAAGCCGGTGCATGGGATGCTCATTGTTTTGCCATACAAGCTCTTTGTTCTATAGTGTTAACAACTTAAAAATATTAAATAAAGTATTAAATAAATTAGAAAAAGGTAACCAAGATGGGGGAAAAGCCGAACAACCCCCTTAGGAGGCTGTTCAGTGTGGACAGCCCCCCAAGGGGGCTATTCGGCCATGACAGTTATGACAAGCAGACCAGAACGACCCTTTATGGGATAGTTCCAATCAATTTCGGATGCTAACAACTTATAAAATGGCAAAAATCAGCTATATGGGAGTCAATCAAGGCTTAGAATTCATTCAAACTAAGTTTCAAAGGAGAGAGACTCACTAACATGAGAAAGAACCAACTGTCAGAGGAGGCAATCATCGGAATTGCCGCCAAATCAGCTCGATCATCGTCAATTCTTAAGGATTAATGTTAGAATCTCATGCATATTGCTAGAATTCCAAGCCCTTTGTCGGAATCGCCTGTTCCCTATCGAAATCACCTAGCCCTACCATTGAATCAGTCTTATGGGGCTAAAATCCCCCTTAAATTGCCAAAATCAGAACCACATCGGGCTAGAATCGAGCCTGATATTGATTCAGACTGGGACTTAAATTGTCTCTATTGAATCGGATCGATTCATATCGATTTAGGCCGATTCGATCGATTTCAGCGGAGTTCATGTTTGAATCAGTCCTTCAAGTGAGAATTGGATTGAGATCAACTGATACAATTCTAGAATCAACCTATTATGATCTGATTCCACCAATTCTGCTTACCATGGTCCCACTGTGTGCCAACTCAAATTTACATTCCACTATGTTTCTAAGATGCTGTATTCAAATTATGCCATGCGTTAAATCCCACCAAAATGCATTCCACCATGTTTGCATCCCACTATGTTTGTCATGGCACCCAACATCATATTGTAAAATGTATTTTTTTGTCATTTTTTGACATCTTTTCCGGTCGCCACATGGACCTTCACCACATTAATGTCCCCACATGGATGACCTCATTCTAATCCCTATGAACCTTCAACTCATTCATGTCCCCAACTGATGACTTCATTCCAGTCCCTGCATACACCTACACACACACCTCATATCCCTGTATGGACGACTTCATTCTAGTCCTCACGTGGACCTACTCACTTCCATCCCCGCATGGATGACATCATTCCAGTCCCACATAGACTAACACACACCTCACATTCCTACATGGAAGACCTTACTTCAAGTCCCCATGTGTACCTTCACATACCTTTTGTCCTTGCATGTGTGACCTCACTCCAATCCCTACATAGACCTACACACACCATGCTTCTTTTGGTTCCCACATGAACCTCAACTCCATTTTGAGCCATTTTTTGATGTTTTCCAACGTTACTTCAGTTCTTGCATGGACCACCTACACATTCACCCCGCCTTGGCTTCTCAACTCGGCTCTCAATATCTCTGGCTTGATCAGCACCTCACCGAGTTTTAACAATGAATTTCAATGAAATAAGATATTATTTCACTATGAACTAAACCAATGTCCCCACAAGAACCTAAAAAATATGAATGACTAACCTTGGCCGATTGGAAATTCCATTTTACTCATTCTTCTTAGCCCATCTCGGTACAAGCTAATAAAAATGTATGTCTTACAAGCCAATCATATATGATATGATTCGACATTTCTAGAAATGTCTCATTCAAATAATTAGGCAAATCTTCATTACTAGCTCTTATTAGATGCGAATATCGTAATGAAGTCCTTGATCATATGCAATGATGATTAAATAATGATGAGATCATGATATTGAGATTGATCATTTAGAGGTATGTGATTTAAATGTTCCTAGTCATAGGATATTTGAGACAGGACATCAAGGATTCAGATAGACTAGTGTATATGATGTCTTCTCATATGATGAAGATGACTGATCTCATTGGTCATTAGTGTAGAGACACTAAGATACACATATAGGTGCTCATCAGTTGAATGAATTTACTGAACTAACCAAATTAGAAATCTTGAATTGTATCTTATCGAACTGTTAATCAGAATTTTCTATCATCATGGTTGCATGGTTGGACTTGGACCTTTGACCTGAGTCGCCAAAGATACCTTTTTGGGTGAAACTTGTGCTTTGACCATTGTCTTATGGATCACCATATTGATGGTCCAGTATAGCAATGGATCGGGTACAAGGAAAACTTGATGGAGGTAATTGAGTGGAAAACAAGGGATCGTCCACTCTCGGTAAGTGAGAGTGAATGTCCTATGGGACAGTACTCTAAATCACTGGCCAGGGTTGATAGGATGATTGAAAAAAGAGTTTTCCAATTGATCCAATTTAGAGTACAAGATCCTATAGAGTCGGTATACTAAGAAGTTGATAGTTGATGCCGTACTCCTTTCCAATTGGGATATTGGATGGACAATGTTTATATCCATACAGTAACTGATGATGGAAAGGCTCGATGGAGATAAGATTATCCTCATAGTCATTTGGGATCATGAGATGTGGTTTGTATTCTTCATGATCGATAGGCAGATTAATCTATTATCGAATAACAAATTTAATTTAATTTAATTTAATTATTTTATTTTATTTAGACCTCAACCAAATAGGCTATTAAGTCTAGTGGGTCACACTCATAAGGACTTATTTACAAGTACAGGGGCAATGGTGTAATTTATGAAGGTGTCCATGGGTGATGGAGCTTCATCCAGGAATAGTTCTTGAGGCCGCCGCAAAGGGAAAACTTGTTGTAGATGAAGTTTGTGTGGATACTGCTGGAAATCAGATATTTAAACAGTTTGAAGAGCTTGAGAAACTCGTCTCCTTCCTCTCCTTGGGATTATATGAATCCCTATCAGATATATTCAAACTCGATTTGATCGATTTTCAGTAGGGGTGTAAACGAAATCCAATATTTTGATATTTTGATTCGATTTTGATAAAATTAATGGGTTTGGAATGTGTTTTTGTATCCTATAAGTTATCAGAATCAGAATCGGATATTCCGATAGCTTATCGAAATCAGAATCAAAATTAGTTGATTTCGTTTTCGGTAATCTAATTTCGATAAAAAATAAATAAATATAAATAAAATAAAATAAAGTTAATAAAATAAAAAAATAAAAATGATAAAAATAAAAATTTAAAGAGATTATACTACATTTTAGTAATTATACGTAAATTATTAACTTATTTTTGAATAAAAATTAATATTTAATATGTATTTCGAAAATTATAGGATTCAGTTTCAATTTTGATAACGAAATCAGAATCAAATCGAAATCGAAACATAGTGATTCTAAAATTATTGGAATCAGAATCAGAACCTCTTAATCCTTATTAGAATCGCAATTAAATTTTGGTAATTTCGCTACTGAATCTGACCCGTTTACAACCCTAGTTTTCAATTTTCGTTGTTCAGTTTTGATTGAGATATATTTTATAGAAACTCATAAAAATCATCGCTTCTACTGTACTAAATTTTTATGGACGAATTCTTACACAAGCATACCATACAGCTTTGGCTGCTACTTGAAGATGAACTCACGAGTTTGGGACTCATAAGTCCCCATTACGTGGGGGTTGTCTTTCTTCTTATTCTCTTTGTGCCCAATGGCACATTTCTTTACCAATTGGCTATGGGAGACAATTCAAATGGAACATTATGGTGATCTCAGGATCGTTGCATTCGCCTTGTCTGATTAGGCCTTGATGAGCATGTCTAAATGTACACATTAGCGTCACCCATTTAGTCTATTGTCATTTCAGTCCGCTACATTTCCTACAATCACCTCTGCTCCAATCCATGCCATTCCCTCGCAAAGTTGATGCCAAGGTAACACAAACTATGGACACACCAAATTGGTCTAATTGAGGAGCTTAAAACTCTTATCTTTATGGATAATATTTGATTTTTCCATTGAGTGAACCGAGTTTTCATAGATTGAAGCTTTAATTTTGGCTGCCGAGTAGAGGCGCCCCATTATTTGGGCACTAGGCTCCCTGGCACCAAGCCACTTTCACTTGGCAAGATTCTTCCCACCCATCTTCAATAAGATCTATTTTTTGGGGAGTCATAATTGAAAGCACCCTACCAACAAGGCACTTATAGTTGATAGGACCTTGAATGACAGAGTTAAACATTTGAATAATAGAGAATGGTGGAGATCTCCACACATTTATTTCAACCTTGACTAGAAGTGCCCCTACACCGGGGCACTTTTTGTTGATGAGACCCCGAACGGTAGAGTTGACCATTTGAATAGTCGAGAACGATGGGGTTTTTTAAAGCAATAAATTCATTGTTCAACTAGAAGTGCCTTGTCACCAAGGTGCACCCAACTGTCAACTTTTTAGGCCCCTTTTAGACTCACCTTCATGTGATGGTCATAGTGTCTGTATCACACCATTGGTGTGAGCACCTATGGCACATTTTATGTCAAGTGATGACCACAGGATGTGATGGTTGTAGTGTGTATTGCGCCTTTGACGCAAGCACCTGCAACGCATTTGATATCGTGTGATCGGCATAGCGTGTGATGGTCATAATGTGTGTAGCGCGCCTTCAGCACAAGAACCATGGTGCATTTGATAGTTAGCACCCCATCAACATCAACAGGGCACTTCCATTAGAAATAGTAATCATTTGGAGTCGACCATGCTCACCCAACTGCTTCAAACAAAGAAGAACATCCCAAGCTCCTCATCTTTGGTCGGTCAAAGAAGAGGAAACTAGAACCCACATCACGTGTCTCCCCATCAAGGCACACATGTTAGTTTTAATTTCTATTTGCCTTCGGAGCCCATGATTCTTAATGATCAAATATACCTCCATTTTCTTTTAGATCCAAAGTATCTTGTCCCCTATTAGCCCTCCAAAATCCATCCTTTAGGTCTGAGTGACATTGAGGGCAAGCGCTCAGCAAGGTGACCTTCTGTGCATCTACAATTAGATATCTATGGAGTTAGTAACATGAGTAAAGAGTTAGAAATTGAAAATATGAAGAGTTAATACTATATGTAAAGGGTTAGTAACGAGATTAATAACTAAAAAATTCAAGGGTTAGTAACAGTTGAATTTCTAATTACTAACTCTTTACATATATTATTAATCTCTCAAATTTTATAATTACTAATCTTTGTTACTATTCCTTTACATATATTATTAACACTTAAATTTTTTGGTTATTAACCCTCGTTACTAACCATTTACCTATACTACAAACCCCCAAAGTTTTCGAGTACTAATCATTTACATATATTACAAACCATCAAAATAAATCAATATTAATTCAAACAATTCACCAAAAATCACAAAAACTATGGTCTCCCACTTACATATATCACCAACTCTCAAGATAAATGGCTATTAATCTCCCAAAAATTTTTAAAAATTACACAATGAATTATTAATTCATATTTTTTAAATTTTTTTAGTTATTAACCATTTGCATATATTACTATCTCTCAAAATAAATTGATATTAACCCTTAAAATTTTTTGAAAAATCACATAATTAGTTATTTACTCATGTTCTCCTAAATTTATCAACGTGCTTAACGTTTTACATATATTACTAACCCTCATAATTAATCAATATTTATTACAAAATATGAGAAATCATATAATCATTCTTTTACCCATGTTATTTGTTACTCATCCACCAATCACTTATTAACTACATGTCTTGTTGTAAAATGTACGTTTGCATTATATACAAAGTTAGTAATATATTCGGATGGTTATTAATATACAAAGAGAGCCAGTAATATCGGGAAAGGATTAGTTTTATACGTAGAAAGTTAGTATTATACGTAAAGAGTTAGTAAAATATATATAAAAAGGTTAGTACTAAAAAATTGGAGAACATAGGTTAATAAATGATTATATGACTTCCTCAAATTATTTTGGGTTAATATCGATTTATCTTGAAAAGTTAATAATATATGTAAATTGCAAATAACTAAAAAATTTGGAAGAACATGAGATAATAATTGATTATGTAATTTTTCCAGACGCTTTAGTGTTAATATCGATTCATTTTGGGAGTTAGTAACATATTAACATGAGATAATAATTGATCATGTAATTTTTCCAGACCTTTTAGTGTTAATATCGACTCATTTTGGGAGTTAGTACTATATGTAAATCATTAATAATTAAAAATATATGTAAATGATTACTAACTAAAAAAATTCGCACAGTTAGTAATGTACGTTAAAGAGAGGTTAATAACAAAAAAAAAGAAGAGAGAGACGAGGTGACTTCCATTTTTTGCGAAAACTCAAGATTTCAAGCAATCAAAAGCTCCATTTGCCTAGGCATCATCCAACGACTAATTCTTTTGTAAACATCCCAAAGTCAAGATTTCATGTTTCAACGTTGCAGAAAGTTCGTATCTGCATTCACTTTAGCCGGTTGACTTTCAACTTCAACCTTTCGATTTGTCCGGTGCTGCTTCACTTATTATATCTCTCACTTGAAACACACCTCAAACTTGTCAAACGTCTACAAACACGGGCAGAGGTCCTTCAGAATTACAGGGTCGAATTTGACTGGAGCTTCTTAGATTCTGATAGATTCCTATCAAAAACATGACGAAATCCGCCTCACTAGTCTTGACTTCCATAAAGGCGTGAATCAGAGGAGATAAAGAGGGATGCGTCGCCTATATCATTCCTAACAGTCCAAGTTTCGAACAACTAGAGCCACAAATAGAATCAAACAGGAACAGCCTTCCTGGCAGCCGATTTTTGGGCGTCGACAACACTGGTTGCTTGAACTTGAAGAACCCCGCATGCTGTGGAGGCAGCTTTTTGTTGCTTTTGGTCGGATGTTTGTCCACCAATGCATAACACAGCTATGAAGAACACAGAGTGAAGATATTGAAATAACTGCGACTGCAAAAAGTAAATGTCCTCTGATAAACATTCCAAGGGCATTGGGATTATTTATCTCAGGGATCAATGATGATGCGAGTCATTTGACCTCTGATTGTCCTTGTTAACAAAGCAAAATGATGCAAATGAAAATGTAGCTCTCGTACTGTCATATGTAATGATAGTTGAAGCTTCGGTGAACTTATACCATCCCTCATGAAGTTGTCACATCTTCAAAGAATCAATATGACCACTCGGAGTCAGCCAAAAATCATTCTCCATCTTCAGAATCTGAAATCACCGTCACATGGCAAATATCAGCCTAAGCCCAAAACAGTCATCTCAGGTGCGGTAAGGCACCAGGACAACGGACAGAAAAGTAGGCAATAAAATTGAGAAAAAGAACCTAGAGCATAGCGTTTCACAGTCCGGTTTTGTGAGATTTTCCAAAAACTGAACCGAACTGTACTACTCCAGTTTGAATAGGTACCAAACAAAAATTTGAAAAAGAACTCTATACATATATGTGACAATTCTGTATTATAAATATCTAAAATAGTTATGATATGCTACTACATATGATATAAAAATCATTTTTACTAAGGAGATGTTTAGTTCAGTTTAAAGCAAAAAAAAAAAATTGATCCAAACCAAATCGATTAGACTTTGTCAACCCGAACTACACAACCAATATATTTTGAGTTTGTCCGGGTTGAACCAAAAGAATCTATAATTATTTAGAGAATAATATCATTATCTTAAGTCAACTACGATGTTTACATGATCGTAATTGCCAAAACATTGGCTTAGGGCAGATTCTCAAGTTGAACCAAGAAGCGAACACTCCTAAATAGAGGAGTCAATCAACAAAATTGGCCAGTTTGGTTCATTTTGCTGGTTTCGTCCACGAATGAATAGCCTTACCTGGAATTGTCTAATTTGGTAGGTCATACACAATATAGATTGATTAAACAAATCTGTAAAATCAAGGTGAAACCAATGGAAGTAGAGAAACATCTGTGCATGACAAATTTCTGGGCTGTTACAACAAACAGCACAAGTGAAAGAATTCAAAGAAACCACAATCCATAAGTAGGAGCCTTTGTTAAAACGATTCTTGGATTATTAACCAAATAATCTTTTATTTGAGTGATTAGACTTCGAACATACAGACTGATTTTTGTCATTTAATGAGTATGATTCAAAAGTATGACAGTAACCACCTTCAAGAATGGCTTTTCATCATACGTTGACTGGGTTTTGCCACATAATGGGTATGTACTGTACTGAGAATGTACAACAATTCAGTGACTGATATGGAAAATATGGGCTCACCTGACCGAATGTCTTCCCCCACCTTACCCTTGTTTTTCATTTGCCTCATAATCATTGAGCATATGAGAATCCACCAGTATATGTGAAATACAAGCAGTGTAATGAGCATCGTGTTGAAGCTATAATAAATAAAAGTAAAATGCTCTGATCTTGTCAGATCCTCAATGGAATAGAAACTGTAAATTCAATCACAAATGGATAAGAAAAAGGTAAAACGAAAGGATCCATGTTTCTAAAGCAAAGGATAGCAGTAAGAGTAAGAACCTCGAGGCCTTAATCATCCAAAAAGGAAAGATTATAAGCCGCAGTAGAACCCATGAGATTGCAAAGAGACCAAAACAAACACTGGCTCCCATTTCTCTCTCTGAATATTTAAACAGTTTAGCTGCCTCAAGAAATACATCACTTGCATCATGTAGAGCAAGAATAATAGACCCAATCCGAAAAAATCTGCATGTAAGTCCAGTATGTGAGGTTCATCCAACTTAATTATTAGAGAAAAATGAACTTAAACCTTCAGACAGAAACTTCCATAGAAAAACTGAAGTTTTTTTCCAACACTTTTTTTAGAAGTTTGATAGAGAAATATCAAGATATGAAGAAAGATTTACATATGATTTTTATAGACTTAAAAAATACCTATGATAGAGTTCCAATAGAGGTTTTGTGGTGGGTATTGGAATGAAAGGCCTGTTAGGTATTTACAAATGATAAAAGATATGCATGATGAAACAACCACTAGCGGATGCACAATTGGAGAAACAAAAGATTTTTCCATTTCAATTGGCTTACATCAAGGATTTGCAATAAATCCTTATTTTTTTTGTATTAGTTATGAATGAATTAACGAAGAGTATCCAAGATGATATATCTTGATGTAGAAGAATATCATATTGATAGATGAGACACAAGAAGAAGTGAAAAGAAAGTTAGAACTACGAAAAATACTTTAGAGACTAAAGGTTTCAAAATAAGTAGAACTAAAATAAAATATATGTATTGTAAATTTAATGAAAATAAAAGAGAAGAAGGTGATGATGTTAATTGGGATGAGGTAATATTATCTAACAGAACCCAATTGAAGTAATTTGGATTAATTATTCAAAAAATAGAGATTGTGATGAAGATGTTAATCATCGAATTAAAGTATGTTGGATGAAGTAGATATTGACTACTATGTGATCGTAAGATTTCACTAAAGTTGAAAAAGAAATTTTATCGTACAAGTATAAAACGTACAATGTTGTATGGTAGTGAATGTTGGATAATAAAAAGAAAACATACTTTTAAAATAAGTGTTATTGAAATGAGAATGTTAAGATGGATGAGTAGTCATACTAAATTAGATAGAATTATAAATGAATATATTAAATAAAATGTAGGAGTAGTGATAATTGTATATAAATCAAAAGAAGGGAGAGTAAGATGGTTTGGACATATTAAACGTAAATCCAAAAAAGTTTAAGTAAAAAAAGTAAAAAATATTAAAATAAATAAAACAAAAAAATGACGTGATAGACCTATGTTAACTTAGATGGACGAGAGTAATTAAATATTATTTAAATGATTTAAATATCTCTGAAAAAGTAACTCAAAATTGACATGAGTGGAAAAAGAGAATCCATATAGTCGACCTCAAATAACTTGGGACTAAGGCTCAAGTTGAGTTGAGTTGCTAGGCAAGCTGCATAAGATCTTGTTTGTCATCCCTAAAAGATAGGTGCATGCATTCTCATAATTATACATCCATCAGCCGTCTTAATTTGGCAGGGTAGGGTCTACAAGATTTTGGCAAGGTGCTTGCCTGGATGCACAAATTCTGTTCTGTATGGCTTATGCCCTGTTTGGTTAGAGTTTCAATATATTTTTGGTATTATATCAATATTGATATTAATAGTTTCAAATGTTAGTATCAATATCAAAAGTAATACAAGTTGACACTTGTATTACATAAAATGCTTTGTTTGTACTACAAATTTTAAAATTGATATAATTAACCAATCACCTCTTAATGGTTCCTATCAATATCAATTTTAAAATTGATAGTGATAGAGGTACTTAATAGTGTTACCAAAAAGGGCGTTAAGTAATGAAAACCAGACTGCTTCCATCGAAGGTGGACAGATTAAGAAAAACTTCCTAGTTTCTGCAAAGGGCATTTATTCTGCAAAGGTCAGTTGCTGCTCAATGCAAATGTCAGGTTGAATTGGGAAAGCCATTTGACCAAGCCAACTTACCCTGATTATCTTTATGTAAAAGTGGATAAACTTTGGTGTCACGTCTGCTTCTATTTTGCCTTAATGATATGCCTTCTCCATTTTCTGATAGCGCCAAATGCCAAAGGTTCAAACAAAGGAATTCTTTCTCTCCCTTACTTTTTTTCTCTTCATTAACCTCTTTAGCTGCTAGTGGAAAGAAGCAAAGAACTTTTCTCCCATCCATTTTCCTAGCAGGTGAGAGACATCAAATTTTGCACCTTAAATTTGCTAATGATACAATCACCTTGACCCAACGGGATTGGTGGTCAGATCTAAACCCTTAAATTGACAACACAACTTCTAAAATAACCAAGAGGTCCAAAGATTTAGGTTCTGTTTAAGAACCAAATTGAAGTGCTTCAATTTGAAGTGCTTTAAGTCAGGACTAAGTAGTAACTTCAAAACGAGTATTTCTATGCTACAGAAGCGATATCAGTTTGGTTTCATATTTCTCCATTGAAATTGTAAAAGTCATTCTAATGTGGAACAGCGCAATGGACCAGGCTAAAACTGTGTGAAAATGTTAAAAAATATTAAAACAAAATTACAAGAGATTGAAATGAAGCAATTTGGGCTTAAACTAGTCCAAAATGACCTCAAAACACCATCAGTCGGCCGTGCTTAACCCCCAGGACTACATGGCATCATCTCGGAGCTCCTGATGCCTGGGGCTATGTAGCAGTACCATGGAAGTCCCGCGAGCATAAGGATGAGTGGCCCTTGCAGGGGTCATGGCATCGCGAAGGGAGGAAGGGAGGGTGCCATGGCACACTGGAGGCAGCCACATGCATGAATGGTCGTGCGCAACAGCACGTGAAGCAGGTCATGGCAGCCTGTGCACATGCATGATCATGTAAGGCAAACCTGGTTGGGGTCGTGGCACCACAAGGCATGGCCATGTTCACGTGAAGATGAGCCTTGCCAGGGTTCATGGCGCGCAAGGTTGTGTCTGGGTTGATCTAGGTGTCGTGGCTGACTGAGAACGAGCCTGTACGCAAGGATGAAAGAGGCCCACAATAGGGGGTCATGGCAGTCGGTGGGCACACCCAACAGCGCATGTAGTCGCCTTGCAACCCAACAAAACAGTCGAGTCACGAGTGGGGCTGGAGGGCTTCCTTTTGCCCTCTTATCCTTCCCTTAATACCGCACTGTTGTTTGGAAGAACAGAGGCGGTTGTGGAGTTTGGCGGGTGCAGACGGTGCAAGAGACAGCAACATGACAGTTGGGAGTGCTTGTATAGCCGAGAAGGATCAACGCTGGGGCATTGTCAACTTCTCTGGTTGTCTCCTCCTTTGTCTTTTGTCTCCATCATTGTGTCCTCCTTAGTCGCCGTCCGAAAGTAGAAAGCAAGGGACAAGGCAGCAAGGGTGATGAACAGGCAAAGTAGGGATGAGGATGTTGACAGGGGGTGGTTGATGTCACTGTGCTTGGGGTGAGCTCGGGGTGCACGATATTAGTGGGTTTTGGGAGTGGTGTGATAGGAAGAGGGATGCAAAGAAGGGGAAAGGCAACAATACGAAAGAAGTGCTCCGAGGATCACTGGAGGGCTGATCTGAATGGGGGCAAGGACAATGGAGATGTAGGGCACCAACACGTCCAGATGAGCCAGATCGATCGGGAGGGGGTGATGAGTTGCCAATGTTGCGGTTTGGAGCTACGGGGATTTTTGGAGGAGGTTGGGGTGTGCAGCCAAGCAGTCCAATGTTGACAAAGCTGGGAGCTTGGAGTTGTTGATGGTGACGATCCCAATAGTGGAACCTGTAAACATCATGGGAGGGTGAAAAAAGAATGATACGGAGGCCGGAAGGAAGGAGGAGAGGAGATGACATGAGCCAATCTACTATCGGGCGGGGGGGGGGGAGGGGGAGGAAGGAGCCAGCTGGTGCTGAAGATGAGAAGGGCAACCTCCAACACGGAGGGGGTGGAGGGATCCTATCGGGCCAAGTCCCCTACGCATCAACGAGGCCAAGATTTACAAAAATCCTTCATCGTATGGGAGCCTCTTGTATAAAATAAAAACAATTACAAAAAAGATTATGTAAAGAACTATTTATAAGTAAGATCTCATAAGGACTTACAAGAGAAAAGAAAAAAGACTCAAAATGAGTTCAAATATTTACAAACAGATCTCTCTTGATATAAATGTAAAAACCCTAAAAATTCTAAGTCGGCTCCCCATTGGGTCCCCTTTTTTGCAAAACCATGGGCCAACTTCATCAACATACAAAATTCCTACCTTCTTTTAATTAGCTGAATAGCTTCTTGATAACTGGAGCTTCATAGCGCCTCTCTCCTCTTCCTCTCTTCTTTTTCTTCAAATGAGTCAATTCCGTTCTAAATAAGCTTTAAAGGCTATTTATAAAATTTTAAATAGGCATTTTTGTCCTAAAATTAGTCCCATTAACCTCATTCTTGTGTAGGGGGGGGACCAAAGGTGAAATTACCTCCTTTCTTCCCCATATTTTCCATTTTTATGAATTTTCTGTGGTTTCTTTGACCATAATCAAAGGGGGGGCGGTAAGTGCACCATGGGTCTTGTCCCCCCTTGACCAAGTCCTAGTTCCATCATAGGCATGTGGGCACACCCATATAAGGATCTCAAGGGATCTGCACAGTGTGAAGGACCGCGTTTAACCTAGTTCTTCTCCCTTTTTTTCTCTTTTTTATTTTTTCTATTTTATTGACAATGGCTCCCCCTTATCTT
The DNA here is from genome assembly GCA_036172225.1 of Cryptocoryne crispatula var. balansae. Classification (NCBI taxonomy): domain Eukaryota; kingdom Viridiplantae; phylum Streptophyta; class Magnoliopsida; order Alismatales; family Araceae; genus Cryptocoryne; species Cryptocoryne crispatula. The sequence goes on from JAYDZW010000039.1 coordinate 38,395, forward strand.
CATTTCTCTCTCCCCGATGTGAGGTGTTCCTTCTCTTTCTGGTTCTTCTCCCGGCGACAGTGGCAACTTGCTGAGTTTAAGGTGGCAGCAGTCAAGGTCCATAGGGGTGGCAGCAATAAGAGATCCTTGTAGGCTCCCCTCCTTCAGGTGGTGCTGGCGTTAAGACCCCCTGGGGTCTTCTTTCTTTCTCCTTCAACATGATTTGGCAATGAAAGCATAATGGAAGCTCAGAAAATCTTTAAAAAAATTGGTCTTTTACCTTTTTGGAAAAAGAATTTTGCTTTTAGCTTTAGCCTTGACAACTAAGAAAAAACATGGCATTTCATAGGAGTAATAATTGATTCATGATATGTATAAAATATGCATTGAGGTTGTTGAATTCTTTGAAATTTTATTTTTTGACATCTCCCCCATCAGATTTAAAAAGTACCGATGTTAATCACATCCAACTATTCAAACACCCTTGATTAACTGTCGTAGCAATTCGTGAGTAGAAAACATATATTTACAAAATAAACATATGGAAGCAATGACCCCATGAACTTGTTAAAATATAAATACTTATGGTGCATTTGGATGAATGTAAAAGAGAAACAGAAGAATTTACTGTTCATGGGAATAACTTTTCAAGGAAAATTATATCCAAAGGACCAAATCTATCATTTGGTACTACTGAAAACATATTCCTAAAAATGTTTTTTCAACTGATATATAAATTCTTCTAAAAATAAATTATGTTTTTAAGAATTTTTAAATTTAATATTTTTATTAACAACTTTGAATTTAAGACTATAAACTTTCAACTTTATAGATGTAGTGTTGTTGACATATATTTTAAAATAGATGTTTTACTATTATAAATATTAAATTTTTTATATCATAATTTTAACATTTTTCCAATTTTATGCAATATAAATTTAAAACTAAAAATTCCTATCAAAGAAATATTTTATAAATTAGAAATATTAATGTCTCTCTCTCTCTCTCTCAACAATGTATATCATCGCCAAACCCAGATGTATGCCAACAACGTTTGATTGTAGCTTGTCCTGCATCCTGAAAAGGGCATACGCCATATGCCTACAGATACCAAAATCCCCATTTTTAAGTGGTCAATTGAAAATATTGTTAGTTGACTCCCATATTACGTGGAACCAAATAAACATGATACTGAACTTTTCATTAAACTTTTCGGGAAAACTTAATATGACCACCCAATTTTACAGGGATCCAAATGGACCCTTGGCGTTTTGGCTTTAATTGCATTTGTTTTGAATTGATTTGAAATTTTATTCTAGGAGTTTGATTTGCTTAGGATAGAGACTTGGTGTCTTTTATCTTTGAGATTATCTTTTAAATTTAATATGAGTTGATTAAGTTTGTTGGTTGTTCCTTTTATTAAAACTTGATGTGTTTTGAAATGAGCGTTTATTTTGAATTTGATTGATGTATTTTTTGTTATGTTTTGGACTTGGTTTGAGTTGGTTTGGATTTTTTTTATTTGATATCTTTTGATTTTGGGGTTTTGTTTAAAATTTGGTTTCTTTTGGGATGAGTTTTCAGATCCAGGACCTTTAAGTTTTTAGGAGTTGAAATTCCAAGATTCAGGTTTTGGAGAGATTTTTATTTAAGAATTGATTAAGATGTGAATTACATGGATATGTGTTTGTTGTTTGAAGATTTTAAAACTCGGGTTTTGGATTTTGACGTTTTTTTGCTGCAAATATCAGGCTTTGAAGAATTTAAAATTGAGGACCTTTGTCTTCCAGATTGAGTTTTGAAATTTGACTCAAGGCTTGAAGTTTCAGATTTGATGATTTTAAGTTTGCAATTTGATGGAATTGGATTGAAGGGGTTTAAGTTTGATGTTTTGACATCTTTGGGTCCATTTGGAAACTTTGAGAAGTACTTCTCTCAGAATTACCTATGTGACGAAGGTACTTGGTAGAGAAATATTTTATATTACAGCAGTGAAAGTTGTTTGGTACTATTTTTTGTCATAAAACGAATACTCCTGTGATTAATAGATCTGATCCCACAGTAATTTATTTGGTGAAAAATTGATTTTCAGACCATTTAACAAAATCCATTTAATGATAAGTTGTCAACCAAATTTGTTATCAAACAGTTCAATAGTGAATTATTAGATTATAATTTTGTCATTTCCAGTAAGAATAAGTGATTACGATTGATGGATCTGGTCTGACAGTAATTAATTTTAATCTCAATTTATGTCACTGAAATTTACTGGAACTATTCGCAAACTATCATCAAAATTCCAGAAAATTTGCAATTTTATTTTTTTACATGCAAAATCCTTTACAGATTTTCAAGTAATCTATAACTAATCTATAGAAGTGCGTATCCATCTTTTTCGTCCGGTCTTTCCCTCTCACGTAAGTCATATGGTGTCTCCTCGTTTTCTCTTTCCTCTTGAACATTGACCGTAAACAGCGCCTTTCCACCCTCTAATCACACCTACCCGCACCTCCTCCTTCACGCCTTTCCGTGCCCCTCCCTTCGCAACTTCCTCTGTCGTGCCTCCTTCGAAGGTCCGAAGGCCCCAATGTTCCCTCTTACAAAGGACCCAAGATGTCCCTAGCCGTGCCTTCGCCTTCGCGCCTTTCTGCCCCCTAATCGCACCTCCATCACGCCTTTCCACCGTTGCTCCCCCAATCTACTTCCATACATAGCTTCTCCTCCGCCTACGTGCCTTTCTGCCCCCTAATCGCACCTCCACCGCGCCCCCTCCTTCGCACCTTTCCGCGCCTCTGCCTTCGCAACTTCCTCTGGCAGAACCGCCTCTCAAAGTGCAAGATCCCTCCTTTTGTCTCCTTCTCCGCGTTGTCTTTCCTCTCTCTCCCTCCTCGCATCGGACTGGTCTTCCTCTTTCATCTTCACCTTCTCCCTGCACCCCCGTCGCTCTCCTTTCCTCGCCTCCTTCGCTTGCCAATGTGTCCCCCACACCATTGCCCAGGCATTACCTTCGGCGGCATCCTCTTGCGCCAACCCCCTATTGTGGTCGTGCACCTATGCCTTCGCCGGCACGCAGCCGCCGCATCCTACTTCTCCGCTTGGCCGCGAGACACCCCCCCTGCGTGGTTGCACCTTGCACGCCCGTCTACGTCGCCACCTGTTCTCCTCTCTTCCACCGGTGCAGAGTCTCCTCCAACGGCCTGAGGCAATCTGCTGTTCTACGCGCGCTAGGAATCTCAAACATTTGGATGCAGTTTTAGGGAGAAGTTATCAGATGGAGCATAAGCCCAAACCCGACAGTAGTACATACATGTATCTGAGGTAGTTGTTCTTCTTAGTATCTTATTCGGACACAGGTTGATCTGCACCAACTTTTAAGAGCATTCATCTCTTTGAAAGCCAAATAATGGGCACCCCCATTGACTTGCACATTTTTTGTATTAATTTTTTATTCAACAATCATGAATACATAATTTTTTTAAATGTGGATAGTTAGCATAGAGAAGTAAAATTTTAGACCAATCACATGCTTGATGCATACAGGATGTTTGGTTGTACAGTAAATTTTAGTGTGTGATAACTAATTTTTGTATTAAAATAAGATCTAATATAGATAAAAAAACATATAATAATCAATTTTGGTGAGGTCTGACAATAGCTAAAAAGTAGGGACTACGAATAACTAAAAACGACTGGAGCCCACAAGAAATAAAAAATGGACTCACTTGTTTGTCCAGGAAAGATTTGAAACAAGTTTTGTTAAAATAATCTATATTTGTAACAAAACCTCAATCTATCATGCAACCAAACACTCTCTTGATTGTCTTTTTTTTTCTCTTTCCCTTTCCTTCATTCTCTTTGAAATAAATTTGTTAATGAACAGTTTAGAAAACATTGAAATTTTGCACTATCCAGTGAGACAAATCTAATGTCTATGGACACCTTGTACGTGTATGTTCAGGTGAGGTGAGTACAAGAGAGCTTTTATCAGTAGGTGAAAATGCCGTTCAAACATTGCTTTGCTGGTAAATAACGGTTTGAGAATCTGATTTTGTTACAACAAGCGAGCTAACTTTTACATGAAAAGGTTTGATTGAACTGCAAGTCTATTATTGCCACTGAATCTCTGGTAGTTGTTGCTGATTCATATGTGTATTTATTTTATTCTTAAGTGTTCACTATTGATTTGACCAATTTGCTTAGTCTTTTCTTGATTCAAGTTGCCTTCTTTTGTTTCCTTAACAAGGTCATATTTTTTTAGCCAAATTGTTTAGTATTTTCTTAATTTAAGTAGTTTTCTTTTGTTTTCTTAATAAAGCCATATAGTTGGTAATATCAATATTTAGGTGTAGAGTATTATAGTTAACCCACTGTAAACATATGCTGAAGTTCTTTGTCGGTTGAAACATAAGAATAACTAAAATTCTTCTAAGAAATTATCATCAAACTCTATCTATTAGTTGGATATGTATTACCTGAGGTCTTTTTTGATGTTACTGTCCAGTATCCATGCTCAGTACAGTACCAAAGTAGAATAAATATATACTGTTTGGCGAAGTGTCACTTCAGAAGTTTTTAACAGGCTCTGTGATACATCTTGGTGACTCGCTTTCCTCAAAACTCCAGATTGGATAACAATTGCTTGTATTTTCCTGTTGACTCTTCATAAGTCACCAGGACTCATGCTAATTTTTCTACTGAATTTTCAGATTTAAGGTTTGGCTCTTAGGTTTTAAAAAGAAAATTCTTGACCTGTGACTTTGTGGTTATTTAATGGACATAAAATAATTCCTTGGAGAATACTGTAATATGTGATAAAAATTATAACTTTCTTAATTAGTACATGTGCAAAATTTACTAATCAATTTCCAAATTTGAGATATGGTTTTTCTAGCTTGTGACATGCTTGGCTTCAGATTCTTAAGCTCTTGGGTATCTAAAAAAAATCTTGAACTGTGACTTTGTGGTTATTTAATGGTCATATAAATTTTAGCTTCCTTAATAAGTACATGCACAAATTTTTCAGATTTCAGATATGGCTCTTGATTTTTTTTTTTTTTAAATCTTGACCTGTGACTTTGTGGTTATATAATGGGCATATGAGATTTTTCAACATCCTTAGTTTAAGCTTAGAAGTTTATACGAAGATATTTTGAAAACAAATTTCTAGCTTACATGCTTGACTTCAGATTCTAAAAAGAGATTTTTTTATATTTTTTAATTGCATGGATGGATTGTAACTTAATTGTCTTACAAGATTTTAGATCCTAGATATTAAAATTTCTCATATTAGAGTTCACACGCTAATTTTTCTACTGAATTTACATATTTAAGATTTTGCTCTCTCAAATCTGTTGTATTAATTTTAAATTCAAGTTTCAACTTCAGTAAACTCTCAATATAAGTATTTAAATTTGAAATTCATCTTTCTGATTTCAAGGTATTCTGGCATTTACGGACCTCTCAAGTGGTAATCCCCCTCTCAGCCCTTTCACACTTCCTAACTTGTAGCAACTGGCTTATTAGCTTAGATTAGTGGCATCTTCAAAGAATTTTGTAGTTTAAGCTTAGAATTTTTGAGCTTTGATGTCCACAAACAGATCATTCATCTCATCTCATTTTCATATTTGGTTTTCGATACTAAAACTTCATAGATATGTCATATAAATTTTATCTTTCTTCATAAGTCCACATAAAAATTTCTCTGTTGAATTTTCAGATTTGAGATTTAGCTCATGGTTTTCTTTAAAAAGTTTATTGACCTGTAACTTGTGGTTATTTAATGAACATATCATAACATCTTAGAGTACACTATAATATGACATATAAATTTAACCAATCTCATAAGGAAGGAATAGGCCTGATCCTGAGTAGCTAAAACATGATCAGGCATTTTATTGAATTTCAGCATTCATAGGACAGGCTGTGACAGGATTAGGCTTGATCCTGATTCTAAATTTTATTGCACCAAATTTTTTGAATGAACAAAACTCTGCTTCAAATGTCATGGGGGACTGACTGTCCACACTTCACCATAGATAGGCAGTTGGGATGGCCACTGGGTGGTGCCTATGCTGCAGCCTTCTACTACCGCTGCCGGAGGTGCTGATCATGCTGGGATCTGTCTCGAGCGATTTGAATTTGGATGATCCGGACCAATTCGGTGACCAGTCATATCTAGCCTGATCCTCCAAAAGCTGGCCCTTGCATTGGGCTTCCACTGGATTGGCTAGCACCAAACTACAACCAAATGGGTATTGCATGTGATGGAGGCACAGAGAGGTCAGTTTATGATGTTTTTTCACTTGCACCTGCCTTGCTCTCCTTTGTTACTCTTTCTTTTCTTGCTTCAATTGAATGAATGCTCTTGTTATATGTCTAATCATGCTCTGGTCAATGAACGAGAATTCTATGGAGTTTGAATCCAAGTCAAATTTGGTCTGTTTATGTCCAATTCCAACCAGGATTCAGGTTTTTGAGACATCTGTGTTCTAATCCAAGTTTTTTATTTGGATTATTTTTGTTCAGATTCTAATTGGAATTGGTTTGTATATGTACTCCTAGGTACAGTGGGGATAGTATATGCCAAAATTGTTTTTTCTTTCTTTTGTAAGCAACCACAGACATGGGAAGTAAGTTTAAATATTAAAGCATAGCAGTAAACAAACATAAGGAAGAAAAAGTTTGAGCCAACTACTTCCTCAAAAGGATGGATCCTTTACATCTAGAACCTGAAAAAAATGTTTTTATTCCAACAACTTAAGTTTTTCCATGTGATTAGATAATAAACATTGGCTATATAAATTGTGTTGAATAAAATAATTACGAATATTTAAAATTCTAAAGTTGCTAAATATTGGTCATTTTAACTTGCAAATATCTCCGAAGTTGGGAAGAAATGATCTTTTACGAAACTTTTTATTTCTGAAATTTTTTTCAATGTTTGTGTTAATAAAAATTTGAACAGAGATACACATTAAACACGTGTACATTTTTTGTACTTTTCCGGATAACAACTAAATTATTATACCAAACATTTGTTCTTAAATATTCTCTTTGCATGAATATTCTTATCATATTCCTCTATTTTGTGAGGTTGGATTGATATCTTTTGGTACCTTTTTCTGAAATGGAAAAGATAATGATTATCTTATTTAAATTAATAATTCGGTGATGGAGTTTGTGGTGGTAATTAATTGACTTTTATATGGAATACACTTGTGAATGTTAATTCCAACTTATCATTAATTACCTGCAAGTGACCGGTTACTAGAGGGTTATAAACTTTCCGTTGCTGTTTGTTTGTTTTTCCTTTTAAGTAGCCCAACACATCTAAATTAATGTTAATGTTTAATAATTAGTAAATATAAACTTAGTAAGTTAAAACTTATAAAAACTTATGGTGTTTGGTTGCATGATAATGGAGACTTTTATTTTAATTTTAAAAATTGTAAGAAAACTTGTTAAAAGAGGTGTTTGGCAACCTGGACAATTTTATGTTTTGAAAGTGATTTTCTTCTTAAACAAAAAAAGAGGGTCTCACCTCTTTCTTTTTTCTTGTGGTCCCCCACTTTGTTTGTTCATGAATGATAGTTACTCTTTTTTGTTATCATGAATGGCAACCTGCACCTCTCATAGCACGAGCACTTGATGGTGGCCAAGGATCGCGGGATCGGGATCGGACCCTGGATCGGTGGGGTCCGATCCGATCCGGATCGGATCGGATCGGACCGATCCAGGCCGATTCTCTTGGAGCCAGACCGATCCAGAATCGGTCTGGATCGGTTTTTTTTTTTTTTGCTCTTTGAAAAAATATGGAAAAATCACCAAAAAATCAATAAAAATACATAGGACTCAAAAAAATGTGAAAAAATATAGGGAACACTCATTCATATAAAAAATTAACAATCAATCATATAGAACACATATCATATCCAATCACACAATAGAACAATCATACATCAAATAAGATACATATTTTTACCAAACAAACAATCATACCCAACTCCACAAATTGTATACCACATATTCTTCTTACCACTCATATTACATTGCGTGAAATAAACAAAGAAATACATTATACATATGCCATCACCACCAACTATGGTAATGTCCGGAGTAGGATGGATCTGGATCTGGATCTCTGTCCTGGTCATTCTGATTTTATGCAAATCTCCATTGATTAGGGTCAGTCATAATTGGCTCGTATCCATAAGAAAATAAAGACTGGGCCATGTCGGTAAACTCATAAACTCCCTGATCAGTCGGAGGTGGAGCTAGAAAAGATGGTGGAGGTGGATAGCCAGGCTCACTGTCTGAGGCAGGCTCTGGGTAGGAAGATGCAAACTCGTCAAAAACATTCAACCTCGTCCAGCGTGCGCTGCCCCTGCCACTCGAACATGAGTGTCTTTTATCACTCAAATCATCTGGACCTGCTCCACTCGTCCGAGCACTACTAGTAGAGCCACCCTCCCCTGCACATAAGGCGCCGCCTCCACCTATGTTGGCGCCACCCCCACCTCCACCTCCACCCCCCTATGTTGTTGTTCTCGTGGGTGGCACAAATTCTTCTTCATCCTCATCTGATGAAGGTGGCTGAGTGGTCACGGTGTCAAGGAGATGATGTCGCCGTTTGATACTTATCTTCTTCCTCTTCAATGTAGGATCTCCTTGACTTGCTTGCTGTGAAGGTAAGCATACTTTCTTTAAAGCCCTAAATAATCCACCATTCTTCTTGGTGGTGGTGGTGGTAGAAGGACCCGCAACTGGAATCCGAGCAGGAGCTGTAGCGGCCAGGGGCGGAGTTGGATGTCTCTCTGGAGAAGGCCGTAGTCCGGGGTGGATCGGGAAGTGGAGGCCGCGCACGGGACTTGACTTTCTTCAACTTCCCGAATGTCTTCATCCTCACCAACAACGCCGTCAAGCTCTCCTTCGGCCCCGTGATCCGTCGTTCGGGTCGAACTCGGCTCTCCCTCGGCATCCTTGTCTTCCACCCACGCCGCAAGTGGATGTTCTTCTTGGAATAGATATTCCAAGTCCACATCCGCACAGGACAAGCCCCGAGTAACTTGGGCTGTGCTCTTTCTTGGTACAATCCACCTGCAACCGTGCAAATCTCTCGCTCCGATGTCTTCCGCCTATCTTTGATATTCTTGATCCTCGGCCTCGTATTTGTAATGACGGTAGACAAGTTTCTCCGTCTTTCTCGTCTTCAACCTATTTCTCTTCGTATGAATAAGGTTGAAGGTGCTCAAATTTCTCTCGCACGGGATGACGATGTGCTCGACTTAGCACCCGAATTGCAACGGTACGAGTGGATTCCATCCGATTCATTTGTCACCATAATCCACCACTCGGTTGTAATTGTAAAGAAGACAATTACATGCATCGATAACGTTATGTAAAAATAAATCAAGTAACTAAAGAGTCATTAATTCGGGTAAGCATATTACTAGGGGGACCCTATCATGAAGTACCGCAAATCTGGATCCCCGTACACCCCAATCTTGTGCTCGTATGAAGTCATCTCGAAAACATAAACTAAAACAGTTATCTTCTCTTCGAGATAAAGTTAAAAGTTTAATTAATATGAAACGTATTACTTACTTCAACCTCTGCGCACGTTCTGTCTTCTTGGGTCTTACATAGTCGTTTAATTACAGATAGTGTGCCTGATAATACTTCACCATCATTACATACTTGGCCACCATACTGTATCCTTGGGTTCAAGAAGTACCCTGTAACAACGTTATTACTCCATTAGTTTAAAGACAGTGGGGGTAATACACAAAATATAACTTGTAATCATGACCATATTACACTACTAAATTATACCTGCAGCATGAATGTCGTGGTGTAGGGTTTTGTCCCATCTGTTGTCAATCACCTTCCACCACTTTTTGTAACCCTTGGGATGCTTCTCTTTAATTTTCAACTTAGCCTTATCCATAGCATCATACAGGTACCCCATCTGATTTTTGTCATTTGAATCCACCAACCTAAGTACCTGTAGCAAAGCTTCTATGACAGACAAATAGTACTGCACCTTCTCCCACCACCTGTTATCTTCTATCAGCTGCTCCATCTTTAGCAGTATCTCATACTGATCCAAGGAGCTCCTGTATGTATCCATGTACTCCTGATAAGCAGTGGAGAGAATGAACCTTTTTAAACTAGCCTTGTACCTGTATAGGCTCTAATGCAATAAAATGAGTGGCAAATCTTGTGGGACCCGGTCGATCAAATCATGACCATCGGTGTCTTTGCCTCGCTGATATGTAAAAGTCGTGGATGGCCATAGATAAATGAGGTGATAAGTTGTCCTTGGTTGACCGAGGACTTGACATTAGCATCCCTACCAATATCTTCTAACATCGAGTCGATAGAATGTGCCGCGCGGGGCACCCAAAACAAAGTGAGGTCAAGCATCCACGAGCATCTTTCTGCGGCCTTATATGAGGCCTCATTGTATGTGACAAATTGCACAATGTTGGCCTCTCCTATCTCATCCACCACATTGTTCATCAAGCCAAATAGGTAATCTGCATTTTTCACCTGGCCTGATGCATCAACCGACTTCAGAAATACGGTGCCCTCAGAACAATACACAAGGAAGTTTATAAGTGACCTCCTTGTGATTCCAGTCCATCCATCGCACATTACAGTGCACCCCCTCTCCTTCCAGATGGTTTTGAATCCATCTATCCATGAGGTCAACTCATCGACCTCCTCATCCAAGCCTGTTTCATATATATACTTTGATGTAGGGGCTTTCAACCCCGGCCCGGCCTCACCAATCGCATCAACCATAGTCTGGAAATATGGACTGGTGGTTGCATGTGCCGGGACACCTACAAATTCAAAAACAAGATAAGGGAAAAGAGAGGGTTGTTAATAATAACTAACCTAATAAGAAATTCATATCGACAAGCAAATGCTAACCACAACTTCAACAAATCTTTACCTGCATGTAGAAAGAACTTGACCATATGCTTAAGGGCTTTGTTTGTTGCCCCAGTCGATGCCTTCACCCCTTTAAATGCTTGTCTTATACCCCTCTGACCTCTGCCACTCTCCCTATGCATGGCAGTGTCTCCTGTCGGCATCGGTCGAACAGAATGTGTTCTCCGAATTTCAGGCTCTCGAACAGGGCGTGTCACCGCCCCCACATCAGATCGTCTAGAAGCCGAACCTCCTGCTCCTCGTCTTCGTTCCTCATCCTCACGGGCCTGAGCCCTACTCTCATGAACGGCTCTCCTAACCTGGGCATCTTCCTTATCTGATGAAGATGAAGAATCAACTTGGACCCTTTCATGTGTTGGCCCTTTCCCTTTCTTGCTCTTTCCGGCCATAAGATCGGCGTCTCTCCGACCTAGCAACTCGTCATGTAGCTCTTGTCTCTGACCAATTCTCACCTCCCTCTGTGATGCCCTTCCAGTTATATAACCCCTCATCTCCTCCCTCAGCTCAGCCGGTACTTTATCACACTTCTTAACATTGCCACCCGTCCCGGCTATATGTTGCTTGAGCCGATACACACCTCCATTCATCTCTTTTTGGCACCACTTGCATCAAACTCTCTTCTTCTCTGAATCAAGGAGATGGCCATGTTGCCATCCAATGTCACGAAATTCTACGGGTCCGGTGCCATGCTCCTCGTCCGACATCTTATCTACAACACATAAAACCATACACAATATTAGGCCAATTAAATCCACCCCCATTGGGGGTGAAATAATCCCCCCGTGGGGGGATTTTATACCGCCCCCCCCCCCACCTAGGGGGCATCAGAAATGTCACCCCTTCGGGGTGACCGTTCATAATCCCCCCCAACGGGGGATTTTATACCAGCCCCCCACCCCGGGGGGGGGGCCTTGTAAACGGTCACCCCTTCGGGGTGATCGTTCAACACCCCGAAGGGGTGCTAATCACCCCTTCGGGGTGCAATTCCACCCCGTTGGGGGGTGAAATAATCCCCCCCCGATGGGGGGATTTTATACCAGCCCCCCCCCCACCTGGGGGGGGGGGCCTTGTAAACGGTCACCCCTTCGGGGTGACTGTTCAACACCCCGAAGGGGTGCTAATCACCCCTTCGGGGTGCAATTCCACCCCCGTTGGGGGGTGAAATAATCCCCCCCACGGGGATCCCATGCTTGCAGCCGGCCGGCCAGGGGCCAGGGCCGGGGGGGGGGGGGGGGGGGAAGGAGATCGAAACCCCCCCCTTACAAACCTTGTGTACTTTAGGGTGGATCGCCCCTCCCCAAGGTTGGATCGCCCCCTCCAACAGCTGGATCGCCGGCAAGGGAAGTCCTAGATCTCCAAGGCGCCTTGGGGGGAAGGAGAAGAAGCAGAAGGGGGCAAGTGGGGGGAGAATCGGTCCGGATCGACCCCAAATAGGGGGTGATCGGACCTTAAAACAGGACCGGATCGATCCCGGAATCGGTTCGATTCCGAGTCTTCCGGTTTTCCGGCGAATCGGTCCGGATCGACCGATTTTGGGATCGATCCGGGTGGATCGGTCCGGGATCGACCGATCCTATCGATTCCGGCCGATCCAGCCGGGACTCCCGGCTGGATCGCTAATGCCGACTGGAATCGGATCGGTAGGTACCGATCCGATCCAAGAATCGGTCGATCCCGATCCGGATCGACCAATTCTGCAATCCATGATGGTGGCAGCCTCCACTGCACGAGAGAGCTCCTCTGGACTGTACAGGAAGCCACCCATCCTGACAATCAAATTGACAATCTGGTCATCAAACAGGTTGTAAAAGAGGCCGTTGCTTCCAGCAACAACGACGTCCCCAGGCTGGACCGCAACAGAGATTCTTTTGGTGCAGGATGGTGTGTAGGCGCCACCGGCTCGCCCCCACCAGTAGGGTTTCTTGAATGTCTTTTGCTGCACTGGTGAATGTAGACCGTGTCATGCAGCACCACCAGGAACCGATATCGTTTCGAAAGAGGATGGTGATATCCCAAAATTGGAAGTACTTTTCAGTTTATGGAAGGAGAAAATTTTACCTTCTCCCTTCCTCCTCCGACAAGTAAAAGTGGAAATGGTCTAGTTTCCAAACGCAGTCATGAAAAAAAGAATGACTTCCGTCTGATGGGTAAGTGAAATAGAAGGCCTTCCATGAGAGTCCTAAATGCACCCTTTATTTCCGGTTTCAAATTTTGACATACATACTTTCAGATTTGGGATTTACTTTGATGGGTTTTTTGTCAAGACTTAGTGTCTCCTGGGGCTGGGCTAAATTTACTAATATTTTTTTATCTTGGTTTTTTTCGGATGTTGACCTTTGGATTTGAGAATCCTTTGATTTGTTTTTTTTTAAAAGACTAAGGGTTTAATGGATCTTTGATTTCTTAACTTTTTAGATTTTGGAGGGCATAGAATTTAAAATCCTGAGAATCAAAGATTTTGAGGTTTGGGTTCTAAAGGTTTTAGACTGAACATTTTTGTTGCTGACCTAAGATCTGAGTGTTCTTTTGTTCCATGTCAGATTTAGGTTCAGAATTTACAGGCTTGGAATCCCAGACTAAGACTTGTCGTGCAGGTTTTAAATTCCTGAAAGCCATAGAGTTTTCTTTCATTCTCAAAGATTTCTTTGAAATTTTGAGAGTTCTTAAATACATGAGCGTCCTGATTTATGTACTGTATTGACAATCTTTCAATTTCAGAATTTTCAGCTCTGTGACCCAATCTGCCTGAATCAAGCTCTGATTTATGGTTGACGGCTTTTATTTATTTATTTATTTATTTTTATTATTATTATTTATTTTTATAATTTCAGATCCTGGCCTCCTTGATCATCTTCCATTTACACAGTTACCTCCCCCCGGAATTCCCTTGTTCAGATTTGATGCAAAAAATCTTCAAGCTCACGGCTCAACGGTGTTTTACACATATAAGATTATACATTTTTTATCATCCCCATCTAACGATGTTTGCATTCCTCCAGCTCCATAGGGCTGTTTGGGCTCTCCACGACATCAAATGTACTACAAACATGGAATTTACATTGCTTTAATCAAATTGAATTACAAGTAGATGAGGGAAGGCATGAAAGCCGTTATTCCCATGAATTTGAATGAGTCAGGATTAAATTCATATTAACCTTTGATAAGTATTATGAAATTTATCCCACTTAGAATAGAGTACACCTGACTTTTGATAGGCTTGTGGGGACTCTTCCCATTAATTGTGAACTCATTAAATTGTAGTTCGGGGATAGCTTCCACACAACTTAATGGGTATATTCCTTCCAATCGAGGGTATGGTATGACATGGGTCTTTATTTGACCTTTGTTTGTCAACATTATAGAGTGTAAGGTGTGCACAAAGCCGGCCCCTAATTAGCCCCTTGTTATAATTATTTTAAGTTATGCCAAAGCATAGGACATGCACAAAACTGGCCCCCAATTAGCCTTGATTGTCAGATGAATTTCCAAGGACATAGGACGTGCACAAAGCTGGCCTTGAATTAGTCTTGGAATAGATTATTATTTAAATATAAATTGAGATGTAGAGCGTGTCTTGTTGGACCAGCCCTCAATTAGTCCCAATTTGAGTAGATTATAAGTTTTATTAGTTTATATGGCCACAAGGCCCACAAACATGTCAACGATCCCCTGTGCGGATCCTTTCAAACATATTGTTCATACTATCAGTTCCTCTTTATTGTCATGCTCACGTCGACTCCTTCGTACAAGCCCTAACTTGGCTTGATTTCAGACAACATGGGCCAATAGTGAAACTAAATGGACAGCATATGGATTGAGAAGGCCGGAAGGCTCTGTGAGCTTAAAAGAGAGATCTTGTGAGAGATCAGTGTTGTAGGGGAGCGGTGCCAAGTTTATGAAAATAGGGGAAGGCATTTGGTCGAGGAGGAGGAGAGAACACACAGGGAGGTGATGTCGGACTAGGTTTCTCACCTCTTCAGATGACCGCTTGACAGAAGGGAGCTTCTGAAGCAGGCCTACTGACGATGGAGGCCGCGTAGGTTGGCTTCTCCCCCCTCCCAGTGTAGTAGTGTACTCTCCTGTTATGGTGTTGAACATGCTTCTGGTGGCTATGTCCACCACGACGGCACCCATGGCTCCAATATTATAGCTTGAAAGACTCAAGGTTGGCTTCTGGTTGAACTTCTTGCGATGGCGATGAGTACGGCCCCAGTCGAGAGTATCGGACCTTCACCACTAACAGTTGCCTCTTCCCTTCCTTTAGAGTTTCTGTGGTAATTGTCTAGACCTTGGAGTGCTTTCTATGATGTCATCTCCTTCTTTCCACCCCTTTTTCTCGCAACCTCCACTAGAGGCTTCAAGGATCTTCTTATAAGTGGGGAGCCCCGGTGCCATTGGGAAGAAGTCCTAGTGGCATTGGATGGCCTGAACAACAATTGCGGAAGCCACGGAAGGCTTCTAGGCTTACTACAATTTTCTCCTCCTATCTTTTGCAATCTTAGGGCCCCTAGAAGCTTGAAAGGGCACCCCTTTCCCATCGTAGGGGTCTCACGGGCATCGGAGCATCAGAATAGCTGTCGAGGTCTTCTAAGATTGCACTTATGGCCAGAATAGCACCTGATGGAAGCTGCATGGATATTGATGGAAGTGATGATGCCAAGGAATTTTCAAAACGGCAGTTTTGAGGCTCGGGGAGAATCACAAAGCCCTATCGTAGAATCTGATCGTGATCCTCTCCACCTACTGCGTCATCAGGATAGGCCCACAAGCTTGCATAGTCTTCCTATGTTTTTGGATTCAACTCTGGTGAAGATGGTTGGCCTAGTACTATCTCGTCATATCCCAAGCACCCGCCTCCAATTCTCCATGGGTGAGCCCTATATTCTCTCCCTCCAGATGCCGTTGCACAGTCGTCCTTGCTGTTGCAAATTCCCCACCGCCATTCAGCAGCTATCAACAAACGGGGTTGACCCGAGCTCCCTCATCTGCTCTACCTCCTCCAGACCTTATCTATAGGAGATAACCACGGGGTTGTGGTTGGAGTTTAATGGGCTAAGGCATGACGGTTGTCTAGCTGAACCTAGCCAACTTCACATCTCAGTGATTGGCTACAAAGATATCACAGTCCACTTTTGCCCAAGTTGTTGGACTTTGATCCTAAGAGGTTTATCAAGTGCCATAAAGACAGAGATGTTTGAGCAATTTTTTTATCCAATTTTTGTCCATACTTATTAACCTCTTTATGTGCTCCCTGACATCCATTCCCCTTGGCTCCCAACATAACATAACTTCCCAAACCTGCTCTTTCTCTCTTGTCTTTGATCGGGGCAGTTAGGTCTGCCCACCTTCTCCATCGGCCTTAAGAAGGGGAGCAAGACAGCTCCCTAAGCTCTGTTCCGAGGTTTTTCTGTAGTCGATTGACCTTTGATTGGGCCTACCCTTAGAGCAAGCAATTCTAGGCTCGAGAAGGGTTTGGGTCCCTTAGTATCCTGTACATCAGCTAGTTTGCCCATGCTATTTTTTTTCCTTTTTTTAACAGAATCCATCGTCATTTTATTTCGATGCCTGATGGTTCTCGGGTTTGATTTACACACCCGAACATCACTTGGATTTGCCAGGTCTAAACCCTTTCTTGGCTAAGCTCCCTAGAGCGCATGAGTTCTAAGGAAATATCTGATTATACTAGGTCCTGTTCTGATTTTGATTTTTTGTGAGAATTTGGGTGCCAACAAGGCAGCGGCTCCTGGCAGCGGTAAAGTGGGCGTCGGCTGCGACCTTCTCACGTGAAGAGGAGTCCACAGGACTCCTGCCCTAGCAATTTCTCCGTGGTCACTTTCTCTCTTCTCTACTCTAAAGCGAACATGATTCCCGTAGGGATTTCTTCCTGGCAGCAGTTCCTACGGTGCCCTCTCCATTCGGTGAGAGTGACAGTTTTACGAAGATGACATCTTAGGACAACAACGATGATGACCTCTCCTTCTCTTTGCGGTGTTGACACCTTCATAGTCTTCTTTGCTTATGTCAATGAGGACGGTCAAAAAAGAGTCTAACCATATCCAATGGTTGTACGCGAGGTTCCGCGCGTTCCTCTATCTTTTCCAATGACAATATTGATAGAGTTGACGATGGTGCAGTAGCAACATCCGAAAGTGATAATTACATCGATCTTCCCTCTTTGTTTCTGATAATAGTGACAGTCGATTTTCTCGGCCACTCTCTAAATAAATTTCTTCTTTTGTGCTTGAGTGTTCAAACCTCTCGAAGATCATTGCCGTCTCTTAAGGGCTCAACAGGAGTTTATCCCCTCGTGATCAGGCTTCTAGAAAGTCATTGACATCCATTGAGGGATTCAATAGAAGTTTATCGAGATCAAGCCTCTAAAAGGTCATTTGCCATCCTTGAGAGATTCAATAGAGGTTTATCCTCTCAAACAGGCCCAAACCATCCACCAGTCAATTGGTATGGGCAAGTATGAGTATGTATTTGCGTGTACATATATATACTTACATATATAACATATATATATGTAACTCGATCAAGATGATGTAAACACCCTCATTTAAGAACGAGTTAATTGGTGTCAATGGGGTCAAATGCATGTAGATATGTATGTATATGCCCCTCATTGTTCTCATTATGAATATAAGTATTTCTGTTGAATGAAACATTGTTCTCATTATGAATACATGTATTTATGTTGAATGAAATAACTTGTTCCATTGGCACCCATCTCCACTATCCACAGAAGCCTCATCCCAGGAATAGAGCAAACATCAGCACCATCTTGAGACAAGGAGGTGCTCATTTAATGGGGCTGTGATGCGGGACGCGGAGGGACAGACCGGCGACATGGCACTGCAGCAGGCCGTCGGGAAGCTCAAAAGACCTAAAAATGTAGGAAATAAGCAAAATTGGACTTAAACCAGTCAAAATGGGCCCCAAAACACGTCGAACCATGCCTGAACCGCTCAAAATGGGCTTGAATCGGCCCCAAAATGGCTTGAACCGGCCTGAACCGGTCAAAAGTGGCCTGACCTGGCCGGTTTAAGGCCTGAACCGGCCTCTGGAGTGTCAAACCAGCCTAAACCGGGTTTGGACCGGCCTGGGAGGTGAACCGGAGCCGGCTCGAGCGAAACAGTGGGCTGGTCGGGTGAGCGAGGCGAACCGGTGCCCGTTTGCCCGTGACTTAAGCGCGGGGAGGAGGTCATCTTCAACCTCGCGCGGGCGCCCGCGAAGGCGAGGGTTCCACGCGGGCTCGTCCATGGCAGGTGAGAGGAGGAGGTGCTGGAAGTGGCGCTGGGCGTCGTCCTCGCCGTCGCCGGAGGGGGGGCCTCCAACGGCGCCGTCGGCATCGCCTTCGTCTTCCTCTAGCCTCCTTTCCGTCTTCGCCAGCATTGGAACTGTCGAAGGGTGCCGGGATTCCGCACAGAAGGGGGCATGGATTGCAGAATCGGCCGATCCGGATCGGGATCGGCCGATTCTTGGATCGGATCGGACCCCACCGATCCGATTCCCGGCGGAACTACCGATCCAGACCGAAGATCGGTCCGGATCGATGTTTGTAGGTGGAATCGGTGCCGGAATCGACCGATTCGGTCGATTCTGGATCGATTCCGGCGATTCCCTCACCGGAATCGACCCACAGGCTGCCGCGGCGGCCATCCCGCCGCGGCAGCCCTCTTCCGGTAAGGTCATCTTCCAGGAGGGGAAGATGTCACGGCGGCAAGCTGCCGCCGTGGTGGCGATTTCGGGCTACTTTTGGGCCCGAAATCGCCCCAAAATGGGGTAGATAGGATCGGAATCCGATCTACCTCCTTATTTAGTTAATTTTATGGTGTTTTAGGGTTTTTTTAAGGGTCGATCCGGATCGATTTTCCTTCCGCCGAATCGGCTTGGATCGGACCGATCCGATCCGATCCAGATCGAATCGGTCCCCACCGATCCAGGGACCGATTCCGATCCCGCAATCCTTGGAAGGGGGGAGCCCGCGGTCGAGGGCGACCTTGCTAACACCGTCGTCCCCTCCAGATGAAGAGGGAAGAGTCGACTGAGGTTACTTCTGCACACGCCGGAGTAGAGGGAGACCACCTGAGCCCTAGCAGGGCCGTACGCACGGACGTGGCCGCGGACGCGGCTCTTCCTCTTTCTTCCTCTCCGTCTGACAGAATCCGAGAGGGGACATCCAACACTGGGGTGGTTTGGTGGAGGTACTCCGGGGATCACCGGAGGTGGGATGGATGGGCGGAGGTGGTCGACGTCATTGGAGACGTCGAAACGGTCGAAGATGGAGGCGAACGGGGATGTCGACAGGAAGGGTAACCAGAACCGGTGAAGGGGCAAGGGGAAAGAATGGCTCGGAGGCCGCTGGACAGAGGAGGGGGAGAAGACGCCCACGTCGGAAGATTGCGAAGGAGACCGGTCCTCACCGGAGGTGGAGTTAGACGACCTCCATCGAGGAGGGGATGAAGAGAAAAGGGGGGGCAGCACCCCCTGCACCAGGGACAACCCCTTAGGGTTCCACAAATTCCACTAAGACTCTCTCTTTCATTCAAACAAGTGAGCCCTCTTAAATAGAAGAGCCCATTACAAATAAGACATCTTAAATGACTATTTACATACTTGTCCTTGTAAGGACCCAAATTAAAAGAAAAGACTAAAAACAAACTTCAAATATTTACAATGAAGTCCAAGAGGACGTAAACACAAATAAACCCCAAAATGGATCGGACCGGGTCCCCATCAGGTTGTGTAGAAGAAGAGCAGAACAAAACCGTGAGGACAATGAGAGATTGTCCGCAAGAAAGTAGAATCCATGTGAAAATGGAGAGTTAGGGAGCAACTTTCCATTTTAGAAGGAGAAAATTTCTCTTTCTAGTATAGAAGTAGGTTTTCTCCCTTGGTAAAGGAGAAGTTGGTTTTGAAGGGATACCAAATGGTTACAAGTTTCACTGAAAGACTTCTCTTTGAAGAAGCCAAAGTAAAATCCTGATCAGTTACCAAACAGACCCAAATTTGCTAAACATAGATCTTGAGGACTAATTCGGGTCCTATCAGTAAGAACAGCATCTTTCATTCCTGGTTGTCCACATGTCCAGTTAATTTCTTGATTTAAGTATCATTAACACAAGCAGTTTCGTTTGAATATTAAAAAAGGTAGTCCAAAGCACGGGATCATGTCTAAAAGAAGTAGCTTCTACTGCATTCTTCCTTCTTAACAAAACTTTCACTGCCAAATATTTATGAAGTTGAGATAATACTTACCTGGAGAAATAGGAATATCCAATTAAAATAGTTGTCACTATGTGATGAGACATCATAATAGAAAAATCTTTCCTTCGAGTTTCCCATGCTATGAGAGCAGCAATGCTATAGACATAAAATCCACATTGACACATGTAGAAAAGCTTCAACACCAATCTATAATCCACAGAAAAATCAGCCCATATCATAGTATCATCGAATGAAAACATAAAAATGATTAAGTTTATCCATCATCCAATCAGGTAGTGATGTTAATGCAAATGTAAATCATTACCATGTTGAAATGAAAAACAAAGAAACGATTCAGAAGTGTAAGGCTGCAGAACTTTCAAAGATTGGGGTCAATTGACAAAATAAACTTGAACAAAAATTTTCATTGAATTTCTGCAAGCGTGTACCACTTTAAGTCAGTAGGTGCTACTGTTATATTTAAAGGATCCAGTGTCAACACCACACCAAGTATATATGGACATGTACATATGTCATACGTGCATCCCATTTAAACCTGATGCTAATTTGATGTTACAAAAGAAACCTTTCTACGCTGAATCAGTCTCCCTTATCTTGAGCTTGAGGTGAAGGAAAGTCTAGGAAGGAGTGACGCTAGGAACAAGGACAAAGAGTAAAATGAAAGTTTTAAAAAAAAAATATTAAAACTGATAGTAATGCAGAGTGCAGGCTATATTCCTAGCAATTTTTTAACTTGAGGGACTACTGAAATATCTTTATGCTTGTAAGTAAACAAAACAACAAGATCTTTATGGGTATAGACACAAATATAGATTATTTAAAAGCATCATAAATGACCCTCTAAAAATTAATGCAATATTATAAAAAACCAACTTGAGGTATGTCTGTTCTTGATTTGTGAAAAAAACACAAATTTGGTTTTATCCAAGTCTTGGTATTGAATGTATATGAAAAGAAAAATGATGCATATTGATGATGGACGGTTAGAGGGATTAGTAATAAAATTTTCAAACTTACTAAATAGTTAGTTTTTTAAACTTCAAAATTTTAAAGTATGCACATCCTTTTTCTTAATAGGTATAACTATGATGACAATGATCAACTTTTTAGTATATTGTTAAGACAAGACTGTCTTCTAGAAATCTATAGATGTATCTGGACAAGTAAAGAATACAACCAATCTCTTTGAATTAATCGACGGTGTTATCAAAGAGATATGAGAAGATCAAGTTGTCCAAATAGTCAAGGGCAACGCAATTATATATAAAGCAGCTAAAGCAATCATGATGGTCAAGATACTACATTTGCATTGGACACCATGTTTCACCTATTTCCTAAATTTAATGTTAAAGGATATATGTAAAGACCCCTAAATTGACCAAGTGGTTAAGATGGCCTGATTCATCTCATCCTTCGTATACAATCATAATTTCATCATTAACCTAATAAAGGAGTAAACGAAGGACTGAGAGCTCTTATGACCCGAAACAATCTGGTTCGCTTCTCATTACATTTTCTTGAAAATTTTAATAAAATAGAGGCATCCCTTATCCAAATGATACTTTCATCAAGATGAACTAATTAGATTACTAGAACTTCTCCTTCAGATAAGAGAAAAGAAATAAAATTTGATCAAAACATAAAAAGTGGAGACTTCTAACTAGTGGTAAAGAAGAGGCTTTGAATAATGCAATCGTTAGTCACATGTCTTAAAATAGTACATGGGAAATAGAAAGACAAACATGGATGATCTCTATGATACATTTGAACAAACGAAGGATGAAATTGCAAAGACGGTGTCAGACTTCAACAAGTGGTGGGATATTATCGATCATTAGTGGGAACGAACATTGTATCATCCAATACATGCAATAGATACTTTATTTGTCATTACGTCATATCATGCATCATGTTTATATTATTATATTCTTTACTAACATGGATATGTTGTCACTTTCTAGGTCATCTTTTTAAATTTAGATATTCTTATAGTCTAATATTCAAGCCAATTAACAAGATTCTAGATAGTATGAAAGAGGTCATCCGTATGATGCTTCGAGAATGACAATTAATCAATTACAACATACAAGAAGATGCATGACTATAAAATGAGAGCATTCCATCTTTGAGACAACACGAGTGCAATGAATAGTTATACTCTTAAGTCCTATTACGTACGATCCAATCTTTTTTTTCAACTTAGATGATTAACTTATTCCAATTATCTTCTTCTAATATGCAATAATATCATGTAGCTGATTGATGGATGTAACACATCAAGGCATCAGGATATGAAGATTTGGTGGACATTATCAAAAGAGACCTAGGCTAAACCACATCGACTTCAAGATGTGAAAAGAATTGGTCAACACTCAGCCTAATTCATACAAAGCATAGAAATAAGTTGATGTCAAGAAGACTGGAATAGTTGGTGTATTGTCATTATAATGTGAAGTTGAAACTGAAGAATTTAGAAAGAATGAAAGATAATCATAAGAAGAAAAAGAGCTGATGAGAGGAAAAATTTGAACAACAAAAATGAGACAATGATTATAGAAGATGCCAACATCGATTAGGAGAAGATCTTTAATGACCAAAATCCATTGCGAGCTTGGGTGAACGATCAACAAGGATTACGCAAACCTCAGTTCAACCTAGAAAATAGAAAATGAGCTCAATGAGAACTCAACAACATACCTATTGCAAAAGAATTCTAGATTTCTCCTTTGGTGGCAAAAAGACAAAAGACCAAACAATCTTCTCTCCAAGATAAGAAATCTAAGAGTAAAGGTAAACATATTATAACTAATCCATTGGATATTGCAAATGAAGAAATGATTGACAAAAGACGAGAAGATACATCAGAGCCAAATATCCGAGTTCAATACCAGATGTCAAATAATTTGACTTCAAAACAAGGATTCCGGAATCGGAATCGGAACCGGAACCGGAATCCGATTCCAGGAATCGGCATCAGCCGATTCCTGGGAAGAGAATCGATTCCGGATCGGTCCGGAATCGGTTTTTTTTTTTTTGAATTTTTTTTCGTCAAAAAAAATCAAAAATTTCAGAAAAAATTCTAAAAAAATAGGAAATGAGTTAGAAAAAAATTTAAAAATAACCAATGCATTCATCCACAGGACCACATCGAATAAATACTAATGAACTCCAATTGAAGACTTGAAGTTAAGTACATATTCCAATTCCATTGATTCAAAAATCAAAGAGATGATACATCATCAAGGAATCGCCTAGAATCGCCGGAATCGGTGGAATCGGGCCGGAATCGATGCTTGGATCGACGGAATCGGCCGAAATCGACGCTGGCAGCTGGGATCGAGGCCGGAATCGCCGGATCTAGCTTCTGCCGCCGCGGGATCGACAGAATCGACCCCCGCGGGTCGATTCCGGCCCTTTTAGAGCCGGAATCGGTTCGATTCCCGGTCCAGAATCGAACCGGGAATCGAACCGGGCCGGTTGACCCGGTCTTCTGAAGGAATCGGTCGGAATCGCTCCAGGCGATTCATACCGATTCCGCGGAATTCTTCCCGGAATCGGTCCTTCCGCCAGGATCCACCGATCCGATTCCGGAATCGGTCGGAATCGGACCGATTCCGCCGATTCTGCAATCACTGCTTCAAAAAGCAACATCAATAGAGTATTGAAAGTGGAAAGA
Source organism: Cryptocoryne crispatula var. balansae (assembly GCA_036172225.1). NCBI lineage: Eukaryota > Viridiplantae > Streptophyta > Magnoliopsida > Alismatales > Araceae > Cryptocoryne > Cryptocoryne crispatula. The sequence continues at coordinate 62,240 of JAYDZW010000039.1, forward strand.
ACCACTATTAGTCCAAGGAGGTCAACAGATCCAATGATATACCCTATAATGATGCAATTCACCGAAGAAGAACAGTACATACATGCGACACAAGACATAGATCATGGTGCGTGATCGTAAGGTGGTAAAAATCAGCACACACAACGGGGGCGAAGGTCTGTACCACAAGTAGTCTTATAGAATGGATTCATCACAAGACCTTTGATTTCCTACATATCATCAAAGAATTATGAGATGACTCAACCTACATATAGATCCCCATCAAACACTTTCATGCACTCCACATATGTTAGTCATTGTAGATATTTTGGAGCTTACCCGAAGATGATTACATGAGAGAGTGACAAGTAAAATCAACATGAAAATATTTTAAACGTTATGGGAGAGTATATAAATTACACAAAATAACAATAAAATTTAAGATTTGAATAAAAATTAATAAAATAAGTTATAGTCATATTACCTATTTTATATTTATTTTGGCATTTTTTCACATTTTCCTGTATTTTTTACATTTTTTAAAAAAAATTAAAACTGATTTTCCAACCCAATCCAACTAGGCCGTGTTTGAGCTGGACCAACCCAGCCCCAAACCGCATCCCAGCCTTCCCTTCTCTCAACTTTCCAAATGTGAAAATATCATTCCACACTAGACAAAAAAATTTTCTTTACTTGATATTCAGTTATGTTACAGTAAGACACATGCAATTATATATACTGAAAGACAAATAGACATAAAAATTCCAAACAGGCTAAAATCAGAGTTTCTTGAAGTGTTAATGAAACCTGGATTCGGTCTCTCACCCCATGTGTCATTCTCAAACAAATTAGATGGATAACTCAAGGTCATCACTAACTAGAAAGAAAAACCATTTTTCTACTTCATATGCATGCGTGCAATATTCAAGAAATCCCAACTTGGATCTTGACCTCCTCCCAGGATGGTCGATGAGGCAAGATCTTGCAACATTCTCAAGAGATTGGGTTGAGGAAGAAGATGTCATGCAGAGGTGCAGCCGCCAGTGGGTAGTAGCCAGAGTGCAGCAGCATGGAGCTAAGCCACTGTGTGGCACTGCATCTTTCCTGCCTGTTGTACCTGATGACATCGGGAAGAGGTACAAGTCCCAGGATCCACAACTTATTGCAGATCTCTCTTTTCTGGTCTCTGCCAAGTCTGAGAACCCAGACTGACAAGACCCATCTTCCCCACCCGAAGATGGTGCCACTGCCCTATCAAGCACTGCAGCGCCACTCTAGCAGTCCCTCTTGTTCCTCAAATATGGGCAGCCCACCAATACTGAGAATCACATGAGTTTGTGTCAAGATTGCATTTGGCGGTAACATGTCGGTAAAGAAAAGATTATTGAGTTTGTATGACCGCAGAAATAAATAACACATTGGAGCAAGAAAGCCAATTTAGTATCACCGGCCATCGTTTTACTTAATGAACTATTGCTTGCATAAAGCTCTGTTCCTGATGTCATGATAGTATTTACACAAGCTCTAGCCAAAACAGTGCACCTAACTGAAAATTACAGAAAAAGAGAATCTGAGATACTATCCTAGTCAGAGGCTCATTTCCAGATCGACAATCCAGTGCGCATACCAGAACATTCTGCAAATGAAGTCAAAAGTCACAACGACAACCTAAGAATCTAAAAGGATAGGATAGATATATGCAAGAGGAATGCCACAAGAAGGTGCATGTGCCAAAGATGTATTCATATATCAGAAAGAACAATGAAATAATCAAAAAATAAGAATAATAAAAAGTTACACATACATAGATATGCATATAGTCCTCAAGTTAAATTATCGTATTCGTATGTAAGAACACATAGAAAACACATTAGTGGCACTGACCATGTTACACAGAAAAAACAGAGGTCATCCAAGAACTAGGAATCAGCCAAGATATTATGTGAAAAATAGTTCCTTAAAGAGCATAAGCAGAGAAGTCATCCAAGAACTATAAATAAGTCAAGCAGATACATCTCAAAAATAGTTCTTTATAGAGCATAGGATCAACATGTATATATAATACAAAATAGTAAAGCTAGAATTTACAAATCTACAGCGATATTTAAATAATGACAGATAGAGGCAAAGAAGATGAATGATACTCACTTTAGATCCTGGTTCGGCCAACCCTCAAAATACTGTCTTGTATCTCTAGACCAGGACTCCTGATATATAATTGCCAGAACCCATAATTGCACAATGACATAGTACGTAAGTTTCCACATTGACTCAGTGGACTTAACAACTTTAGTGCGTCTAGCCTCATCAATCTTTACAGCAATATCTTCATTACTTAATAACCTTACGGCCAAGCTCTGATAGAAATAAGACAAGAAACATGGTCTCATCAAGGCATCTTTCCGTCAAAATAATAATCTCTAATACTGCATATCTGAAAGTAAATTAAAGATCAAAAAATGGATGTTAATAGAAAATCAATGGTTGGACATTCATTTACCTCACAGGAACCATTTATGTGGTGGATTGGTCACACCAGAAACTGCATTTTCAGATGGGGCATACCAGAAAAAAATTTATTTAATATTTCTAAAATGGGCATTTCTTCGTATAGGTATTCTTGTGTCTGGCCAGGATGGGCAATACATAAAGTATTCCACAATGAAATTTCTTTCTTCTAGAAGGTAACTCCAAAAGATATTACAATTCATTAAATGCAAGAAAAGTGAAAAAAAATGGTACAAGCAGGGCAATGGAGCCAGAAGAGGGTAGCCTACCAAGGCTAAACCCTCTCCCAGTGAAGACAAAAGGCCAAAAATTCTGCTCCATAATTTCTTAATTGTGTTTCAGGATAAAATAAAAAGATGAACCTTTTATGCTTGCTCCTATTTGAGTTAATCCGCTAAGTTGCTGACCCTTAAAATATATTAAAGGGGAAAACAACTTTGTCCCATATCAGCAAGATCAGGCAAGGCCAAAATACATTATGTGGTTAAATTAATGCTGAAAATCCACCAATGTGTGGTTTGCCTAGAAGTATGATAACACTGGCTCCACAAAAACCTCAAACAGTAGTGTTAGTCTCACCCTTGATAGAATTAGCAACCATGTACACAAAATTCTCATCATAGTCTTTTATTTGGATGCCGTCAAGAAGAATAACTTCCTCATGACAAGCTACTATATTCTTTCCTTATATCTACTTGATTTATCTGCAGACTAAAGATTCCTCTTAGTCTTTTACAGATAAAGATAAACAGAGTACGTTTTTAAGAATTTGTTTCATATTAGTGCATTAGCCTCTATCTGATACCTTGCTTCCTCTAGAGTCTAGGCATGCAATTGTCTCCTTTTCCTTTTCTAATCTTGACAGGTATAAAGGCCACTATATAATGCTTACTACCTGTGTTCAATTGTTGATTAATCTTTCATTTGAGGTAGTAACATGTGGATTATAAATTTTCCCTTTATCCTTGTAATGTCTTATGATAATTATCCTTCATAGCACACCTTTTACTTGTTCACAACTTTTTTACAGAATCTACTTCCCTCTTACCTCGATGGAATCTCTGTTTGAAAGTCCCTTATGAATGTGAATATCATCCTTTAAATAGTTTCACCAATCTGAAAAGCATTTCCATGAACCTATGTTGTCAGTAGCGTGAAACATCTGAGATGAGAAAGGTCCAAAGGAATCATCTCACCTTAGGCACCCTTGGTGATAGAGGTGAACTAAGAAAGACAAAAAAAAAGAGAGACAAGGCCCTTGGGTTGCTGAAGGCTGCTCTAGGGAGGTAATCAGAACCTGGACCAGATTCAATGGTATTGAGTCGGGGGGGGGGGTGATATTTCCCTTAGCGTAGTGACAGTGATGCAATAACCTGGGCAATTTGGCCTGGAAAATCCCATCATCATTCAGTGAAATATTTATCACAATGGAACCATGTGACACTCGGTCCAGTCTGTTGCACTTAAGAACCATCGACAACACTGCATTCTCCTTTTGCGAAAGTAAATTTCAAACTTTTCTAACACTAATAATACAAATAAAGAACTCTGTACTCCTTTCCTTTTTCTTAATGACATACAAATTTCTCAAATACATGGGTGAAACAGAAACGATGATTTAGATAGAAAAACTGAAAGATTTGAGGAGAGTGTTACAAGGGACCTTGAACAGGAAACTAAATCGTCTAGGAAACCTTCAGCATTAACTACCCGATTTTGCAGAATAAACCCACGTATTTCCACCAGGGAAGCACCCAAGATAAGAAAGCATCGTAGTCAAATATCGGAATAGAGTTGCTGTAACGAGATAAGTAGAGAAAAGCCGCAATCCATCCAAAAGTTTGGTGTTTATGCATCATACGCTCATCTCTTTTGACATGGCAGGCATTGCAGCGTTCTGAATCTGTTTAAACACCTATCTCTTCTTAACAACAATTGTTGAAGCAGAAAACAAGGCACCAAAGAAAAACATCCATGTCGACATTTTTACATCCAAACGCTCGATACACTCGGACCAGTACAAGCAAAACATCCTAAACCTGATACTTCCTACACCGAAAGCGACGTTCATTCAGAAGGAACCGACGGCGGTGGCATTCGTCCGCCAACACAGCATCCCAGGTTTGGGGAAATTCTGGGAAACGGCCACAGAAGACGACCAAGAGGATTTACATCCGACAGAAATCTCATTCCTCCATCGGATTCCCCCAACACCTACCTGTCCGCGTCCGCTCTTCCGCGGGGGGGGGTGGAGAGGGAGAGGCGAACCTGGTAAATAAGGACGTCCAGCAGGAACCTGAGCAGCACGAATCCGATGGCAAAGCAGACGGCAATCAGGAAGTCCGCGGCCTCCGTCAGTCCGACTACGGCACCCCACGCCGCTGCCGCCATCGTCTCCGAAATCTGAGAGCAGAAGCCGACACGACGGTCCGCGTCGGCTCAAGCGCACGGCGGGTGCCCGCCGCTTTATCCTCCGCTCCCTCCCCGCCTTCCGCCTCCCTCCACTCCACCACTAATCTGGGAACCACCACGTCAGGCCAGGCTCCATGCCGTAGACAACCGACGGTGACGAGGGCATCTGCAATGCGAGAAGCGTGTTCTCCTGGCATTTTCCCCACATACAGAGGCCGCGCGCTGTCCCGCGGGAGGGGTGAGCAGGGGCGAGACGACATGCACCCCCCCCCCCCACTCCAATGTTTTAAACTCCCCGAACGTTTTATCCGTGCTTTTTTGGTTATTACTTTTATAACCTTTCCTCAAGCTGAATTGGAGAAACACCCCGAAAATATTCCGAGCTTGCCCTTTTTGCCCGAAAGAGACGGTAGTTATTACGCCGCGTGGCTATCCATCCCCTTTTCGTGTCCGCACCCGATCTTGTGTTTTCGGATCCTGTTCGGATCTTTTAATTCTTCGGAACTGTATTTATTGATTAATTGTTATTCCAAGGAGTATCTCTATCACATTGGTCCTACTAAAATCGATATCTCACGATCTATTTTGGTTAGAGCATCAAAAGTGATATCATATTAATTTTGATATTAATATTTATATAATTTAAAATATTAATATCAAAATTGATACAGTTAAACACATAAATTATGTAAGTTTAAAATTGGAATCATCGCCTGTAGTATCAATTTTATAATTTTTAATACAAATAAAATAACACATGTAATATAAAATGCTTATTCATATCAATTTTGATATTGATACTTCCACCTCTATAAATATTAATATCAAAATTAATAAGATATCACTTTTATACTCTTGTCTTTCTAGATTCTCCCATTGCTATATTAAACTGGAGAAAGATACTATATCAAATATCATAAAAATATTATGTTCTATTAAAACACCGTAATTTGTAAAATTAATTCAGAATGCGTCATCTCTCATTTCAGAACTTGCTTTCTCAGCCAATATATATGTCATCTACTGGTGCGTTTAATAAAACGTGAATATTGCCCTGATTTAGGATCACATGCAATAGATTAGTATATAATTTGATGCTCATGCACGTATATGTGTGGGTGTATATATATATACATAAGCAAATACATAAACTATAATATCCCACTTCTGAATCTCATATAAAGTCCTGAGACCAAGAAAAAAAAAAGATTAAAGAAAAGCCAATATGCCGACGAAAAGGGAAGAGAATAGAATTCTGGTTCTGAATAGAATTTTGGTCCTTCGTTTACCCAAATAAGGTACATCTCTAGATTAGTGACTAATAACATGTTTGCATGATCGTCCTCTCTTAGAGGAAGCGATGTCAACAGGAATAATATTGTGCATATGATGTGACAAGAGTAATTATAAAATCATCCACGTGAGAGAAATGCCACTCTGCAAGCATCTTTGCCACATCTGTAGAAGTTTGATAGATTAATGGCACCATTTCCAAGGGAGGTTGTCGTATAGCTCTTCGTGCATGCCAAGGGAACATGGTTTAACTTTCATATTACCCTCAGACATATACTGAACTTAAAGAAAAAGAATTATTTGATTCAATCATCTCTTTCTTAACTCATAAACTATTCATCAAATATTTAGAATGCTATGTGATCACATCATATCACCGGTAGTACTTTTTATCAAGGAATAGTAGATGATCCTGTATGGATCAAGATTGGCACCAGCCCATCCAATCCTATGGGGTATGGCAAACCCTGGAGTGAAGTTCAAGGGGGAACAGTCTGGATTCGGCCAGAATCATCGGTATCAGTTGATCCTGTAGAACCAGCTCAGCATATCCAATAGCCTGGACCAGCCGATTCCGGCCCGACTCGGTCTGAGGACCGAGTTGGATCGAATCATCGCTGAGATGGGCAAACTCAGGATGGAATCCTACCCAACCCGAATTGGGCATGACATTGGCCAATCCAAATCCATACCCATGAGTCCTACTCGATAAGCAATGCAATAAAAGATTGTGTGGTAACTTTTCTATTGCACTTGTAAACTTTCTGAAAATAGTTATATGGTTTACAGTATTTATCTTGTCCTCATATAAAGAATGGTAACGGATACAAGTGTAAGGCAAAAATGGAGAATCTTTGCAGGATAAGCAAGGCCTACTATTAAGATAGAAATGAAGAAAACAATGTAAAGCAAAAGTGAGGATCCTCTGCTTCGAGATGGAAAGTAAGGATTTAGAAATAAAAGCAAAATGTGAAGAGAACGTGACACCTGCCGCTTGTTAGTAACATCTGACTGTGGAATATGCAAAAAAGAAGAATGATGCAAGGCATAAGAGAAGAGCTTTGTACGGTAAGGCGTAAGATAGTTTTCCAGTAATTAATGTGAAAACTTCAACTCTTATTCGTATTTCTTTAGTTGCTTTCATTCTCAACACCTATTTCCTGCTATTTTTGGTAGGTTTCACAAGGTCTCCATTGGCTTGGATGAAAAATTGGAGAGAGGAATATTTCTTCAGGGATCCTTATCATAGTAGCAAGACAGGTAAAATAAATGTAAAAGGGCTGATAAGTAACTATTGTAAATGAGGATCAAAATTGGTTTAGTTTTTTATTGACACATGGGCGATATATACGCATCTGAAACTGAAAGACAGCATGCTCTATTAATTGTATCAAGTACAAAGAAACAGTATCAAGCTATCAACTATCTCTTCACAGCATCCAGGTTCAGTTAAAAACTAAATGCAGTGTCCACAAGATAATTGAAAGAGCTGAAAACCACCTTAATCAGTAGTTCAATCCAACAGCTGAATTAGGCACCCCAAATCAGCTGTAAATTATTGAATGAAGAAAGAAATCACCTTCTTGACATGAGAAGCAGAGATCACCAATCCAGGCTTCAGCTTTGCTACTTATCATACAACTCTCAAGAAAATGAAGCTCAGATTCAGCCAAAAGAACAATGAAAGATGTAGGATTGGCGCTCAATATTCATAATTTGATGTAAACAGCACTGTAATTTCTTTTCCACCTTTAATTTCGTAGAGGAGAACTTTCCCAAAAGATGTCTGTAACCCCACATACTGCAATGTCATGCACCCATGCAAAAACTATATATAACCAAACATTTTCTCCTTTCACATTTTTTATCTAGTGAATGACATATCAGCCTATGTTTATTTGGAATTGCATAAGAAAATTCTATATATTTGTGCTTCCCCTCCCCTCAAAGCTTTGATGGCTTTGGGAAAATTTCGGGGGTAAATTTCTGTGCGGCTGCCAGGCTGCCTTTGATCTTCATAGCACCCCTGCGACAAAAGTTGTTGAAGATAAGAGGATAAAAACTATATGTATACAAAAACTCGTTGTTACTGAAAAGCAACAAAGGTGATGTGACAGTTGCCTGAGAAAAGCCATTTGAGGGTTCATCTTCCCCGTCGCTACCGCAAGGAAATCAGCGTCTTTGAAGGAGAATGTCACATCCGGCTTTCCTTCATAGGGCCCTGAAGATTTCCAGGAAAGAAAGTAATTAACAACATAGCAGATGTAAAGAGTAATCGCGCGGTGGAGAGACGATTCTTATCATCTTTCCCCAATCTAAGGAATGCAAAGGCACAAGAAGCAACACAAACCTTTGGTGACCTCCCCTTTCTTGAGATCAACAACGTAGATCTCCTCCTCCTGCCCAATTTTCTAAATTCACAAGAACCGAAAAAGAAGAAGAAGAAAATTGTTTAGGAGACAGAAAGTACGAGTCAGCAGGCAGAGATCGGCGTGAAGAACAACGAAAAGCCGGGTCCTCCCGACCAACCTTAGGGGCGATGTTTAGCTGGTACACGAGGCCGATCTTCTTCGTGAGTTCCTTGCCGGCGTCGGTCGCCATGTGCAACCGCATCTGCTCCAGCAGCGCCGCCGACTTCAGCTCCGATCCGGCCGTTAGCACCGCCATCGCCACGCGTGCTTCTCCGTCCGCCGAAGTCCTGCGGGGCAGCGTCTTCCGGCGGTGGGCCGAGCGGCGATCGGCAGACGGGTCGGTGTGCTTGCAGGCGGGCCCGAAGTTATAATGGTCTATTGGGATGAGATTGACGGCGTCGCTGGCTGCCGCCGTGCCGCGGACGACGACTGCGATGGCGTGAACGCTCCGGAGTCCGGACTCTCGCTCCTGACGAACGTGCGGCTATGCCACGTATCTTGACGCGCCTGAGCCAGAGCCTATTTTGATGCACAGCACGCTGAGTTTCGCTTCGTACGCCATTCGGCGGCAAGATGCGTGGATTTGGTAATTACCTCATTACCGTCTAAAAACTAATATTAGGAATGTAACCTTGAAGGTAAGATAAGATGCAAAAAGATTCGGGCAGTTAAAGACATGCCAGTTGTCCATGGGGGGACATAATAGCCAGGTAATTTTGGGGGAGGACATTAAAAATATATTCCGTCGGGATATCGGAGAGAGATGAGCACATAGAAACGTGGTAGGAGGGAGGTGTAAACGGAATTTGATATGTCAATATTCTGATTTGATTTTAATAAAAAATAATAAGTTTAAAATTTATTTTTGTATCTTATAAATTATCAGAATTAAAATCAGATACTTTTGATAATTTATTGAAATCGAAATCAAAATCAATTGATTCTATTTTCGTTAATTTAATTTTGATAAAAAATAAGTAAATATAAATAAAAGTAAATAAAATAAAATATATTATAAAATATAATATATTAATTGATTAAATAATAAAAATAAAGTTTTAAAAAGATTATATTGAATATTAGTAATTATATGTCAATTATTAACTCATTTTTAAATAAAAAATAATATTTAATATGTATATCAAAAATTATCGGATTCCATTTTTACTCCGATAATAGAATCGGAATCGAATCGAAATCGAAACATAGTGATTTCAAAATTATCAAAATTGGAGTCGATCGAAATCTGTTAACCCTTATCGAAATCGAAATTGAATTCTGGTGATTCTACTACCGAATCTGGCCTGTTTACAACCCTAAAATGTGAGGACATTCTAAATTGCTACGCCGGGAAAGAAAGTGGATGCAAATTATATGAAAACATATTATGACACGGAAATGAATGAATAAGACTTTGCTAATCGCCATTTTATCACATGATTCAGGAAACAATTGCAAACAAAGGGGTGATTATCGTTTTGTTTGATTTGGTCTTTGGTGATTTTTTTTCAGAAAATTTACCCTCAAAATCTTTCTCAAACAAGGCAAGTTTGGTAGATTCAGTTTAAACTATTTTTAAAATATTATAAATATGACCAGTTTTTATATTATTTCATTTAAAATACTTGCTGTCGTCTATAAATATGCAAATGCTATTAACACACTAACATAATATCAAAAATTAAGACTAATTTGCTTTATTCAGTTCACAGGTTTAGTAGGTTTGGGATCTCTCCAAATTCCAATTTTATCTTATCTCTTCCTTGTTTGATTTGACTTTTCAGTTTTGAGCAAGCACCGAACATACCAACTCTAAGAACTTGTCTTGAAGGTTTTTCTTTATCAGGCCCTACTAGCTAGAACACTAGTAGTTCTTCCACAATCATGTAAAAGGTACTCCAGCATTTTTTATGGGTGCATAAGTCTACTAAATCTGGTGCGTGAAAACATGAGATGGCAAAATTTTTATTTACCAATGATGAGAAAGTAATACGTAAGAGATGCTTACTAATGGCATTGCGTATAGTGTTACCTTTCCTTACAAAGTCTTTACATAGTTTGTGCATATGTCATGGCCTGGATTTAGAATAAATGCAGCGAAAACATCCAACGAGATAATCAGGAAAAATAACACCTCAGGAGAAATTAGTTTAAGAACAAAACATATAATATTAAATAATCATCAAAACTTACATCATATCTAGGAATAATGCTATACCCAAATTCTTTAGCTGAAAGTTCTTACAGAGGCTGTCCTTTAATCTATATAATATCTCGAGGTCATTTTTAATTATGAGTATATCATCGACATGTATAAATATGATTGCCAAAAGATCTCATATTTTATGTGCGAAGAGGGAGTAATCAGCCTTGGATTAGGTAAATCAAATGGAATGTATTCCATCTTGTAAGCTAACAAACCAGATTTGGGAGCATTGTATAAACCCATATATAGATTTTTATAATTTTCAGAAGAGTTTTTTTCTTGTCGTAAGTGCCCAGGAGGTAAACACACACATATCTCTTCTTCTAATTATTCATAATGAAAAGAATTATTCACATCTTATTGGATCAATAGCCAATTATTCATGACTGCAATGGATAATAATATCCCAACTATGACTAACTTTGTAATGAGGGCAAATGTTTCATTGTAGTCCCTACCTTCAACTTGAGCATATCTCTTCTCAACAAGGTGAGTCTTATATCTTGAAATAGATCAGTTGGAGTTGTATTTTACTTTGAATACCCATTTGCACCCTATCAACTTCCTTCTTGCTAGTAGGGCTCTAGGGTCCATGCTTGATTGACTTGCAATACCTTGAGCTTAGTTTGTATAGATTGCTTTCAATGGGCTATGTCCTTTTCTTGCTTATAATAGCCAGGTTCATGTTCTTTTGAAATGGTAGTGAGGAATGCAAGATGGTTGTCAGAAAAAAACATTATAGTTTAAGTACTTTGAAATGTGGTTAGGTTTCTTACCTTGATTGGGCATGACATTGAAGCTAGTTATGTAATCTGTCAGCTATTTTGGTGTCCTTCTATTTCTAGTATGTGCAATGAGCTCTTACTTGGATATAGCTTCATTGAATGTGTGTAGCTTTCAGAACAATTCTGGATTGTCAACCTCTTGGGAGTTGTCAACTTCCTTAGGAACAATTTCAAAATTAAAAATAGAAAAGGGAGTAGTAATTTTAGTATATTTATAATAGAGTTTGTAAGGAAAAGTACTCACATAGAAGGCCACATTTCTACTTGTGAACACATGCTTAGGATTTAGATCACTTACTCTATACGCCTTTTGATAAGATGGGTAACCAAAGAAAATACAAGGCTTGACTCTTAAGTTAAATTTAACTCTTGAGTTAAATTTATCTTTGTCTAAATGAGAGGAGGAGACAAAATAGAGACAACCGAAAACCTTGAGGTTATTGTAGTTGGGCTTAGTCATGAACAAATTTTCATAAGGTGTTTTGTCATCTATTGGAGGGGTGTTAGTTTATCAAGAAGGTTACCATTAAGATGAAGCTGTTGCAGAATGCCAATGGTAAGTGGGATTGGAACCTCAAAGTCCATGCTACTTCTAGTAGGTGCTCATGTTATCTCTTGATGATTGCTAAGATGTATAGGGGCATGTACTTTGGTGTGTTTTTCCTTTCTATTTCATAAACATTTGCATTTCATTATTCAAAAAATTTGACCCATTGTTGGTTTTGAGAATTTTAACAAGTAGGAAGAAATTGGTTTCTATGTAAGGGATGAAGTCATTCGAGACATATGGTACTTCATATTTAAAACTAATGGGGTGTTTGGTTGTGTGATAATTTCTTGTACATTTTCATAATAAAAAATTATATTAAAATAAAAAGTGAATTAACTCATGACATAAAATTATCATGTTTGGAGGGATGTGATAATTATAAAGAGTAACTATCATACATGATCAAACAAAGAGGGAGACCACAAGAAAAAAGAAAGAGGTGAGACCCTCTTTTTTTGTTTAAGAATAAAATCACTTTCAAAACATAAATTTGTCATGGTTGTCAAACACCTCTTTTAACAAGTTTTATTGCAATTTTTAAAAATTAAAATAAAAACCTCAATTATCATGCAGCAAACACCCCATAAGCTTGTCTACCCAAGTAAATCTAGAAAAGTCATTCACAATTGTAACAAAATATTTTGCTCCATTTTTAAATGAATCACCATAGGGACCCCATATATTACAATAAAGTAGTTCAAAAGGAGTAACATTTTTGGGAAACCTTTGTTTGAATGGCAACTGTGTTTGTTTTGTCAAGGGACAAAACAAACATTAGAAGGGAGTCTAAGAAATTTTAAGGGATGACAAAATCTCTTTCATCTTCTCCTCCAAAGGGTGTCCAAACGGTGGTGCCATAGTTCTGAATTTGAAATGTTGGAAGCAAAACACCATGGCAACTCACTGTCGACTTTGATATAGTATAGCTCATTAGTTTCAAGGTCATGCCTAGTCAATTAACCTTAAGGCCATGCCTAATCACAATCTTTGAAGTTAAGTCCTTTATGATACAGTGGGATGAAAAAAGTTATTGAACTATTTGATTCCTTGGTAATTTTACTAATAGATAGTAAGCTGTGTTTGAAAGTGGGAGCATGGTAAACAGTAGTCAAGAAGATTTTTTCAGATATTCTAATGAAACCATATATTTTATGGAAGCAATTGGCCTATCTAGTAGGTTGATACTTGTAGGGTGACACATTTGGTTAGCATATTTACCATTTCCTTTGTCAATTAGTGTAGAGGATATGTGGGTAGTTGTCCCAAAGTCTAAAATCCAATAATTTTGTTTCTCTGATTTGTGCTCATCAATATTGGCTTAGATATTATTAGTAATATGATTGCCTTCGATCAATTTGATGATGTTAGCATATTGCTCCTTGGTAAGCCCAGCTTGGATAGGTTTCTTGCCTATGATTTCTTGGCAAACATATGTGTTGGTGGGTAGCTATGGAGTTTCCAACATTCTTCTTTGGTATGGTCAGGGATGTTGCAATGTAGGCATCTGCTAGCATTAATCCTATAGCATTGATCTACCTCATGCCCGCCTATGTTACAGTGAGTGCATCATGTCTCCCTGTCCCCAATCTGTTCGTTACGGAATCCTTGTTGATTTTTCTTGGCAAGCATGGTTAAGACTTCCGTTTGAGTTGGAGCATGAACTAATCATTGGGATTCATCTTGGAGTATCAAAGAATATATGCCTTGGTGATATGGGGTAGCAGCTCCATAAAAAGTATTTGGCTCCTTATATTCCCATTTATGTCATCCAAGCCCATTAGAAATTGCATGAGGTGCCTTGGCAGTGTTCCCTATAATTGGCTTAAATTGGGCTAGCTCATCCCACATTCCTTCGAGGGTGTTGAAGTATTTTCAAATAGAGTTAGAGCCTTGTTTAAGGGAAGCAAAGGATCTTTCCAAACTATAAATTCTAGGGTCATTTGTCAGGGAAAATATGCATTTTAGATCAAACCAAATTTTGCATGTTGTTTCATAGTAAATGACTGAAGAAATTAGGTCTTTGTGAATAGAATTTAACAACCATGAAAGGACCATACTGTTAACATGCTCCCATGAGTTGTAAGAGGGGTCCTGAAGGAAGGCTTTCGGATACTTCCATTTACAAAACTCATTTTGTTTTTGGTAGATAAGGTCACTGTCATTGCACTCTACTAGGGTATATAGCTCTCCAATCAATTAAGGGAAGACCAGAATAATACTTGGGCTGTCGGAAGTGTGCAGATAATATAGGTTATAGATGTCCTAAGCATGGTTGCTAGGATCAAATCCTTCTTTTTGTGGAATGGAGAAGATGTGTGATGTTGCCTTCATTTTTGTAGTGAAAGGACTCTAGCTTCGATACAATTTAACATCATTTTTCTAAGTAACAAATATATATTTTTCTAATTAATAACTATAAGCTAATAAAAGTGTCATTCTCTATTAAATATGTTTAGTAGACATTTTATTTACCATTAATTAAAATATATATTAAGAGCAAATTTAAGCATTTGTCATTTTAAGTGAAAACCTTTCTTTATCTCAAGCAATCGCCACACACCTGGGAAAAAAACTTTGAAACTATGCTCACGACCTACGTGCTCGTATCTCCCCATTGTGACCTTCCACTTGCCTCGTGACACCATTGGATTTTCATATCTCCCTCATACTCCCCATTGCAACCTCCACTTGTATCTCCCTTTGTTTCCCTCTTCCTCGACTTGTTAGTGAGGGCTAATACCTCTCCAATGCACTTTCCGACTACGACGAAGTTACTCACTAGCTCTTGCTTTTAGGCACGCAAAGAAGTGTGTACAAGGTGGCACATCCACCTTCTTCCTCACTCACTGGCTCTTGCTTTTTAGTGTGTGTGAATGAGTGCAAAGAAGTCCCCCTCTTACGTGACACATTGATTATGGCCAACCTTAACTGACTTATCTTCTACATTCGTCGAGATCTTCCCATGACTGGCTTCATGTTGAGTTGTAAGAGACCTACATCCTCCATCATGGTGTGAGAACAATGTTTTTTGGACCTTCTTCTCCTTACTTTTGTCATCAAAGGATAATCATTTCCTTTTCGAATTCCAACTACCTCTATTGGGGTCGAGTTGCTCATGCTCCAATTGTGCCGTGCAAGGATTCTTAGATGTGGTTTGGCCATCATGGTGGATGGGTGACAAGCCAACTTTTGGTTTCTATGTTTGCTTCTTTAACATTGCCTAATCTCCATAGATTTATTCTATATTTTAGGTTTTTATACACTTTTCTTTCGACCATGCACGATTAGATAGGTTAGGAGTCCACCTTCCTCCTCTTTGTTGATCAAATACCAAGTTTGAAAAATCCTCATTTTACTTTTTTTGTTGCTTCAAACTTATCTTTTCTCTTTTTTCATCGAAGGTTTCCATAATTTTTTATGTTAGCTTACTTGGGCTTGATTTATTCATCGACATGTTTCCTCTCTTCATGTGTATGTATTGGTCTTTACTAGTTTCCTCCTTTTCTCTTCTACGTGTTATCTCGGTGGCCTAATCGGAACCTCCTTTTCTGCACACAGAAGATCAGGCTCTTTGTCTTTCTTCTTCAGGCTAGGTTAATAGTGTTGTTGGCTGTGCACTATTCCTCTGGTAAGTTCCTTACTTTATCTTCTTTTTTTGACTAATGGAATTTTTCTAATGGAATCTAAAAAATGTTTAAAAAGGAAAAGAATGAAGAAAAAAGGGTCGGCCACCTAACGAATAGGATGACAACTAAAGAATTCTTATGTATCATATCTTTGATAATTAGCAAGTTGTTCGTCATGAGAATCCATAGCTTTGACAAGGATTTTCTACTTGGATGACATAGTAAGATACAAAATTTTCTTAAATGAAAAAAATCATCATGATTAAGAGTATGGTAAAGAATCAAAGTGCATGCTAGAATTACAAAATATAATACTAACACCACACAAGTACTTGTCTAATATATCAGTTTGTTTACATCCATAGTTTTTACAATGCTCTGATATCTTTTGGATGGTGATTCTTTTGTTTTGAATTTATATGTAAGCACATAATTTCTTTGTCACACATGAGATTGATATCATTTAAGTTTATTTCCTTGTCATGGTGTTCTCATATTTTTGTTATGTTATTTGAATAGAGATGCACTTTACTTAAATTCCACCATAGATTTTGGGTTATGGTCAGAAATGTACCTCTTCGAGGTTAAGTTCTATTATTTAATTCTTGACATCTTAGTTTTTGTTTAAGATCAACCATTGAAATTTTGAATTTTTTCTAATCGAAACCTCATTTTTGTCAATTTATTATGTTTAATTAACTTCATGAATATTTACCAATTAATTTGTTAATTTCCACTAGACCAAGTTTAGATATCCCAAGTCATGAACCATGTAAGTGTACCTGAAATAATAGTATTGATTTCTAATACTGTAAGTTTTAGCCGTGAATGATGTAAGTTTAATTATCTCTATTAAAGTTATGTCAATGCAAACTTTTACTTTCTTTTTTTGCAAGTATCTCTTACAAAGTTATGAGGAGATAAAATAACAATCTAAATGAAAGAGATAGAACCATAGATTTTGTTAATAGACCCAAGTATGTATAAGAAGGCAACAATCACAACATGAGTTCAAGTGGAACCCATCTGACATCAATCCCTCTCATTGTGAGTATATTTATATGTTTAAGTTATTTTATAGTTGTTTATAAAAATGAAGCATTTCTATTGGAAATTATGTTTATATTTTATTTATATTCTTATGTTAATTACGTGGGAAGTAAATATAAATATAATAAACTATAACTCTCTATGAAACCCTCCATCTATTTTGAATGAACGGTGCGATTGGAAAGGGAGAAGAGGGGTAGGATAGGTTAATGATAGGGTCAATCTAAGATGATGATATCATTTGAATGGACGGTTCAGATAAGGTGAGCCCATTGATAGTTTGTAGGTGTTGATACTTTTACCTACAAATTATCGATTCAGTAGCTATAGAGAGTAAGTAAAAAGTACATTTATCTACTAAATTCCTGCATTAAGTAGCAATTAGTAGTTAAAAGTCTATTTTCTTGTCGTGCAAGATGTGATGTTGTATGTGATTGAGTTCCATTTTCTTCTATTTCATTTGATATGTTGTTAAATGTATGAAGATGATCATTATACATGATGTGATGTATGAGTAGGAATGAATGAATAAATATGATTCAATGAATAAGACAAATGAATGAATGATATTTCACTTCATTTCTTGAATTCATTCTTATGAATTGGTTCAATTGAATGTATATTGAGTGTTTATAAAATACATGTGTTGCATAATTCATGTAAATTAATAATTTTTATATTTCAAAATGTAAATTAATTTTTTTAATCAAGAAATATTGTCGATGGCTTAAGCCGGCACTAATGTAATACTAACAATGACTAAAT
Source organism: Cryptocoryne crispatula var. balansae (assembly GCA_036172225.1). Lineage (NCBI taxonomy): Eukaryota > Viridiplantae > Streptophyta > Magnoliopsida > Alismatales > Araceae > Cryptocoryne > Cryptocoryne crispatula. The sequence goes on from JAYDZW010000039.1 coordinate 79,825, forward strand.
CTATTGCAAATAAGTATTGGAGATGGTTTAAGTTATTTCCAATTTAGTTCAAAATACCTCGAAGTATGATTCGGGGACATTCTGTACAACTTTGGTGATTGCTCCTAAAAAGTAGTTGCCAAAATAGATTAGAATGTCATTGATTTAAACCCTAAAGTTGGGACATTTTAATATTCTTTGATGATGGCCTAAGCCATCATCACTAATTAGTTACAAGTGATAAATTAAGCCATCACCACAAACTTACGAGCGATGGATATCCATTGTCGATAATTAATTGAATGTGACTTATAAGCTATCTCGAAGAACATTACTGGTGACAATTCTTTTAAGTTGTCGATAATATCATCGGTGACGAACTTATTTACGATGACCTTACAATTTAAAATCATCTCAAAAAAGTTTTGATGATGGTTTTTGTCTTTGTGGCTACCGTTTGTTGTCATTGCAGCTAACCTTTTTTTTTTGTAGTGAAGGCTATCAATACTTTCAATGGCCGAATTTATATGATCTCTTCAAGTAAATGTGGATCACTCTTCCTTATTTCATTTCTCATAGTCTATCTTCGGTCTTTGTGCCATCTTCACTTTTGATATTAAAATCATCCAATCTGGTAGTTTTTTCTTATTTTTCATATTTATCTTCTAGATGTGCAAATATATATTGGATGCTCTATCTAAACTACTTTTTATTTCCCTGTCTCTCATATTCTATAAAATATGTATATGTGCTTAATTCAAGTTTAGCATCCTGACACCGTCACATCCATATAAAAGCATCCATCTAAAAGCCTACTATTATTTTTGTGTACTATTGAGCTTAATGAGATGTCCTATTCTGAGGAGCTATTCATATGTTCTATCTCCACCAAACTTTCTCATCAAAAGAGACAAATTAATAAGGTACTTGACCATCATAACCTAACTTTGGAGACAATGACACGATGTAATATAGATGCTTATCCACAGAGTTTACTAGTTTTCATTATTTATCTTGCCTTTCTTCAAACATTTACTACATGAAGGCAACCTCATATACGTAAGTTTACATTTACCATATTTTTATTCTCTTTTACTTTTTCATACTCCCGAATCTCTATATAACTATTTAGAGCAGTGTTACAAGATAAAGTTTCACTACAAGAAAATAGGTTACTAGGGACGGCTGTAAGCCGTCTCAAAAAACCAAAAAGCCGTCGCTAATAAATATTAGCGACGGCTTCAAAGCCGTCGCAAACGCGTCGCAAATAACGCCGTCGCCAATAATATTAGCGACGGCTATTGTTAAGCCGTCCCTAGTACGTTTATTGGCGACGGCTCGTAAGTCGTCGCATAAATTATTAGCAAAACGACCATTTATTGGAGACGGCTTAAACAGCCGTCGCAAATAACTTTACTGGCGACGGCTTAAGCCGTCGCAAACGATAAGGAGATTAGACGGCGGATGAAGTTATTTGGGACGGGTTAAGCCGTCTCAAATAATCTTATTGGCCACGGCTAACAGCCGTCGCCAATAAATGTAGTTGCGACGGCCACGTAAGCCGTCGCAAATGGCAAGCAGAAACCCCACACCCCAGGTCCCGGAATTTTTTCTCTGGTATTGCGACGGCTGTATAGCCGTCGCCAATAAAGTTATTTGGGACGGCTAAAGCCGTCCCGAATATTAAAACGATCGTCGCAATACCGGAGAAAAAAATTCGGGACCCCGGTTCCCGGAATTTTTCTCTGGTATTGCGACGGCTATATAAAGCCGTCGCCAATAATAAATTTCTGAAAAAAAAAATAATTTGATTGGCCGGATTGGATCAATTATACGATCCAATCCGGAAAATCAATCATTCTTGAAACTTTCATAAAGATCTAAAATCGGATCTACCAATCCAAAAATTGATTTATATTAATAATTTCGGTGCCGGATTGCTCGTTTCAAACTCGGAACGGACACCGAATTAGGATGAAACAACACACATTAACATACCAAAATTGAAATTCACCAAATTTAAATTCATATTCACATACCATATTCAAAATCACATTCATACACAAAATGTTTTGATACATATGAATAACATTCATAGAGAGTAAAAAATACATCTTAATCTATTCATCTTCTTCATCTTCATCTTCATCATCATCTTCACTCTCCTCGGCATCCTCGTAGTCCTCGTCGTCATCGCCATTTCTGTCCTTTGTTTGTTGAGGCGGAGGATGCCCCGATGTGGATGGCACATCGGGAGTCGGGAACCTTTGACTCAAGCCTTCAATGATCGGATTGAGGCGATCGAAATTATCTTGGAATGATTTCGTTGGTTGTCCAATTGTTGTTTCAATGAAATTATTTGTTCTTCATAACGTTCATTGATTTCTCCTTGCCTCGCCACCTGATCTCTAAGCTCTCGAACTTCTTGAGTCGAGCTAGAAGCACCTCCGCTTGACTCACCATACCAAGTGGCGCGAGTTTCACCTCGCCCACCACATCGGATCCGTCCTGGTCGATCTCTACCAAACACGGATACGAAAGCTTCCTCCACGGTGAGTGGAGGCTGCGATACCCCAGCATCCGAGGATTCAGATCTTTGGGGGATTCATCAATCCTTGCATATTTTCCTATAAATAATATGAAAAAAAATTAAAATCCTACCGTGATGAATTGTGGATTATAAAGAAAAATAGGTTATGATAATCAATAATTACCATCATAAGACGACTTTGGTCATTATCCCAAATGACTGCTCCATCGAGTTCTTCATGCGTTTGACTCATCTGGAATACCTCCGGACGAGTTGGAGGTCGACCTTCTTTTCGTACCTTACCAAAAAATTAAAAAAAAGATAAAGGTTATTACAGAATAAGAATCAACTAATATGAAATTTTAAGTTTTGACTACTTACAAAGTCTCTTTCTAACTGGTGTATATTTGTTCTTCCTCTTCTGTACGGCATTGTTAATTGCCGCCTATTACCGGCATTCTTTTCACTCAATGCCTACATATATATATATACAAATGAAACAACATTAAAAAAATGCAAATGAAAAGAATAGGATCTAATTATAAGAGGAAATAAAATTTTGAGTTACTCTAGCATCATCTTGACTCCATAAATGGCACATATGATGCCATTGTTACTCTAGCCATCTCGGCTTCGGATTGAGGAACTTAGAGTTTTTGGCCATTCGGAGGCCGGATTGCCCAATCCGAGGCCCGTTCCGGGTTCCGATCGGGCAATCCGGCTTCGGATTGAGGAACTTAGAGTTTTTGGCCAATCCGAGGCCGGATTGCCCAATCCGAGGCCCGTTCCGGGTTCCGATCGGGCAATCCGGCTTCGGATTGAGGGACTTAGAGTTTTTGGCCAATCCGAGGCCGGATTGCCCAATCCGAGGCCCGTTCCGGGTTCCGATCGGGCAATCCGGCTTCGGATTGTGGGACTTAGATATTTTGGCCAATCCGAGGCCGGATTGCCCAATCCGAGGCCCGTTCCGGGTTCCGATCGGGCAATCCGGCTTCGGATTGTGGGACTTAGATATTTTGGCCAATCCGAGGCCGGATTGCCCAATCCGAGGCCCGTTCCGGGTTCCGATCGGGCAATCCGGCTTCGGATTGTGGTACTTAGATTTTTTGGCCAATCCGAGGCCGGATTGCCCAATCCGAGGCCCGTTCCGGGTTCCGATCGGGCAATCCGGCTTCGGATTGTGGAACTTAGATTTTTTGGCCAATCCGAGGCCGGATTGCCCAATCCGAGGCCCGTTCCGGGTTCCGATCGGGCAATCCGGCTTCGGATTGTGGGACTTAGAGTTTTTGGCCAATCCGAGGCCGGATTGCCCAATCCGAGGCCCGTTCCGGGTTCCGATCGGGCAATCCGGCTTCGGATTGAGGGACTTAGAGTTTTTGGCCAATCCGAGGCCGGATTGCCCAATCCGAGGCCCGTTCCGGGTTCCGATCGGGCAATCCGGCTTCGGATTGAGGAACTTGGAGCTTTAGATTAACTTTCTATTTGTATAGGCTGAGTTTCTTGAAGTTGTACATCTTCGTCGATTACTCCAAATGTTATAGGTACGTTAATAAGTTGTTCTTGATACGGTTCGTTTTCATCTTCACTCTCATTTCCGGAAATGTTGTAATAGTTACGAGGTAGTGATCGTCTCGGTAACACCCATCCCTTATTAGAGTTATCATTTACATAAAAAACTTGTTCCACTTGGCTTGCTAGTGCAAACGGTTCATCCGTTCCTAATCTTCTCTGTGTGTTTAATGATATAAAACCATATTCATTAACCTTAAAACCTCGATCATTATCATTTACATCCCACCATTCACATTCAAAAAGTGTTAAACGGCTATTCCGATCGAACGATATCTCAATTATATCTAATATTTGTCCATAATAACCGTCACAACCAGATTGAAGATGGTCATTTACAATAACACCACTTTGTTGAGTTGATTTGGTTGAATCGGATTCCAATGTTTCGAAATCTAAATCCATTACATATATAACCGTTTAATGACGAGGCAAATCTCGACGGACTAAGTGATAAAATCTCCAGCTCCTTGGTATATCTAGAAGAACCTATATTTCTTAACTCTTGAATGTGTGTTCTGAACCACACGAAGAAGTTTTCTTCCGTAGTTGGTCTATTTTTAAGAGCATCACTATGAGATTGCCGAAAATAATCGATGTCATCAACTTGATTTAACACGTATGCATGTATTAACTCTTGTTCTCTTTCCGTCAAAATTTTAGGCACACGCCTGCATCTCAAAGGGCGACCAATTGGTTTGAATATTGAACTATCATCCGTATCAACTTCTTCTGAACCACCGTCATAGTTCCGATCTCTACTATATTCACTCGTATCACGCATATATGTTGAAATAAAGCTGCGTACACTCCTCAACCAAGTAGCCCTGGGCAATAGAACCTTCAACTCTCGCCTTGTTGCCCACATAATCTTTGAGCCTCTTTAAATATCTTTCAATTGGATACATCCATCGGTATTGAATCGGTCCAGACATTCTTGCCTCATAAGCCAAATGCACAACTAGGTGAATCATTACATCAAAGAATGATGGTGGAAAATTTGTTCCAACTTGCACAATGTTACTGCAATCTTTGTCTCCCAATCTCTCAAAATGTTACTGTTCAAAACCTTAGCGCAGATGATCTTAAAATACTGGCATAACTCTACAATAGGACTCAGTACATCCTTCGGCACGTTTCCTTGAAATGCCAAAGGAATAATTATTTGCATCATCACATGACAATCATGACTTTTTAAACCACTAATTGTTCGGACACTTAAATCTACACATCTACTAAAATTCGACGAATAACCATCCGGCACTCGAACATTCTTAATGAATTCAAGTATTCTAGACTTTTGATCGTTGCTAAGTTTATAAATTGCATCCGGAAACTTTGATGAACCCTCGTACGGATGTAACTCGGGACGAATATTTAAATCTACTAAATCTTTCCGTGAGTTCAAATTGTCCTTGTCAATTTCTGATAAGTTAAACATCTCTAATATATTGTCGCACACATTCTTCTCAATATGCATGACATCCAAATGGTGCCGAATGATAAGAGATGACCAATATGGGAGTTTCTAAAAAATTATACTCTTCTTCTTCCAATTTTTATTCTTTGACAAATTTTTCCTTAAGTTCTCTAAATCTTTCTTAAACGGTTTTCCGAACCTAATAGTGTCCATCTCCTTTTGTTGCCTCCATAGGTCATATCCCGTAAGTATCTTTGGTGCTCCCTTCACACATCGTCGACCATCAAAAGATGCTTATACTGGTTCTTTCTCCACCGATGTGCTACTGGTAAGAACCGACGATGACCAAGGTAACATTGTTTTCGACTATGGGTAAGTCGAATGGTATGTGTTTCTTCGTTACATATAGGACACGCCAATTTTCCTTTAGTACTCCATCCAGATAAATTTGCATATCCCGGAAAATCATTTATCGTACTAAAAAGTATGACTTTCATTATGAAAATCTCTTTCTTTTCGGCGTCATAAGTCTTCAATCCAATCTCCCACAAATCTTTTAGCTCTTCCACCAATGGTTGTAAGAATACATCAATATCATTTCCGGGAGCTCTCGGACCGGGTATTAATAATGATATCATTGTGCATGTGGCTTTCATACACATCCACGGTGGTAAGTTGTACACCATTGTAACAACAACAGGCCACACACTATATTTTGAAGACATTTGACCAAATGGATTAAAGCCATCTGAAGCCAATCCAATCCGAATGTTGCGTTTCTCTAACGCAAATTCTGGATAAAGTTCATTCACCCTTTTCCAAGCGGGAGAATCGGCAGGATGATATGAATAAACGCTGCAACCTAACTGTGCCATGTCATCCACTTAGCCGTATTGGATGATATGAATAAACGCTGCAACCTAACTCCTAATGGAAAATAATGTAAAACTTTTTATGCTATTTTTTATTTTGATTTTTAGGATCATTTTTATATCTGGAGGTGTTACAATATGGACAAACATTTTTATCTTTATTCTCTTTCCAAAATAGAATACAATCATTTTTACATGCATGAATTTTCTCATAAGTAAGTCCCAATTCCTTAACTAATTTCTTAAGCTCATACCAATTATCGGGAACACATGCCCCATTAGGTAAGACTTCCTTAAATAAAGATAATATCATATCCATACATTTTCTAGTGAGACCATTAATGGACTTAAGTTGAATCAACTTTAATATAAATTTTAATTTAGATACATTTTTAACACCTTCATATAGAGGTGTTTCAGAATCTTTTAATAATTTGGAATATTGAAAATTATCTGCATTGTGTTCTTCCTCATTATGTCGAATAGAAGATTCGTTATTTTGAATATCTTGTAACATTTCCATTACCTCATCATCTACATAATTATCTTGTGGTTCATTTAAAATTGAAATGTCCTCATTTATCATATTGACTTCAATTTCACCATGGCATATCCATTTTGATAATTTAACCATATATCATTGCATATTAGGTGTTCTTTGACAACATTTCTTTTAAAAATAAATGTATTACAACATTTTTTACAAGGACACTGTATTAGATCGTTATGTTGTCCATGTCTAAATTGTATTCTAGAATCATGAAAAGAATAGTTTAAAAATTCTTCGATCCCTTCAATATATCTAGAATCTAATCTATTAGGAATATGCATCCATGATTTGTCTAAGTTACTCATCTTAATTTGTTAAAAGATTGAAATACAATGAAGAAATGTTAATTTAATAAATAAATCAATATATAACCGAACCTCCACCGAAAGAGGAAACTCTCAAGTGTATATCTCGATTGAAGTTTCCTGAAAAAGAGATAAAATGATCAAAATTAGACTTGTTGTTGAACAATAAATGTTTATACATACCAATTAAATATTTTTATCACAAACGAAGAGTTAGACATGAAAACTAAGAATTCAGATTTGTTATATTAAGTTAAAACAGAAACAAAAAATTATACATTTTTAGCTTTTTTATTTTCAGATCTCATCTCCTTTTGAGGACAAAAATAAGAAGGAATACACACGTTATAATCTTTATTGGTCCGTGCCCAACTGATGAGGCTAGTGATTGTCCTGGATTTTTATTGTCGGTATCCTGGTTGAGGGCTAGGAGGATTCAGATAAAGCCAAAGAGAGGTTCTAGAGCGGATATAAAAGGCTCTACTGCAAAGTCCCAAGAGAGGTTCCACCTGGACCTCATCTTGCACTCCTTTAAAGAAGAAAGTAAAAACAAATAGCTAGAAGTGTCTATCTTATAAGATAGGCCCTACGTTATTTTTTACCTCCCACATAAAGGGGAAAATTGACAAAAGCGATAGTTAGAAGGGTCTAGCCTTCAAGGCCGCACCCTATGCTGTCCAACTCCAAACTACTATTTATGATGAGTTATCCATGTTCAATCATGCCAATAAATTCAAATAATACATTATAGTCTTCTAATAATATTCTAAACATATTAGTTATGTAAAATAATTATTATTACGAAATTTTATGGGTTAAATATGATTTAATGCTACCAAGCTCTAAAAATGTCAGTAAAATTAAAGGGAATTTATATGCAAAGGGGCATTACCCTTGTGTATTTCTCTCAAATGCATTATGAAATATTATTCTAAGGCTCATTCCATGATTAAATAAATTATGCACCTATCTACCTTTGTTCTATCTCCTAAATAATTAAAGTGATCAAGGTGCTACATAATTGGTTTGAGGAGGTCCTAACCTATTAATTTGTTAGGGCTATTTGGCACATATATGCTTTGTGATGTATATAAAAAAATTTAAACAAAAATTCGTTTGTTGAAGATGTATACCTCAAAGGAGGTTCGTTTAACCCTAAGTAGGGTTTAAATCTGGCACAAAGGAGGCGGCGGCGGCGGCGGCGGCGGAGCCGGCGACACCCACGGCGGTGACGAAGGTAGCTCTCCCCTCAAGGTGCCCTACGCAGGGAGGGGGCAAGCCGGCGGCGGCGGCGACAGCGCCGGCCACGGCGGCGGCGATGGCTGAAGCGGCGGCGACCGGCGGCGGCGGCGACGGCTGAAGCGGTGGCGACCGGCGGCGGCGGCAGGACCAGACGGTGAGAGAGAGAGAGAGTGCGGCGGGGGAAGAAAGGAAGGTGGCGAGGGTTTTTTAAGCCAAACTTATTGGCGACGGCTTCAAACGCCGTCGCCAATAACAGGATAAGTTACATTGGCGATGGCTTTCGCCGTCGCCAACAAAAGTCGACTGTTCAACGGTCACCATGGATTAGTGGCGACGGCTTAGGCCGTCGCCAATAATATTATTAGCGACGGCGTGAAGCCGTCGCCACTTTTCCGAGGAAAAAAACCCGCACGGGGCGTTTTCTGGGTATTGCGACGGCTTAAGCCGTCGCCACTAATATTAGTAGCGACGGCGATTCAAGCCGTCGCCAGTTTTCCGAGGAAAAAAACCCGCACGGGTCGTTTTCTGGGTATTGCGACGGCTTCGACCGTCGCCAAAAACATTATTTGCGACGGCTATATTTAGCCGTCGCTATTTACCAATTATTAGCGACGGCGTTAGTTTAGCCGTCGCTTTTATCATTATTGGCGACGGCTTAAAAAAGCCGTCGCCAATAACCCGTCGCCAATGACCCAGTTTCCTGTAGTGTTTGATCATGATATCAATATCCGGATTTGTGAATATATTAAGAGATTAAATCCGTAGGCTAACTAGTAACAACACTCTTGTTAATCATTTTTCTTAAGTTTAGTCAGAGAAAACTCCAAAACTTAAGTATGCTATGTTGATAGCTTGGGAATGAATGATCTCCCGGGACTTAATATAGCATGACCAAATTTGTCGTGACTCATCTAGGTTTTTTGATACGTGATGTTTGTTGTTATCTTGACTAGAACGTCAAGTTTTTAATGATGGTAGATCAATTGTAACATTCCAACATAAGAATATGTTAAGAGATTAAATTAACAAATCATGAACAATTTCAATTAGTTATTTTTCGAATATTGAGTCGTTAAACATATTTTGTTACGAGTAATCTGATTGATTCTTTGAGAAAATTGTACCCATGGACTGACTAAATTATTACAATGGCAAAAAAAATAGAATGGGGTCTGCAGGTAGGTACGTTGATTCAAGGTTGTCTAGATTGGGACCCATAATTTTAGAGCTAGCTAGGTTTGGTAGTTGGCAAATTTCAGAATCAAGGGACCATCAGCTGCTTGGTAGGGTGTCCAAGAAATTAGGCAGCCGAGACATTGCCATGCATTATTTTACCTAGGGTTTCCACAGAATCTTGCATGATTATGCAGGATCACGTACGTCTCTCATGTTCATATATATATGTGATCGACCGAATCCACGCAAATCTAGGCCCTTGCCAACGATAGAAGGCATGAGGCTCAAGATTCCGTCCGACCACGATTTGCTCTTGGTCTCGTCCTACATGGAGGGTTCCCTGCGCAATAAGCCAAGTTATCTAATCAATCGTTCTCTAACTCTCGCATATCTTCCGGATTGATTTCAACTGATTTCGGCTCCCACTACCTAACAATATTCTGGGGGAAATCTCTCACATTCATCATCATTCTCGATTGCCTGAAGGTATGAGGCTGCATCATCATCCGCAGCTGCATTCCCTAACGGTACCCAATATTTTATCGGGAGACGACATATGTTAATGGGGATTTTGTTTGCATCGTAAATCGAGTTTTTACTATAATTTTATGTTAATAAAACTCGTTAAAAGAGGTATTTGGCAATCACCATAAATTTATATGTTAATGTAATTTTTTTCTTAAACAAAAAAAGAATTTCACCTCTTTTATTTTGTGATTTTCTATTTTACTTGATCATATACGATAGTTATTCTTTTTTGTTATCATGTCTCTCTAAACTTGATAAATTTATACCGTTAGGTAATTCACATTTTATTTTAATATAATACTTTTATTATAAAAATATAAAAAAAATTTATTGTGTAACCAGACATCCCATAAGTTGTTGAACGGAACGCCCACACCTTGTGCAGATTAGATATCTAGACAGAGCAACACTACTTAGTGTTAGGGGGTTTTGTAATTCCTAGGGTTATTAACTCAGACCACTGTGGACGGTCACTTTTGCTGATTCTCTTTTTTTTTGGTCGGATGGCCAAGTGGCCGAAGCACGCACAGCACAGTGAGTCGATGGACGATCGAGCCCCAACGCTCGATCGTCACCAAATTGTCCATCCCCCCCGGGACAGACGGGCGTTCGAGCGGCAGGCGAAACAACGTTCGAGCTGCCGCTCGAACGCGGGGACACTGCACCCATGCAGACGTCGATGCCAACCCACCTAAGGTGGGTCGGCACTTTTGCTGATTCTCGCACCATCTATTTTCGAACATGACCTTATATATATATATATATATATATATATATATATATATATATCTATATATATGGTCATGTTGGTCGAGTGGCCACATATGTGCGCATCGCAACGTGCGATGAGAGATCGAGCACCCCCACATTGGTTCGATCCCCACAAGTAACCTTCCCCCGGGGGGAAGGGCGGGCTCGGATGACCCTGGAACATGACCTTATATATAATCATTAAAATTGCTTGGCAATCTTGTATTCTTTTTAGTTCACCCCTACTTCACAAAGATATAGAGAGAGAGAAGTAGTTTTATCGGAGAATAGTTGTTGACAAAAACATAACAATATTGTCTAAAGACATAACATGTGTAGCGATTGCCATAATTTAGGTAATAAACTATTTTATCCCATGGGTTAAATATTTTTGGTTAATTTGACCAACAAGCCAGTTGGCCCTCCAATGTAATAAGAATTATATTTTTTTTATTTTGATTTGATTCTGATAAAAATTTAATAAGTTTGATATTTATTTTCGTATTCTATAAGTCATCGGGATAAAAATTTAATATTTTTTAATTTTGTTTATACCATTTCAAAAAAAAATAAGTATATTTAAATAAAATTAATTTAAATAAAACTAAATAAATTATAGAAATGTAATATAAAATGATAAAAATAAAATTTAATAAGATTATTCTATATTCAAGTAGTTGTATATAAATTATTAACTTATGTGCAAATAAAATTTAATACATAATAAATAGTTTAAAAATTATATATCAAGTTTGATTAATAATTTAGAAATTATGAGATTATCAAAATAATTATCAGAATCTAATATAAGTGATTCCCCTCACCAAATCAGCCCCGGTGCACCAGGAGGTAGGGGAGAGCGGATCACCTCAGTTTTGGGGGTGGAGGGAGTACCCTCAGTCCCCAATGAAAAAAGGCCACGATACCAACCACTTAAGTGATGGGTAGTGAGTTGTAAGGCATCGGTAGCAGTTCAACTCCTGTCGGTAGCGGGTTAACAAGTCAATGAATCGTTACTGAACCGCTACCGACACCTTACAAACTCGCTACTGAGCTAATACAATTCGCTATCGATGAGTAGTGAGTTAATAAGGTGTCGGTAGCGGTTCAACTCTTTTCGGTAGCAGTTCACCACTTAAGTGACCTAGGGTCATGGCCGATTTTCATTGGGGGTGAGAGTACTCCCTCCACCCGAGAATTGAGGTGATCCGCTCTCGGAGGTAGGAGTGAGCATTAATCGGGTCAACCCGATGACCCGACCCAAACCAACCTGAAATCGTTGGTTTGGTTCGGGTTAAAGACTGTCTTCGGGTCCATCGAGTTGCAAAATATTCAACCCAATGAAAATCGAACCAGACCACAACCCGAACACCATCCCAACCCAGACCCCCCACCAGCCCCCAGCCAACAACCCATTAAACATTTGTTGACTTGTTATGGACAAGGAGCATATAAACATGGCAAGTATTTTAAAACATGTGATGTGAGACAAATACCTTCAATTGTACCACAGTCTGTTCACCTTGTTAGTCTCACATCAGATGTGCTCAAACACCTACCTTCTAAGATTCTCTTTAAAACCCTCCATGTGGCCGAGCATAGTTTCGCTCCACCCCATCTCACATGAGTATACTCTATAAGTATTAACTCATTTTAAATTTTTGTCGAGAAATAAATATTAAAATATTTATTTATTTAAGTATTTTTGTTATCTTAATCTCTTTAAGTTATAAATTATAGTTTAATTCAGTCCAAATTGAACTAAATCGATTTACAATGATTTGATTCGGTTCGATTTGAGGTGGATGTTCGATTTGATCCGGTTTAAAAATTTTTATTATAAATTAGATCAAATCGAATCGTACTCACCCTTAGCTGAAGGTAAAGGAATGGCTATGCCTGAATAAGTCTCTCGGTTGAACGGTGGAGAAAACTCTATTTACTGTCCACCGCAGATAAAAAAAAAACTCAATGATATTCACCGTGTTTCTTCTATTTACCATCTACCGCAGATTAAAAAAAAAAAACCTCAATGATATTCACCGCGTCACGTGAGGCCCACCGAGTTTCCTTCACGGCCAGCCCGATGTCTGCCTGAATGGACCTGTCGGCCCCGCTGCGCGTCATGACTCGTGACGTCTGACCGCACGGCACGTCGGGGGAGCCGCCTACGGGACTTATTAGATAGTTGATACCGCCGCCCGCCGAGCGGGTGCCGCTCACCGCGAGTGTCCGGAACCGTCTCCAACCTACCGGGATGGCGGTCGACCGACACGTGGACCCCTCTAGCTGGCACCGACGGCGACCGGCACCTGATCCGATCCGACGCTGCAGGTCGCGGCTCATCCGGTCCACGGAGAAGCTTCCCGAAAGTCCGTCGCCAGCCTCGTCCGTACGATGAGGGTCCTACGTGATCTAACGGGCCCCATTATCCCCAGAAATGATCTGAACTTGACAAAGGATTTATCCACGTGAGCCGAATCTCAGGGATACGTTTGACACCAAATTATCCTGGCGATAAATTTAATTTATCCCTTAAATTTTGAGAATAAATTATGTATATCTTTGAAACCATGTTTAATATGATGATAAACACAGATAATATAGATTTATTCTTAATTTTTTGTTTGTTTTATAAATAAAATAGGATGTAATCTAGATTAATTTAATTTAATTTATTCTAAAAAATGAAGATAAAGAGAAAGATAAGTCATCTCATTTGGTACATGAAATATTTTATTGTTAATTTTTTTGAGGGATAATTATCTCATCTAATATACGAAATATTTTGTATCGTCATTCATGTATTATTTATGATATAAATTTTATATTTTATATTAAAAATCAAATAATTTATTTACATATCAATATTTATTTCAAAATTATACCGTACCAAACATAAGATAATGTTATCTTCTAAATATATCTTAACTCAAACCAAACATAATAGAGATAAGAACAATCACAAAAGAGTGAACTTACCCTTATCCTCGTCAATTTTATCTTCGTATCAGACAGAACCTAAATTAATCTTATACCAAATAGCTCCGAAAGGAATTAATAAAGTAGTTATTACATTGGTATTACGTTATTCTACTACAGCCCTCTGAATGGATTCTAAAACGTAAATCACAAATATAAGAATATTATGATTATCAAACAAGGGATGTTGAGAGCCGTGAAAATTAATCTATCGGGTCGTCCCTCATCAAATATTTTGATTCACATAGTAAACATTTTACTTATATTTTAATATATTTTTTATTATCTAATATGACACATTAACCACTTGAAATTTATAGAGGGAGAATATGTTCCGCATTGCATAGCTTTTGACTCTGAGCAGTAGAAAATGATCGAAATTCTTGTGGGCATATATATATGGAGGTTAATTATAACTTGTAAGCAAATAAGCAAGTTATAAATTAGATGATATCCCAATAGGACAAGACATTATATTCAGCGTAAACCATGCAATCATCAAGCGCAGAGATGCGATGATTAGATTCGATGATATCCGCAAGTGATTGTTTAGTTTATACAGAGATGGTGTTCTCTGTGATATTTTATTTGATTGACACCTGACAATCGAGTCTGGCTCTTGTGTGTGGATAGATAGATAGATAGATAGATAGATAGATAGAGAGAGAGAGATTAATCGGCAAAATATATATGCTTCTCGCCTAGTGGCCATGTCGTGTCCTCATTTAAGATCAATTACTATATTGTTATTCTTTTCGAATTAACTTCATTCGATTAATGGATTCGGATAAGGCCCTTAATCAGTAAGTTGATAAGCTTGAAGCTTATCGTTTCACTTGAACATACGGGTCAAAGATCTCAAGGTTCAACCACACAACCGAGTGTGATAGTTAAATTGAAAAGTCAATGTACCTTTAGCTCAAACCCAATCCCAATTTCACTTTTCTGCTTGGGTTTAAGCTTGCAAATCAATCCAATTTTTTTCTTCATATTGGAATTCTTGTCCAACCACAGGCCCAGTCAGATTTAAACCCAAACTGGGTCCCAACCCCATTGCACCAGCTCCATCCAAGCACATGTGGAAAAATAGGATGAAAAGGAATGAGTAGGATATATCCTATCTTAATTTTATGAAGTTGAGGATAAACGTTGAAAAATAGGAAGAGTTATCGTAACTTCATGGAATATCCACGAACACTTAGGGCATGTTTGGTACGAGGATAACTCGGGGATAAACCAGGTTTATCCTCAAAATTTAGGGGATAAACCTGGTTTATCACCAAAAAATTTAGGTGCCAAACAGGCCATTAAATAAAATCATTCAATCTCATCTATGAAATTTTTGTATTTTTTGAAATTTTAATTCTAAAATTTTTATAGCATACACTTTCTCTATCTGAAAATCAAAATATTGGTAATATATTACGTAAGTATAACCACTATTATTTTAAAACTCTCTAAAATTATTCTAAAATTATTATAATTTTTAAACTTTGATATTTTTGCATAAGTATGCTTGTGTCTCGTAAGAATCCATTATACACGACTCTCCGAACATGTGTTAATCCATTTGAACAAAGATGTTTAAGCAACATGTTTTATCCTACGATAAACTTGATTCTTCAACCTTTTAATCCATTATAAAATACATTTAAACAAACATATTGTTTAATCATATTCTAAATTATATTTAGGCAAATTCATTCAATCAAACATAATAAAAATAAGGTTCACACATGATGCTTAAAAATATTTGAAGGAGCAGATGATGAACTGGGGTTTCTTACCTAACATAAGAGCTCTAGTGAGTGTGGGCAACAACGGAGGCCAAAGGTAGCGGCATTCGACATTGATTCCAATTATAGTGCAAGGGTGATAGTAGAGACCGGACCGGATGGTGACGACGACAATGGTAGCATTAGGCGGCGAGGTCGGAGATGACAGTTGCATTTGGCGGCAGCAGCAATGGTTCTCGTCATTGGAGACTCTTTAGAGAGAGAGAGAGAGCTAGGAGACAACACGTGATTTAAAAGGAAAAATATTGACAATAGATTCAAAATTCATCACCAATGGTGCTTTTTAAGTTAGTGTGACAATGGATTAAAGACGTCACCAATGACTTTCGACTATTCAACAGTCATTTTAAGACCATTGACAACAGCCTTAGATAGCGGTCACACATGTCATCCTCCACGTGCCTTGGGATAGAAGTTTTGATGCTTTTTTTGCAACAACAATGACAAAAGCTATCATGAATATAAACTAATCACAGTTTTACGTAGCTATTGTCATTGCCGGTATTTCTTTATTTGCAATGGATTTCGAACAATCGCCCCTACATATATAATTTATTAGGAACATTGTTTTGAAGTCGTTCTCAACCCGTCATCCCAAATAACTTATTTACTTATAATGTCGAAATAGAGGTTGAAATTTAACTAGGGAGCCCATCACGGGACAGGCAGATATCTTACCCTTAGCTTGTCATACGAATCTTAAAAAGCATGCCGTCTGGATTAGGCCTCTTGGCGTGTAAACACTATCATTTTTCTAAAACACAAGTTAGAAATATACCCACTCTAATATTAAACACAGAGCAAGGAATGATTGAGTGGTAAAATAGTTAAATATCAAACATAGAGCCATATATACCGTAATATGATACCATCCTAAAAAGTTTAAGACTAAAACATCAAAGTGAAAACTTCATCTTCACGAAATATTCAACGCTTGACTGTATGATCCACTCCAGCAACAATCCAATACAGGGGCGCCACATACGTCACGGGATCGAAGAACCCGGACACGACTTTTGAGTAAAAGAGAGGGAAAGGGAGCGGGAGCCATACATTTCGACGCCGAATCTCCTGGGACCAGAAACTTCCGCATGTTGCCAACGGGAGAGGGCGCTCATCCGGCGACGTGACCGCTCGATTGACCTGCGCCGAGGCGACGGTCCGACCGCAGAGGAGCGGCGCTCGTCGTTACGGCAGCAGAAGACCCTCCCGCGAGTCCGCGTCCACCTCTCTCTATCTCGACCGCACTGCCAGCCGGGCGCCAGCCGCCGGGCCGCCGGGTGTCCGAGATTCGGGAGTTTTTTTTAAGTAACATAGGTTTTTTTTTTTAAGTAGCACAGTAAAAATTTTAATCGTAAATCTAATACAGTTGGGTCAAAATCGAATTTTGAAAATTCAACTTTGCTCTTTAATAACTTTGAAAGTCGAGTTTACGCAATTCGACTTTCAGAGACGCAGTTGGGTGAAAGTCGAGTTCACCCAACTCGATTTTCGAACGGTGAAAAAAAAAAAAACAAGTGCACACAGTACAGCATTAAATGCTGTACATAACTCTTTAACATTTTTTGATCTTCCACTTAAAAAAAATAGGATATTCGGATTAAAATTTGTCCGATCCATCCAGACCAATGAATTCGGAACATTCGAAACTATAGGATTGAACTTTTAAATTTTTAAAAAGAGTAAATTTTTTCATTGGATGGTACAGGATGCTCCGATTTAATAATTTAAAATTTATCAAAATTTAGATATTTAAAAGCTTAATCTTAAGTATTTCCATATTTTAAATTTATTGGACGGAACGGATCGTTCAAATTCAAACCCGATAAATCACAATTTAAATATATAGGTAAATTTCAATTTATATTTTAAAAAAATCAATGCATTTAAATTTAATGCTGTGTGCGCGGAGTATTTTTTCTTAAAATCAATTGAAATTTTCCTATATATTTAAATTTTGATTTATTGGGTTTGAATTTGAACGATCCGTTCCATCCAATAAATTTAAAATATGGAAATACTTAAGATTAGGCTTTTAAATATCTAAATTTCGATAAATTTTAAATAATTAAATCGGAGCATCCTGGACTGTCCAATGAAAAAACTTACTCTTCTTTAAAATTTAAAAGTTCAATCCTATAGTTTCGAATGTTCCGAATTCATTGGTCCGGGTGGATCGGACAAATTTTAATCCGAATATCCTATTTTTTAAGTGGAAGATCAAAAAAATGTTAAAGGGTTACTGTACAGCATTTAACGCTGTACTGTGCGCGCATGTTTTTTTTTTTCACCGTTTGAAAGTCGAGTTGGGTGAACTCGACTTTCACCCAACTACGTCGTTTCAAAGTCGTTTTATTAAAACTCGACTTTTATTAAATACTGTTTACCCAACGGAATCAGGCGAGACTCTTATTAAGAAGCAAAACTTGATTTTGACCAATCTGTGTTAGATTTAAGATTAAAATTTTTACTGTTACTTAAAAAAAAACTGTGTTACTTAAAAAAAAAAAACTCCCCTACATTCGCCATGTCCGCTGTCGGCCCGTCCCGAGCCTCTCCGGCTCTCCCGTGTCATCCGAGAGACTAAATGCGTGTATATCTGGAGCCGGGAGACGGTTTACTACTTTCATTCCTGATTTTTTAACTTGGAGTTATCGTCTACGTTCCGACCGTCGTCATCCTCCTCCGGCGTAGGTGGACATCCATACAGTCAAGGCATCGGAAGGGGTGAAAAAAGATCTCCCTGTTCTCTATATAAAGCCACGCATTCCTCTCGATCGAAGCCCGAGCAGAAGGAGCGAAGGCCCCCCGGCACCAGATCATCAACGTCGTCGGCCGGGAGGGATGCTGCAGATGAGCCCGTCTCTTCCCCATGCCCTTGCCTTCCTCTTCTTCTTCGCTCTCCTTTGCTCCCTCTTCGTGCGGAGATGGTGGAGGAGGAGAGGGCGCCAGGCCTGCAGGGCGCGTCGACGCCTTCCGCTACCGCCCGGCTCCACCGGATGGCCGTATGTGGGGGAAACGCTGCAGCTGTATTCCCAGGATCCCAACGTCTTCTTTGCGTCGAGGCAGAAGAGGTTCTTCCAGTCCCCTCGCTCTCTCTCTCTCTCTGCATGTCGGTGCTGACGGCGGAGCGTCTGATCTCTTGCGCCGTGCAGGCACGGCGAGATATTCAAGACTCATCTCCTGGGGTGCCCCTGCGTCATGCTGGCGAGCCCCGAGGCCTCCCGGTTCGTGCTGGTCACCGGGGCGCGGCTCTTCAAGCCGACGTATCCGAGGAGCAAGGAGCGGATAATCGGCCCTTGGGCCTTGTTCTTCCACCAGGGTGACTATCACACCCGGGTGCGCAGGCTGGTCCAGGGCCCGCTCTCGCCGGAGGCCCTCCGCCGCCTCCTTCCCGATATCGAGGCCGCGGCCGTCTCCATGCTCGACTCCTGGGACGGCCGCCTCGTCGCGGTCTTCCATGCAATGAAGAAGGTTTTGTCATATATATTTCTCTTTAATTTCGCTCTATCTCTCTCTGTGTATGTATATATATATATATCCTTCTCGCGAGGCTTACCGTTAGAGCTCCAGTTCTCCTTCGACGTAGGCATCATCAGCATCTTCGGCAGGCAGCTGGATGCGCGCTACAAAGAAGAACTGAAGAGAAACTACTTCATAGTGGACAAAGGGTACAACTCGTTCCCATCCTACATCGCCGGAACGGCCTACAGCAAGGCCCTCGTGGTACGTAGATGTCGCAGTATATATATACACACACACACAGAGAGACACTTGCGTTAATTATTTAGTGGTAGAGTACGAACTCTTTTGATTATGTGTGAAATCTTGGTATGGCATCGAAAGGCAAGGAGGCGGCTGAGCGAGACGCTGAGACGCATCATGGTGGAGAGGCGGGAGAAGGGGGAGGGAGCGGATGACATTCTCGGGTGCCTCATGGCCTCCAAGGACGAGAAGGGACAGCGCCACCTGAGCGACGACCAGATCGCCGACAACGTCACCGGCGTCCTGTTCGCCGCGCAGGACACCACGGCCAGCATCCTCACCTGGATCCTCAAGTACCTCCACGACGATCCCGAGCTTCTAGAATCTGTTCAGGTCCGCCTCTTTAGTTTCATCTCTCTGCTCGTCTCTCCTCTCGATCGATCGACACCTCGCCCTCCGAATCTGCGCACCCAAGCAGCCGGTTTGCTCTTCCCTGACAAATCCTCCCATATGGCGTGCCGCCCCGCAGGCGGAACAGATGGCCATACACCAGTCCAACGGATGCGGGGAGCGGCCTTTGACGTGGCTTCAAACCAGAAGCATGGTACTGACGCAGAGGGTGAGTACACACATGTTATATATCCTAAAAGAACATATGATTATTACTTGTATAAAGCGCCGAAGTTTCTGCCGCAGCCAACCGGCAGGTGTCACCCACCGGCTAGCGAGCAAACAAATAAAATAAAATAAAATAACTTCACATAGGGGGTGGCTGCCGCCAGGTGGCTGCAGCGGAAGCTCTCTCGATCCTCCGCCGACAGGAGGTGATCCGCGTGCTTACTTACAAGATCATAATCTTACATACTTTGTCGAACATATATATATATATATATCCAGGTCATTTCAGAGACGCTAAGGCTGGCGAGCATCATTTCCTTCACGTTCCGGGAAGCAGTTGCCGATGTCGAGTACAAAGGTCGGGGGCTAGCTGATCTTGACCAGATCTCCACCTTCCGCAGCTACGTGCGCAGGAGGGAATTAACGATTGACTTGTTTGAGTACCGTGTAGGTTACACGATCCCCAAGGGGTGGAAGGTGCTGCCTCTCTTCAGGAGCGTCCACCACAACCCAGATTTCTTCCCAGAGCCACAGAAATTCGATCCTTCCCGGTTCATGGTATGTGTCTACCCAGTTTCAGATTTAGATTAATGGGCTGTTTGGATACATTTTTTTTATTTTAAAGAAACATGTTTAAAACATGTTTGCCCGTGACTACCTCATTAATGTTTAAACTTCTCTAAACTTTAAAACAAATGTGGACTTGTTTTGTTTCGCAGACAACCACGGAAGACACCTCCACGTTACATTACAAGATAATCATCCTCCATATATGTTTTCTTAAATCAGTAATATGTATAATACATAAATATGAACTTTAAAATAATTTATTTTATTTAATAGTACATTAATAAAAGGAATTAAATTATTCTAATATCATTCGATAAGAAGGAATTATATTTGGACTTTAAGATATTTTATTTTATTTAAAAAAATAGATATAATGTGACATATTTAATATCATACTTTTATTAATTTCACATTAATGTGATATGTACTGTCAAACATATTTACATAAATTTTAAAAATTGTGCCACTTTTACCAAGCACCCGATCATCCAGTTTTAAAAATTATGCTATTCTAAAACTCAGTCTTTATTTTAAAAGTAAAACTATCTAAATTTAAAGTTTACAATCAAACACCCAATAAAACTGCCCAATGCTAGGACTCTTATGAGGTGTTTGGTTGTATGATAACGAAAGTTTTTGTTTTAATTCTTAAAAATTGTAAGAAAATTTGTTAAAAGAGATGTTTGATAACTATGACAATTTTATGTTTTAAAAGTGATTTTCTTCTTAAACAAAAAAAGAGTCTCACCTCTTTCTTTTTTCTTGTGGTCTCTCACTTTGTTTGTTCATGTGTGATAGTTACTCTTTTTTTGTAATCACATCCCTTCAAACATGATAATTTTATGTCACGAGTTGATTCACTTTTTATTTTAATACAATTTTTTATCATGAAAATGTAAAAAAAATTATCATGCAACCAAACACCCTATTAGCTTTCAATCTCCTGAGTTTGTTTTCTTAGTTTTTACTGGTTACTCTTGACTGAACTGCAATTTCTCAGGTCTCCCCGAAGCCGAACACTTTCCTACCCTTCGGGAACGGAGTGCACGCCTGTCCAGGAAACGAGCTCGCGAAGCTGGAGATGCTCGTTCTAGTGCACCATTTGGTGGTTAAGTACAGGTGAGTAAGTAACATCGTGGAAGGACATTGATTGATACATGATTAATTAGTTAAGAACACTGCCAGCATATATAACATTCAGGCGGACTTGTTCGGAGGCTTCAAAAGATGATTCTCTGGCCGGCGCGGCAATACTTTAATAACACGAATCATGGCGTTCAGAAAGCCTGATCATCTGTCATCTGAGCAACATTCTCGCCATATGAAATCCGCATTGGAGTCTGCTAAGATGTATAACCGTGCTTTGATTTTGTGGTTCCCCTTCTGCTGGCAGGTGGGAGATCGCGGGCTCCGACGAAGGGATCGAGTACAGCCCCTTTCCGGTGCCCAAGCGTGGACTTCCGGCCAAGTTCGTGAGGCTGCCATCCAACGGCAAGAGGTCCCAGGGACAGTGATATGTCTGTATGATCTCCGTCTCTCATCTCTTCTCTCTCTCTCTCGTCTCTCCGAAGGAGAGGGGGGAAAAGCCTGGCTGTCTGATCTTCAGTTCATTGAACGTCCGACTGTAAGCAAGTGTTCTTTCGGTTAAGGAAGTAAAACCCTGCAAGCGCAGGTTCCCCCTTTTGTTCGTGTCATCTCTCAGAGTAGAAAACTCTCAAGGGATGCAGCATATTACTAAACAACAACATGATATGTTACCAAACGTTTTGATTTTTTTTGTTACTAACACCGTAAGATGTTATTAATCATTGAATAAGATTTATTAAGAGATTAGTAATGCATTGTGCGAGAGTTAAATACAAAAAAATAGAAATTTAATAACTACATATACTATTTAGTAATATATATACTATATCTCTTAATAACTTGATAATGACATTGTACTAATGGGGTGTTTGTTTGCATGATAATTTTTTGTACACTTTCGTGGCAAAAAATTGTATTAAAATAAAAAGTGAACTAACTCATGACACAAAATTATCATGTTTGGAGCGATGTGATTACAAAAAAGAGTAACTACCACACATGACCAAACAAAGTGGGGGGACCACAAGAAAAAAGAAAGAGGTGGGACCCTCTTTTTTTGTTTAAGAAGAAAATCACTTTCAAAACATAAAATTATCATGGTTGTCAAACACCTCTTTTAACAAGTTTTCTTATAATTTTTAAAAATTAAAATAAAAACTTCAATTATCACGTAACCAAACACCCCATAAGTTACCAAGCGCGGGAAGACGTAGATCATGGCTCTCGCACGTTGATAACTGT
The DNA here is from genome assembly GCA_036172225.1 of Cryptocoryne crispatula var. balansae. Lineage (NCBI taxonomy): Eukaryota > Viridiplantae > Streptophyta > Magnoliopsida > Alismatales > Araceae > Cryptocoryne > Cryptocoryne crispatula. The sequence continues at coordinate 102,745 of JAYDZW010000039.1, forward strand.
TGAAGCTCTCTCTCTCTCTCCTTTGATGACTAAGGTTATTTGTTCTCTTATTTGTTTGGGATTGGAAGACTCAAAAATCTCCGGCAAAAGTCCAATCAAATATATCCGATTTCTTTTTCTTTTTGCTTATCCGCAGTAAAAGTAAAAAAGATATGCAAAAAGGTAGACACACAAAATTTGAATCAAAGGAATTTCTTCAAGTTAACATAGTGACAAGATTTCGAAGATTTTAGGGAAACTTTCGACGCATACAATCCCCATGAAAACACCGCCGCGGAGCAAATGCCATGGGCTGCAGGATTCTCCGTGCCACGTGCAGGCCAACGGTTGGACGTACGTGTGCCTTGCATGGCCGCAGGGAGAGAGAGCGGCCGCGGAGGAGCCATGTGGTTGCCGCCGGTGGGAGGCCGAGTGATCCAACGGCCGGAGCCGAGGCCCCTGCTTTACCTGCTGTGCGGGTAAAATCTTCTCGCACGTAGGGGTGGGCACGGTTCGATCTGGTTCGATTCAAATTTTTTTTTTTCAAATCGCATTGATTCGAATCAACATCCCAGGTCAAATCGAATCAAATCGATTTCAATTCGATTTAATTTGATTTAAATCGAAAATATTTAAAAATATTTAAATTAATTATTTTTACATATATATAATAATTTTTAAGTTAAAAATAATCAAAAAAATATTATTTTTATTATGAAATTTATGAAATATCATTTTTATTAATATTATATTATTTTTTTATAAATTTTTAATTAAATCGGTTTAAAAAACAGATGTTGCCGTGCATTTTTTAAGACGGACAGGATCATAATCCTTCGTACAAAATTAAGGATGATACATAGTTTGTACAATGATAAAAGTAGAACAGTAAAAACATTTGACCGAGTTAACAAGAGAGTTATCTTGGAAAGATAAATTTTCAAGAGGTGAACATACCACCACGAGTTGAGCAGCACGCACATGTGCATGCAAACGTGATCGGGTGACAGAAGTACAGACTTCTTCGTAGGAGTTTGACAACTGTGTCAAGACCAGAATATCACTCCAAACGGGACTGGATAAATCTCATACTAACAGTCTTGAGAGAGGATTAGCGTTTAAAACGATAACGAAAACAGAGCTAGAGTCATAACTTGGCCACTGGATTACAAGCATCGACGAAATAGAAAAAAATAAGACATACTTAAGTAACCCGAGCTCCACAGTTCCAATGCCACAAAATGATAAAAAAATGCCTAAAAAAATTTTTAGGCAAAGTGCTAGAAAAAGGGAGATTCCCTCCCTCCCAGAATTAAACCAACCTCAAAACGGTGATGCTAAGAACAAGAACGTAGGGTCCGCAGGAGATGGCACTACAGGGGGTTATGCTGGCTGCAGAGGAGCCGTAGAGGGTGTCGCAAGGTTGCCACGGTAAGGTTGCCGTCGCGAGTGGGCCAGCTGAACTTGCGCGAGGGGATGCCGCCGCGAGGAGGGGAACCACCGGGAGGGATTACCGCAATAGGGAGAACTCTTCCGTGAGGATGCTACCGGGAGAGAGCCGCAGCAAGCAGCCAGTCAGAGTTGCTTCCGCAGCGAGGGGTTGCGCCAGGAACCGGATCCTCTTTGCACCTCGGTGTGCACCTCGGTGTGCACCACTACTTAAATTCATCTAATTATGTGATCAAATTAGTCATTTTAATCATTTTTAAGACGGTGAATATAAATATATAATGTGTGATGTTATATTTTATAAAAATCAACATTAAATATATTTTATACATATTTATTTAAATTAAAAATATAAATAATTGAAAAAATATTAATATTACTTTATTATTATCAATACATAATATATATTTATATTCACAGTCATTAAAATAACTAATTTAATCACAAAATTAGATAAATTTAAGAAGTGAGTGTGTATTGAGGTGCACACCGAGCTGCACAGGTCCCGTTGCGGCACAAGGTTTCCACCGTGAGAACCCGCGGCAATACTAGTGTTGCCATACATGTTATAATAATAGGAGACCCAAAAATATACACAGGACTCGAACACTTGCTAAGCCATTTTGAGTTTGTGAGGTAGATATTGTAAAATGATAGCAAACAAGGCCTTTGTAGGCTAAAGCACCCATTAATCGTTAAAGATCTTCTGGGTCTGAAAGCTGTGCAGATTTTTCGAAAGAAGTAAAGAAAAGTCTGTGTAGACGGATCGTCAGATGAGTTGTCTAGTGATGGTTAGCCTTGGTTTTCACATGGGGAGTTATCAAGTGTCGTACGCAACTGCGGCATTTCACATTTTGCGGACATCTAGATCTTCCTTTTACTTGGTGATTGTACCCCCATACAATGTTATGATATTATTCATAAAGAAGAGAGCGGATCATTTTGTCCTTCCAAATAAAATATTTTAAACACTGAACCAATTCAGTAACTCGGGTGGCAGTTGTTTTCGCTTTGTATAAAAACTTGAACTCTTATTCATCCTTCGTGCAGAGATTACCTCGAAAAAATGAAAACTAAAACTTAATGGGGGCGTTTGGTTGCATGATAATTGAAGTTTTTATTTTTATTTTTAAAAATTATAAGAAAATTTGTTAAAAGAAGTGTTAGGCAATCTCGACAATTTTGTGCTTTGAAAGTTAAAAGAAAGAGGGTCTTACCTCTTTCTTTTTTCTTGTGCCCCCCCCCCCACTTTGTTTGGTGGTGAATGGTAGTTACTTTTTTTTTGTAATCACATCCCTCCAAACATGATAATTTTATGTTGAGTTGGTTCACTTTTTATTTTAATATAATTTTTTGTCATGAAAATGTACAAAAAATTATAATGCAACCAAACATCCCGTAAAACTTAATTTTAAGAGTTACATTAAAGATTAATTAATGTGAAACTACTTTTTATGAGTTTCGATGATAGAACAAGCCTTATGAAGGGAGAATCTCATGGAGTGTATTGTAACTTAGTTTGGAAGGAAAATCACTAGTAAAGAGAAGAACAAAATTAATTTGAAAATAGATAAGTGAAAATACAAAAACCGAATGCATCAATCGACTAACCTATATTGTAAAAGTAATTATATTCATCGACTAACCTATATTGTAAGAGTAATAATGTTAACATGTATTTTCGCTAATTATGAAATGCCTTTATAATTATATTTAAATTTTAAATTACCTTTGGTAATATTGACTGTTACATCCTCATGCTGTAATTGACAGTGTCCAGTGATGCCTAGGTGGGTGGGGCTTAAAAGTTGAAGGGGAATATGTTAGAATTAAGAGTGTTAGAAAAAAAAGGACTAGAAAATTAAGTGATGGACACATATACTAAAAAATAAATAGGTCATCTAAAACAAGGGAGGAAGTTAATTTCTCCTAAACTCTTAAATATGTAATTATTATTATTATCAATTTTAAAATCTATAATACAAATAAGATATAAATTATAATGCACAAACACACGTATATTAATTTTGTTATTGATAGTATTTTTAAGAAATGTCTATCAAAATTGATTTAACATCAATTTAAATACTCTAACCAAGGAATAAAATGGGTCCCACGTCCATCCATCTCTCCCACCCTCATTCCCTATCTCACACGTCCCCTCTCTCCGTCCAGTCTTGAACGTTGCACAAACAAATAACATCAGTTTATTAACATTGAAAACCAATATATTCGAACTTATTAAATTCATGTATGATAAGAAGAAACGATACTTTCACGTGTGATGCCAAGGAAACATAGTAAGCTGAGTTGTGGGATTGTGAAAGAGGTACAACATGTACCAAAAAAAAGGGCTAAAGGTGACGGTAGGAAGTTGTTGCGAATAAATTCATCGTCAATAATATTAGCGATAATTTATAAAGAAGCCGTAACTAATAAATCTATAAATCGATGCCTGCACAAGTCATCGAGATAAAAGTATATCCAACGGCTGACCAAGAGTCATCCTCACTTATCACTGACAATGGCTTAGACCCATCACTAAAGTAAAAAAAAACATTCATGGGGCAACTTGATTTATTTTGGTGATGGCTTAAGTCATCACAATATTATTATGGGCGATGAATTCTGGAGTTGTTGCAAAAGTCTCGTGGCATGTGCAACTAAGAACTTTTGACAACAACCTACACCATTGTCAATAGTAATATACGAAAGTTGAAGTCATCGCTAGTAAATGGTTAGCGTCAGCATTGCTAATAGTCATTCTTTAAAAATAAATTAAATATCTTTTTAAATATGAAAATATTTGATTTAACATAAACTATACAACCATGTCAAAACATCTATTTCACATATATATATATCTATTCATTAATGCATCTATTCCATACAATCTATACATGCCAATCTATACATTCATTCATACATAATATAATAGAAATTAGAAATTAATACTTTCATTCATACAACAAGCATGTCAAAACATCCATTCCATACATAAAAAATTAATATAACTCTATTGTTTATATATGCAATGAAATGAGAAAGAGATACAATCACTCATCATCTTCACCGTTCTCATCTCCCCCAGAACGCCTCTCCTCCTTGTCATCCCTACCTCCATCCTCTATCGGTCTTGGAGGCAGCATTGATGTGGATGGCATATCCATTGATGGAAGTATTTGATTGATATTCTCGTATATTTGAGTCGGGTGTTGGATTGTTTCTTAAAACAATTTTTGTTGATCATTTAACTATTGCTTCAAAGAAGTAATCTCAAATCAACATTTAACATTTATTTGAGCTTGCTTCTCCACCTACTCTCTATGCAGCTGGACCCCTTGAATCGTAGAAGTAGAAGCACCATCACTCGACTCACTATACCACATGTTGCAAGTCTAATCTTGCTCATCACATTAGATCTGTCCCTGTCTATCTCTACCGAAGACAAATATTAATTTATCATCATAAGTAAATAGACACTCCAATACCCTAGATTCATTAATTGCTTCATATTGTCCTAAAAAGGAAAATTGTATTAAAATTTTCTGGTTCCAAGTGAAAGATCAAATCTAGATAAACAAACTAGACACTTACCATCGTTTGACGACTTTACTCATTACTTTAGATGATTGATCCATCTGTCTATTCACGTAATCATCTAGAAGACCTATGGAAGTGTAGAGGGATGTCTTTCCTTTTGTGCCGGTTCAAAGTAGCTAGAAAGTTTAGAATATATGAAAACTTAACCAATTGGCAAATATTAACAAATGCAACAAATGTTTACAAAATCTCTCTCTAACATATGTATATTTGTTTGTCCTCTTCTATATGACATAGATAGATTTTGTCTTTTACCTTTATTTTTTTCATTAAGTGCCTAAAAGTAAATTGAGAAAGATTTAATAATTGATAAAAAATGATGCTCAAATCAAAATGAATTTAAATGAAAACTTTTATAATCATTGGTGACAACTTCAACCATCGCCATTGAGTTTCAACCATTGAACGGTTTACTTTAACCTAGCCACGATGATCAAAGTTGTTGCTATTATATTATACTCGTGATGCTTAGTTAAGCCATCATCAGTATCTAATAATGGTAATGACTGTCTTTCTTCATCGCCAATATAATAGTAGCAACGGGCTTCAGTCATTGCCCATCATTTTATCGTGATAACATGCGACAACCATCATCGTTGTGCTCTTATTAGTGACGGTGCCTGTTGAACTATCTCAAATAATCTTATCTGGGACGTCTTTGTCCTGCCATCCCTAATAACTTGTCATTAATGGCCACTTTTCTCCTATGAAGTAGCACCGAAAAGATCCAATGAGCTTATAAAATATCAACGACAGAAGCAAATGTCTATATTTTTTATCCAACTATCCGTAGTCATCTACAAGTGACCTTAGTGGTTAATGATTTGTTAAATCTGATTTTGAATTAATGTATTACATATAAATCTTACTCTTTTGGCAGTGGCATTGGGTGGCTGGATATTCATTCAAGATTCACAAACTACATTAGAAATGTTATGCTTTACAAATATACCTTGAACCCTTAAACAAATTCTTATGGGTGTGATGCAAATCATCCATGGTATGTTATTCGAATTGAACTCATTTATTTTACAAGAGTTCCAACTCACACCTCTAATTTTGGCCTTTGTTCAAACTTCGTTTGTTATCAAAATGATTCGAGTTTGAATAACAGCTCGATCAAGTTAAGTCTAAATTCGGACGAACTTGTTTATGAAACTTTGAACTCTATCTAAACTCATTAATAAAACTTAAATTTTAGATCATTTATAAAACTTTATGTAAGTTTAAACACAATTTAAATTTTATTTTAATATATTCTATAGATTCTTTTTTTGTTCACGTGGCCCAGTGGCTAGGACTCCCGCTGGCGCCGCGGGTGGCGAGGGTTCGAGAGTCTCGAACCCCACATGTCGCCCCCCCTGGGGACGCCCAGCTAACTGCCGTCGGGAGGCTCGAAGCCCTGACCTGCGCCCCCAGGCGCAGGTCCGTGCCAGTCGAGCCACGCTCGACCGGCCTGTAGATTCAAATGATACTGTATGCTTATTAATATTTATAATTTATATTTTTAAATAAAGTATTTAATTAAGTAGTTAATCACGAATTGCTCACAAAGTTATCTCGTCAACCACGTATGTGCTCGAGCTTAGTTTCATAGTAAATCAAATTTTATATTTGTTTATTAGATTTATTCGTTCGACATAATAAACTAATCCCACTCGAGTTTTCGTCCAACAAATTTCAAATTACTTAGTTGAGTATATGCTTATTTGCACCCATTGTTTGGTTGTAAGATTATTATATATAATTAGTTATATTTATTTATAATAACATTTTATTTTAAAATAAAATATAAAACTCATAAAATTTTCATCTCGAGAGAGTTGAGATTCTAAGGCTCTGTTTGTTTGGGCTTAATGCCCTCTTAGGTCTGATTCGGTCAGACATAACTCCATGCATTTGATAAACTTTTTAATATAAGATCTGAACAACGATGTTGGACGGCTCCATGATCTGAATGATTAAGCAAGACGTCTCCACTTAACGCTGAAATGATTTCCACGTTACAATGGTCCGAAAGTAATGAGTGGATATTTGATGGAGAAGCTCATTGAAATATAAATACATAATACTATCATCATCTCATCTCACCTGACGTAACATGTAAAATAAAAAATTATGCTACCTCTTAAAGTTAAAAAATTAATTTGTTAAAATCTTTGGTACCAACTTGTGATCTACATTTATAGAAAAATTTCGGAAAATCATTTGGCTGTTTAAAGAATTGATTATTTTTATTTACAGTCCCTAACAATTATTAGTGCATTTTCATTTCATTAATAATTTTTTAAGTCACAACGCATGTTAATATAAATTATTAATAAATTTTAGTTTAATCGCCCCATCTGTCTTTTCTTCTCTAAATTTATTTATTTAATAAATAATCTAAATAGACAAATTTACATAGCATAATTATAATTTTTATTTATAATATTTTCATTATAAAAATAAGATGACTAAAATATTTATATTTTAAAATTTATTTATTATTTAAAAAATTAAATTATTTTTGAAAGGTTGGAAATTTCATTGAAAAAAGACTATTGAGGAGTTAGAAAAGAATGAAAATAATTTTTGAAGTGTTTTTAATGCATGAGCAAATAAAAAATCAACATGATTATCTTCAAAGATGTTTCATCAAACAAGCTTATCTATTTAGATTTCAAATTCAGATATTTTATCAAACAATCTTAGTCATTAAGTGTTCAGATATCTATGCGACATATTCAGATGTAAGACATCATTATCAGACTTAATACTTCATATCTCAACGTTATAAAACACCACCAAGGCTGCTGCCAATTAAAGAGGTCAGGGGTAGGGCCGTAAACAATTAAGTTTGAAACTAAATTTTTTTTAAATCAAAATTGAACAAAAAATCGAACCTCATTGTATCAAACTGATTTAGCCAAACCCCAAACTGATTATGAATTGAACCGAGCAATTTTAAATTAAGTTATGATGATTAATTATGGTTACTATTAATATTAATATTTTTATATTCCTTTAAATAGATTTATAATAATATTTATTTAAAATTAGTATAATGTAAATAAAATAGGTCAAATTAAGTCGATCAATTTATCGATCTGATTCGGGTTGAGAAGGTAGTGAACCAAACCGAATCAATACAAATTTACCCATTTGGTTTGGTTGAATAAATTGTGTGGACAATAAGAGTGTAAACAGAAGTCGATATTCCGATATTTCGATTCGATTCGATTCCGATAAAAATTAAGGGGTTTAGAACTTAGTTTTGTATCCTATGAGTTATCAGAATCGGAATCGGATATTTCAATAATTTATGGGAATTGAACTCAGAATAAGTCGATTATGTTTCTATTAATCTAATTTTGATAAAAATAAATATATGAATAAAATAAAGTTAAATAAAATTAAATATATTATAACATGTATTATATAAATCAATAAAAATAAAATTTTTAAAAAATAATATCAAATTTTAATAATTATATGTAAATTATTAACTTATTTTAAATAAAAATTAATATTTAATATATTTTTTAAAAATTATCAAATTTAAATCCGATAACGTAATCTGATCGGATTGAAATAAAAATAGAGTTATTTTGAAATTATCAAAATCAGAATCAAAATTTTTTAATTTTTATTAAAATTAGAATCGAATTCTGACGATTCTACGCTCGTTTACGGCGCCACCGGACATACTCCTAAACCTGAGCGGGATTCGATTTATGGTCCACGAATTTTTTTTTCCTTCATCCCTAGCAGCTAGGGTTGTTCACTAAACGGTTCAAACCGTTGAACCGAACCAAACCAAGGCATTTGGTTCGGTTCGGTTCGGGTCAACAGGGGAGTTTGAATGGTTCAGGAACCAAACCGAACCGAAATAGGAAATTCGGTTTGGTTTGGTTTTAAAATGTCCCCAAAACAACCCAACCCGATAAACCCGAATCCGTCCCGGCCCTCCTATTTTCGGGCCTAAAACCCCTCCCGAGTCCGGAGTCCCGCGATTCCGCCGGCCCTCCTTTTTTGTTCCAAGTCCGGCTGTCCCGATTTGCTCGAAGTCGAAACCCTTCCGATTTCCCGAGTGGGCAGAGGTGGCGTCGCACAGGCGGAGGCGGCATCGGGCCATCAGCGTCGCACAGGTAGAGGCGGAGTGGCAAGCAGCCTCGGCATCTCAGGCTCGCAGACTCGCAGGCTCGCATTGACGCACAGGTGGCAGCATCGACTCTCGCAGGCCGCAGCTGCCCAGGCATTCAGCATCACAGGCTCGCAGACTCGGAGGCGAAGTAGCAGGCGGCGTCGCCGCGTCGCAGGTTCGCCGTCAGCGGAGATCTGGATTATCGGAGGCAGAATCGTGCTGACGCTTGCCTCACGGCCCACGGGCATCACCTCACCGCGTTCTGTCCTTCACCTCGCGCCTGCGGTTCCACGGAGTAGTTGCCGGCCTGCCCTCCCTCACACTCAAGCAAACAGGCACTGGAGTAGGTGAGTAGATGTCCTGATCTCACCTCGCTCATCTCCCGCCCACGGCAGCATACGCCAAACAGCAAAGGCCCACACCGGAGTAGCTACCCAGTGCCCTCACCTCGCTCATCTCCAGCCCTCACGGAAACAGGCACCGGCCATCGGCGGTCCGGCAGCGCTGCTCTCCCGCTCAACACCCCAAGAAGGCCGCAGGCCTGCAACTGAACCTCTCGGCTGAGCACAGAGGTTAGAGGGGGTAAACATTAAACCTCCTCCTCATTTTTATTGACGTACATAATAAACTGCAAGTATTGGAGCTCCAATTTGGAGCTCTCAAAATCTGATGACTTTTTTTTTTGCAATCATAGCCTACAGATTGAGGAAGATTTGGATATTGTCAATTTCGGATGAGGTTATTTGACCATTTTGTTCTATCTTGTGGTTATGACTAATTTGTTCTATCATGTGCTGTTTTATATTTGTTTTAAAGATGTTATGTTTTTTAAAATTTAATTTTATTTATGTTAAAGTTGCCTTTTGGTAGAAAAATAAGAGGTAATCATTGTATGATTAAGTGATGGAAAAAAATGTTGATGATATAATGAGACCTATAAATAAAACCCACATAAAGGCCCAAACCGAAGACCAAACCGAACCAAACTGAATTAACTTGGTTCGATTTGGTTTGATTTGAAAATTTTTTGGTTTGGTTTGATTTAGTTTGTGTCCTAAGTTTGGTTTGGTTTGGATTGAAAAAAAATATACATAAACCAAATCAAACCAAACCATGAACAGCCCTACTAGCAGCCCCTCCTGAGGTCACGTGCCGAGAGGGAGGGCCCCTCCCGGGGCAGCGGCGGGACGGGAATCCGGACTCGCGGGAAGGGTTGCTCCAGGCAAGTTTCTGTCTTGGCCGATGGCGGCGATAGAGGAGATATTTCTCCGGGCATCCATCGGCAGATGACGATGCCCCTGATCTTGCAGCACCTGCTGCCGTCCGGCAACCTTCTGGAGCCGCCGCTACACTCCTCCCACAGGAAGGCAAGACACCGCGTTGCCTCGCCTTCCTGGCTCTCGCCCCCTCCTCTTCCGTATTCCCCCTCCGGACCGTCATTCATGGCTTCCTCTGCTCGTTCCCAAGGTCGCGGCCCCTCCTCCTCCTTCTCTATGGGCTTCCCCTTCCTCTCTCCCTCTCATAGGGAGCTGATGCTCGACCTACAATCGGCAATTGATGACCGCCTCGGCCCCCATCTCCTCCCTTCTTCCGTACCTGCCGACGTACTCTCCTTCCAAAACGCGCCGGGCACCTGCAAGGGCGCCGTCGACATCCGCTCCGGCGCCGACGACTCCATGGTGATCGGACAAATTTCCAAAATTGAATCTTCTCTTTAGTAGCCATGGCTCAGAACTTCCTTTTCGCACAGGTCACCTTCGTGCTGGAGTCGTGGCTGCACTGCGAGCTGCCATTCGGGGTGCTAGACATCACCACCCTCTTCGCCTTCCTTAACGATGAGACTGACGCCCCGCACCTCCTTATGGAGTTCATCCAGAACGGGTCCAGCTCCCTAATTCTTTACATGGATCTGCTTCCTCGCAGGGATCTCGTCCTCCACTCGGACTACCTTGATAACTTCTATCAGCAGACCCCTCTGGAGAAGGTGAGGCAGGACCTCCAGAGTACTCCTCAGGTGGCTCCCTACTTGTCCTCGTCCCTATACATCCGCGGCGCGCTGTCCCCGACGGCGATAGCCGTGAACATCACCTGCCGTCCGGAAGATGGTGGAAGCATAGAAGACGCTGTGAAGGATCATGTGGCCCCTGCGGCCAAGAAAGTGCTCGAGACCTGGTTGAACAAATGCGCGTGTGGGGAAAGGAAGATGTTGGAAGAGGCGGACAGGGCTGCCCTGGTGAAAAGAGATAAGGTGATGAGCAATAAGACTCTGGAGATTGACCTTGCTTCCAATCTACCCAGACTGTTCGGTCAGGAGGTTGCTGATAGAGTCATAGCGACGATTCAGACGGCTTATGGAATGCAGCAGCTAGGTACATGAATTTCTGTATGTGCATCTAATGTCACAATATTGAAGTGTTCAAGTTTTTTGCCTATATTCTCTTATCAGTTTCTATGACTGAATTTCATCTACCTAAAGAGTGCTCTTGCGCAAGCCATACTACTTGACTGTGATTTCTCGAACGGGTACACGTTTAGGTTTCGCAGTTGGTTCTTTGTTTTATAGGAAGGAATACAGAGTATGAAATTATTAATTGCAGATTGGGGTGCTTGGTTCTATATCAATGCATGATGGAGATGGTGACAATCTGGTTTGATTTCTTTGCATCTGGATCTCGTTAGGCACTAACTGAGGTAAGAAAATGGACTGTGCTAATAACTGTTAACCTTCATCCTCAAGTGTCATACTTAGGGGTGTCAAATGGATTGGGTTGACTCAAAAGCTCATTCGATAGGCCATAAAGAGGGCTGGACATGGGCTTTAGAATTCAGGCCCGTTGGAATTTCTAATGGGTTTGGGTTGGGCTTCATTTATTTGTGCCTATCTAGACTTGGTTGAGCTAGTAGCCCAAGCCCAAGCCTTCACCTGGAGTAATAGGAGAAACCTGAGGCACCATGGTGCTTTTGCTAACAATGAATCGACAAATACCTTCTTGAAGGCCAGTGTGCATGTATTGCAAGGCCCAATGATCACACTCCCATGTATCTCTCGCTCCATACCCCCCCCTTGCGGAAGGAAATTCAAAAAAATCTTTTAAGATTGAAACAGCATGGATGGTGCACTCTTCCTTTGAAGATATGGTGCACAAAGAGATGTACAGTTTCAAACAAATGGATCCCATACCTATTGGGTCCACCAAGGGCCATGGGATTTCCGTGTTCCCAAGAGATAATGGTCTCAGATTCAATCAGAAACGGAGAGTGGGATAAGCACTTGATAAGCAATACCGTCCATAGTTGTGATGCTAAAGCCATTTTATCAATCACACTCCCGATAATGAAGAGCTTGTAGACAGCATTTTATGGCCATTTACCACCAATGGGAGCTAAACACCAAATCGGTATACATTTCTAACAGGGGAATCCCCGGGGCTCTTTGAACAACAGGATCTGAAAAATGTTATGGAACCCTAAATTGGTGAGCCACCTAGCTGATAAAACACTCTTTTCATTTGGAATGTGTATCTGGCACATTAGCAACTAACAAAGATGTAGCAAAGAGAACGAAAGGAAAAGATCCCAAATGTGTCGTATGTTTTGGGGAATAAGAAACTATTGAACATGTATTCCTCTGATGTCAATGGGTAAGAGCCACCTGGTTAGGGACAGCATTAACCCCTTATTCATAAGAACTATCACTCTATTGTAGATTTTGCAGAGCACTCGATCTCTCTGAAATTGGCAAACCTAGATGGCACAAATTACACCATGTAGGACAGCAACTATCATGTGGCTCACATGGAAGAGTACATGCCAGACTATATTCGAAGGCAAAAAAGTAAACGCCTCAAAGACCATTTCTAATGCCCAGTTTGAAGCTTGCTATTGGTCTGAATTAACCCCAACGGTCAACGTCATCAACTGCAGCAGTCATGGAAGCCACCACCAACACAACAATGAAAAACAAATGTTGATGCTGCTGTAAATGAAGAGGGAGGCAGCACAAGCATGGTCGTCGTGAGAGATGTAGTTGGGATTTTAATACATGGAAGTGCCAAACTTTGGCAATGCAAATGTGGTCACACAAGTTGCAGGCCCTGGCACCTCTAGAAGCCTTGAAGTATGCACCAACCATCACTAAAAGCGATGTTCATGCAATTGTCAGAGCCATCCATGGTGTCATGCCTTGGACTTCAAAAATAATGTTTGGTGACATAATAGGAAAAAATAATCTCTCAGAAGATATTAGTTTGAGAATAGAGCTTATATCATTGAATTAATAATCAAAATATTACAGAGGACTTCAAAATAACTCTAAAACTTGTTGATCCTCAATTAACTTCCCCAATTCCGATCTATCACGTTTTTGTTGCACTGTTAACTATGTTTACCTAAAATTTTTTAAAATAACCGAGTTGAGTCACATAGAACTCAGTAGATGTTAACCCTTCTCTTGTCAATCGGATAGATATATAGATATTCATATATATATATATATATCATAAGTAGACCTACTTTGTAGTATATATAACATGTCAATCCTCTTTCTTCAGCATATGTTAAGCATATGTATCATGTAGTTACCAAATATCAACAGATTTGCGTCAAGTAGTTACCAACATATGCAACAAATGTGAATCAAGGAAGTCAGCCACAAGCATGGGTAATCATGCCTTGCGCACATATCAAGTCCGGCCACAAGTATGGGTAATCATTTCTTGGACATATATCAGGTCATAACACAAGCATGGGTAATCATCCATTGAGTATCTAATTAATAATATAAAGATGTCATGTTGCAAATTATGGCTAACACACTTTACCACTAAGCTAACCTTCTTACCAGGTATGTTGCCAAAAAAGATTAGACAAGTTTCATTTTAATAATCAAGGTATTCCTCACATCTAACTTCAAGATAATTCATGATCAAGACACTGTGCATATACTCTTTATTTCAGATAGAAGCTTCTAATCTATAACATAATATGTACATGCAAAATATCATAATTTTTGTTAAACAAGATTGCTACGTACACTTCTAGCACATCTTCGGGACGACTTATAACAATACTTTATAAAGGTTTTCACAAGGGTCAAATACACAAATAAAATGGAGATTAACACCTACCTGACTTTCTGGAAATTTTCTAAAATTTGCTGAGATTTATTCTTCTCCTCTAAAATTTCTTCTTTTGAAACTCCTCCTCTTCGGGTTTACTGTAGCTAAAGGGCCGTATGGGACCACAACACGAGGGTGCGCTCATGGCTGGGTGTTGGGCGAAGCTTGGTTGGGTGCGACCAGTCCGCAAGTTGAGGGGAGCATGCGACGGGCAACGGTACGTGTTGACCACGGGGCCCACGCAGCTGGGTGCCACGGTGGTGCTCGGCAGCCACAGAAGCGCAGTGCCAAGACATTTCCACACGGCATTATGCAAAAGAGAGAGAGTGCGCGGGAGAGAGATTACCGAGAAGGAGACAGTGAAACCATCGAGAACGTGAAGCAGACGAAAAAAAAAGAGTGTATTAAACTTTAATGGCCTGGAGTATCAAAAACGATGCTATATTAGTATCGATATCGATATTTCTAGAAGATGGAGTATCCATATCAAAATCGATGCAAGTCGACACTTGTATTACATAACATGTGTTGTTTGTATTACAAATTTTAAATTTGATACTATTAGTCAAACACCTTAGGATGATTACCAACAATATCAATTTTAAAATTAATAGTAACAGAGGTGTCTAATAATGTTATCAAACAGGGTATAATGTCATGTTTGGTACGAGGAAAACTTGGGAATAAACTAGGTTTGTCCCCAAAAAGATTTGGTGCCAGAAATTTTGGGGATAAATATGGGTTATCCCATAAATTTTGGGGATAACCCAAGTTTATTCCCAAGTTATCCCCGTACCAAACAGGGTCTAGGGGCCCGTTTGGCACCATAAAATTTTGGGAATAAAGAACTAAGTTTATCTCAAAATTATCTAGATACCAAACAGCTCCTAAAGAACCAAGTGCTCTGTAATAGAAACTGTGAGAAGCCTCGACTACCACTTAGTAAGCCATGCAATCAATATATATCAACCGGTCTCAGTTACATAAATATCAACAAAATTTACAAGACAAGATGAGCAGCTGAAACCCACATAGGCCAACACAACTAACTGATTCTGACTGTACTTAGCAGTGAAAAGCATAATCATAAAACCTCTAATACTACCTCTCAAGCTAGAGCAAAAATATTTTGTACCAACTTGCTTTGTATCTTCATATACTAATCATGACCCAAAAATTTTGTGAAAATGTCACCTAGTTTTTCCTCTGTTGATATGTAATGTAGCTGTATAATATCATTTTGTAACTTTCTTCTTCATAATATGATAATCAAGTTTGAAAAACTTGAATTGTGGATTTGTGAATAGCTGATTGATTGTCATGGAATAAGCGAGCCTTCTAGGAATTCAAACCAAACTCTTTAAGTGAGAGTATAATTCATTGGGTTTCACATACATTAGCAACTAGAGATCTATATTTAGACTCAGTAGAGCTAACATGAAATAATGCATTGTTTCTTGGTTTTCCGTGAAATCGGGATAGATCTTATGAAGGTGATAAAACTAGTAACTGATCTCCTTGTGAGTGGACAAGCAACCCAGTCAATATATGTAAAGACACTAAGTTGAACATTATTGTTTGACTAGAAAAATAGACCATTCTTAGGAGATCCCTTTAGAAACTTAACAATTCTAAGTGTAGCCTACCACTGAACTTGTCAAGGATATTGCATGAATTGACTTAAGAGATTGATAGAGTATGTATTATCAGGCTGAGAAATTGTCAAATATATAAGTTTTCCTACCAATCTTTTATACATTGTAGGAGCAAACTTTTCGGAATTTTTTGCATGAAGATTATGTCTTTGTTCTAATGGGGTATTGGCTGGTTTAGCTCCAAGCAAACCGGTTTGTTTCAAAATGTCAAGTACATAATTTATCTGATTTAGATGTATGTTTTCTTATGACGGAGCTATCTCAAAGTCCTAAAAAATATTTAGGAATATCCAAACACTTAATCTGATTGTTTTCAGCTCAACACTTTCTAATATGTTCAACTCCATCAATATTATTTCTACCAGTATATCATTAACATAAACAAGTATAGTAATGAATGAATTCTTGTTAGAACATGTAAACAAAGAATGATTGGCTTGTTACTGAATGACATTACCTTCACATGTAACCCATGAGAGTTTTTGAAATCTTGATTTGGGCGTTTGTTTTAAACTATAAATAGATTTTTAAAGATTACATACTCTCTTCTTCTCCTCAACTACAACACTAGGAGGGGTTTTCATGTAGACATTTTCAACCAAATCTCCATTTAGAATTATATTATTAATATCAAATTGCCTCAAATGCCAATCATTACTTGCCGCTAGAACTAACATAATTCTTAATGTAGTCAACTTTGCAACTTGTGCAAAAGTCTCATTGTAATCTACTCCTTTCATTTGAGAAAAGCCTTTGGCACCTAGTCTAGCTTTATATCGTGAAATGGTGCCATGTGGATTAATTAGAAACTAATTTAGAACCCAATGTCTTCTTGCCATGAGGCAATTTGACAAGATCCCAAGTTTTTTTTTCTCATTTAATACTTTCAGCTCAATTGTAGAGACTCCAAATGATCCAATTATAGAGTAAAAAAACCTTGTTATATCGGATAACATCATGATTTCCCATCAAAACCGTACATACCCTCGTCTAAGTTGCATACGCCACACACTAGGGTGCACGCATTAAGCATGGGCACATGTATGCTTGGTGAGAATCTTGCCGCCCTTCCCCTCACAAGAATCAAATTTTTGACATTTTCTACTTAAATGTATTCTTCATCTTTATTTGTTTGTCCTCATACAATGTTAGACCATTATTAGCCTCTAAATAGATGTGTCCCACCCCTTGGGGCACATTCCAAAAAATACTAAATTTTTACCAGATCTTCATAGAGACCAAGGAGATCTTATGATGAGATTTTCTATAATTTTTTGAGACATGATTGTCCTCGGGTGGCGCCGGACACACCAAATCTTGTCATCTTTCAACTTGCAATCTTTCTCAATTTTGTGAAGATTTGGGAGTTCTCCTCTATAAATAAAGGTACCAATTGAAGAGAGATAGAGATATATATATAGAGAGAGAAAGAGAGAGAGGGAGGGAGGGAGTGCAGCCATGCTCCTTAAACCCCAAGGGGAAGAAGAACATCTTTCTTCCTCTTTCCCTTCCAACACCTGCACATCTATGCACCACCGATAACATTTCATGTGCCTTCTACCGGGTGGCATATTGACTCCTACCATCACATTAGTTACTTCTAGCTCCATTTGTTGATTTTTCTTCCTTTTGTGGCCCATTTGAGGGTCTTGGAAATCCTTTGTGTGTGCCAACATTCCCTATAGCCATTGAAGAGATGGCAACACATGTATGTTGGAACCTCAATCTCTTTGCCAACATTCCCTATAGTCTATGCTTCCTCTCCACCACTCTATTTTGTTGAGAGGTGGCAATGCATGCATGTTCATGTTATATACCATGTTCTTCTATATACTTCAGCAAAAGTTTGAAAAAAATCATAACCATTGTTGGTTTTGATCCACCTTACAACAATTTTAAGCTGTCTATCAACATAGGAAAAGTACTCTATAAGAATATTAGGAGCCTGAGACTTTAGTTTCATTATACATGCCCAAGTGAAATGAGTGAAATCATCAACTATTACTAAGAAAAAAAGAGCTCAAGTTCTAGAAACAATATGATATGGTCTCCAAAATGTGTAAAAGTTCAAAAGAGGAACTAGTTGAACTAACACTTGAAGAAAAAGGGGAACAACATTGTTTGCCAAGGGGACATAGTACAATTGATTTGAAATTTAATTTGGAAGGCAAAATTTTTTGTAAAAGTGTTGGACAATCATTTGACATATGTCATAAGTGTCGGTGCCAGACTTTTGTATTATCAACAAAACTTTTAGAAAAGTGACAAGCCGCTTTGACCGATTTGAAAAAAATAGTCTTCCTTCTTTAAGGCTATGCTCAATCATCTTCTTGGTGCAGAGATCCTAAATGACAAAGTCATGTTGAAAAAAAGTTATAAAACATTTGGCATCTTGAGTTAGATGACTGATTGATAGGAGATAATACTATGATCATGGAATATATAAGGCATTAGACAACCTAATACTATGATAGGAGAAAACCATTCTTTAAGATCATCCCAGGCTTGTTTTGCCATATTAGCATATAGAACCGAGGGTAATAAATCTCAATGGATGGAATTGGGTAACCACGACATTACCATGCTATTTACTCTTCAAGAATCAAAGAAAGGATCTCCAATTCATGGAAGGCCAAAACTCTCCTTGGGGGCCTATTTAAGGGCCCCTTTCCATTTCCCTTTCACCCCACCCCTCTCACTCACTCTCTTTCTCCCTCTCTCTTGCTCTCTAAAGCTCTATTGCCTCCTCTCTCTTGCTCTCTAAGCTCTTTTGCTCGTGTTAATGGTTTTTAGTGTTCATCAAGAAATAATTAGTGCTAGTTATTTTAAGTGTTCAAGTCTTGTTTTCTTAATTGTCTTACTTCTTTCATTTTGTTAATAATTTTTGATGTACTTTACTTAGATTTTTAAAGTTTAATATTCGATAATCGATATGTATTCTCTGAGCCACAAGAGATCCCGTTCAAGAAAGGATGACCCAGTTTCACTCCATTGCATGGTGATCTCAATGTAGTAAAGAAAAGTGAAATGTAAGTATTGCGATAAAAATTTTTATGGTGCAACTTATCAGTTGAAACATCATCTTGCCAATACCAAGGGGGATGTGGCACTATGCACACCAACTCCACCCAAGGAACGGGCACGATTGTGAATTCATCTACAAGGCTTGGAAAAAATCAAAAGGAGCTTTCAAGAGACATAAGAACACTCACTATGAAGAAATTGCGGAACCGGCCTAGCATTCGATACATATATACAGTACTAGACAAGAATGCCCGAAAGTCACTCAATATGAAGGTTTCGACGATGGTACCTGATACGTAATCCTTTTTGAGTCATATCAATGTATGTATATAATGAAAGGTACTTAATTATTATTTTACACTGCAAATAGATGAGTTAGCCAAGTGATGGAGTCAAGTCAGAGGTCGTTTGCCGACAAAGACATGTATTGACGTACTGGTCGATTTATGGGTCAAGGAAGCAGGAGTGTGCAGAGAACTAGGAGAGGATCAAACTCACTAGAAGGCAAAGATGTCTATGATCTCACATGACATGACGACCCCACATTAGGTCATGTCAATCACGTCATCACATAACCACGTCAAAAATAAACAACCATAAATACAACAATGAAAATTTTGAAATTATGCAAGGAGAAGATTGGCCGGGTGACTTCCAAATGGTTCTTCCATAGCAGCATATCGGCCAACGTCACAAAGAGACCTTACTACGAGTCGATGATTGACACTATAGCTTATGTTGGTAGGGGAGTGTTGAGACCAACACTAAAAAGATATACAACGCATATCTACCAATGGAGGTGCAAGGCATTAAGGAATATGTGAAGTCCTTTGAACATATTTGGATGAACGATGATGCACATTGATGATGGATGATTGGACCTTTAAATTTAACACTTCTAAGTTTTCAAGTATTTGTTCATTTTAAATTTAGAATTAATACATTATTTTTTTCTCAATAGGTATAATTAGGAAGATGATGATCAACTTCCTAATCTACTGTCAAACTGAGATCGTCTTCTAGAAGTTTGTGGATGCATCCAGACAAGTAAAGAATGCCAACTATCTCTTTGAATTAATTGATGGTGTAGTCGAAGAGATAGGAGAGGATCAAGCTATCCAAGTGGTAACGGACAACGCAACGGCCTATAAAGCCATCGTACAACTGTTGATTGTCAAGAGAGCAAAATTATACTGGGCCCCATATTCAACTCATTCATTAGATTTAATGTTAGAAGACATTTTCAAGGATTCCCAAATAGCTCGAGTGGTTAAGGTAGCTCAATATATTTCATCATTCATATATAACCACAACTTCATCCTTAACTTAATGAGAGAGCACATGAAGGGTTGAAAGCTCCAATGGCCCGGGACAACCCGATTCGCTTCTCACTATATTTCTTTAAAATGTCTCTTTCAACATAGGCATACTCTTACCCAAATAATACTTTGACCTAGATGGGGTAGTTAGATTGCAAGGGCTAGTCTATCAGACAAGAGAAAAAGGAGGAAGATAGAAGAGACCTTAAAGAGTGAAGATTTTTGACAGCTTGTAAGGAAAACACTTGATATAGTGGGACCATTAGTCAAAGTCTTTCAAATAGTAAATGGAGATAAGAAAGCCGACATGGGATATTTGAACGGTGCATTAGTAAGCCAAGAAAGATATATCGAAGAAGGTCTCAGACTTCAACAAGTGGTGGAATATCATTGACAGTCAATGAGAGAGAATATTATATCATCCTATACATGCAGCAAGTATGTTGTTTTCAATTAAGTCAGACGTTATATCAATTAAAATTATTTGCTTATGCTCGATATTAATAATGATATTTTTATGATAATATTTAGGTCACTTTTTAACTCAAGATATTATTATAGTCCAATCTTCAAGTCCATTAATGAACTTTTAAAGAGTGTGAAGGATGTTCATTGCATGCTCGGGGATGATGATTGCTCGATTATTATGACAAATAAGATGCATGACTACAGAATGTGACTACCACTTTGGAACAGTAAGGGTGTAACGAATAGTTATACTCCTTAGTCTTGGTATGTATAACATGATTATTTCTTTTTTGATTTAGATAATAATCCAATCTTTAATTATGTTACACCATATAATTTATTCATGCAGCTAATTGGTGAATGGATCTGGATGGATCACAACATATGTTGCAATTATAGTTCTAAGTCAAACTACATCAACTTTAGGTTGCAAAAAATATTGGTCGACGTTCAATCTTATTCATACAAAATAAAAAAATAAGTTAACATCAAAGAAACTTGAAGGCTTGGTCTACGATCATTAAAACATAAGATTAAAGTTGAAAATTTTTAAGAAGATGAAAGATAATCAAAAGGAAGAACAAAGATAGACTAAGACCTTAGAAACATGAGTTATCATGATTCATCAACAAGAATGTTCGCTTGACACTAATACTTGTGAAATACACCGAAATTAACTCTCTCCATGCCATACATTTTCTAACTCTATTTTACCCAGTATCACACTTCGTCACTTTCATAACATTGGCCATAGCGCACACGTTTTGACGTATCTAGACAATAATACCGCAATACCTAACACCCTATTTTGATAACACTATTAGATATCTCTATCGCTATCAATTTTATAATTAATATTGATAGGAACCATTAAAAGGTACTTGGTTAATTGTATCAATTTTAAAATTTGTAATGCAAACAAAACATAATACAAATGTGCTTTTTTTTTTGACACCATGGCCCAGCGGCCAACCCACTGGCGCAGCACAGCGCCGGCGAGCAGCGCTCGATCCCCACTGGATACCACCTACCCAAGGGGGGGAGGTGGTCCCGGCTACCTAAACATACCAGGTATGATAAGAAAAACACCTCTGGCTACAATTTGCTGCGCTTAGTGTAAAAGGCAAAAGAAAAATAGATTGCAATAATCTACAGGCTAACTGTTCTCTCTTTCTAGTAAGATGCTGAGAATCAAACTTCAAAGAATGACGCCTGCACTTGGTACAGGCAGAGAATTGCTGAATAAGAGTAACGCCTGAAGACTGCAATGATCCTTCCCGAAAGTATTGAGGGCCCCAAAAAAATTTAAGTTGATATAATGCTCACAGTAAAGGGATGCCCCCTCCTAAACAAAGATTACTTCCAGTTTAGTGCATGGATTTTTGTCGATGTATTTTCTAAGACCAGCATCCCCGTCAAATCGGAAATTATACAACGCTTCTCGCTGAGTAATGCCAACTGGGTAAACTCGATGCAGCTTAAAGTCGCCTCTTAGACTTTCTGGTCTCTCACTGTTCCATACAGGAATGTAGTTCTGTGACTTGAATTTGGCGAGCACAGCATGTTCTAAAGCTCCCAGGGTAAGATTGTCCGATCTGCCACAATGTACAAAGTCAGACGCAAAGGAGCATTAGGAAGCAAGTTAATGTTGCTTCCATAGAGTGCAGAAAAAAAAAACAGTTGAGATCGTGAAAGTTGAGCACACTTTCCCCAAAACATTTACGATAATAAACTCAACATTCAAGCAATTTTATTAAAAAGAAGCTGCTTGCAACAACTGTCGGATGCAAGTCTAGCATCATTAGGGATGACCGATGAGATGAACATGAATTATTAAAGATGAATGACAAATTTAAACAACATTTGAAATGTTAAGCATACCTTAGAAAGATGGATTCCATGTCAAATTTTCCTCTCTCCCTCACGTACAAGTGGTACAAGGTTACACCATTCTTCGTGCATTTACAGGGACGTTTTTTGAATTCATCGCTCCTTTCTTCCTTTTCTCTAATCTTTGTTGCAAGATGAATGCAGAGTCGACAAGAAGAGTGTACTGCTGCCATGTCGACAAGGGCCTTAAAGGAATCAGACGGACCCTCAAACTTCCATCTGTGATATATGTTTTCAATTGGTAACATCATCAATGGAGAACTACAAAGAAAGCATCTGCCAAGATCACAAGATTCTGAAAAATACACAACTGAGTGAAAATCAGACTTCGAAAATGAATAAAAGTTGCGTATACAATGACCCATACAAGAAATTGACTCATCGATTCCTCAAAAGTTAATCCTCATGCATGTTTCAATAGATTGATTTCCAAGTATAATTCATGCAGGCTCCGCAAGTAGTAGGACTAGGTGTAGGACTGGTGATCAACTCCTTGCATCAGTTGCTCAGCCATATTCAGCAGTTCTCTCTGGTGACTAAAAAATACGGTGGGGTTTGGATATAGGATTAGGGAGCAATGTTTTCAGTGAGATTTGCACACTGAAAAACTGCTGGTGATGGTGCAAATGTCAGGAATCAATCGATCATTTATTTTGCTGTTTCTCTTTTCATAGCATTTTTACTCTGCTGAAGTTCAGAGGCACTGTGGTAAGAGATGCTAAAATTGGCATCTTTTGTTTTCTGGTCGGGCCCCTGCTAATTTTTTCTTCATTTTAAGGAAGGGTCCATTTTTGTGACTAAAGTAGTAAAATCAATCAAGTAAATCAAGAGTTTCTATACATGTAAATTCTTCTAATTTTGTTGTTTGTTCCATTTAATATACGTGGTAGCAACTGCTTCTCAGAATAACATATCAAGGCATAGCATTCTAATGCCTACAAGTTCGCATAAAAAAATAGAAAGCAGCTGTAAAAACCAGTAAGTAGATCTAATCAAATATCATACACATGAATGAAGGTGGGCTATAACTTCATAACTAGTGAAGTACATGCCCATGCCATTGGTATTGGAACATGAACTAGGAGTAAATCATGAAGATGATATCAGAAGTGAAAATTAAATTCCTCTTCTGATCCACCAGTGAACATGCACATGTAGTAAAATAAACAAAGTAAGTAAAACATGGCCAACTATTTTGCAGGTACCAAGATACCCTCTAAATTAGTTTCATGAATGGGAAAGAAAAGAGTGATCCTTTGCTTCGTTGGCTGTTAAATTTACCACTTTATCAAATAACCTTTCCTTTCTACATCATCTTCCATCTATCATGTGCACGACAGAGTTAGCGAGTGCTCCTGGGAGCTGAAGAAAGAAGTTTAAGTTCAGTTTCGTATTAGTAGACTTTGGCTAAACTAGACAGCAGGTGCACCAGTGAAGAATTATATGACTTAGTTATGCACAACGATCTATGACATATCCACTTAGAACATCACCGACCATCACTTACTAATTGATGCAGAATAAAAGGGGGAAAAGAAACCTCAAAGATTGATTATATGCTTCAGGACTTGCAGCAAGATATTTCATTTTCATAGCAATTGAATCAACATCATCCAACTCCCTGATGTGCAAAACTGAACCAGGAGATGGGGCAAAATCCTGAATATTTGGAGCACCAACTACAACAGGAACAGCTCCTACAAAGAATTCACGGAAACATTGTTAGAACAATGTGTCATCATATGCATACGTCAGCTAAAAACTGACAAGGAGATTGAAATTTTAACAAGACTAATGAGATACCACACAAAAAAACAAAAGTTTCCAGAACAAGCATAAGCAGTCAGAATAATTAAATGGGACAATAAATGGCTTCTTACCAGCAACAAGGGACTGAAAGAACTTTTCGGTGACGTAATCTTCCTCATTGGAATTTTCAAAAGCCAAGCTGAACTTATAACGCTTCAAAGTTTCTACCTTGTTCACTGAAAAGAAGAAAAAAAGTAAACAGAATTGTGTACCACATTTTAAACACAACCAGCAGAAGATTGCTATTTGCACTTGTAGATGACTGCTGTAACCATGATTTTGAATAAAAAATCTAAATTTCATGTCTTTAATTTTTGGAAAGAATTGTGATTATGTTTGTTTAGCATTAACACCTATGAAATTACATGATATCTCATGGGAGTATTTGCTAATCCATGATATATGTAAAAATATCGCTGAGGTTGTTGGATTCTTTGAAATTTTGTTTTGACATCTCTCCATCAAACCTGTGAAGTTCTGATGTTAATTACATCAAGTATACATTCAAACACCATTAATTAACCGTCAAGACAACTCAAAAAATGGAATCATACATCCACAAAATAAACACATGGGATATATAACCCCATAAATTAAATGAAATGCAAACTTAATATGTTAAGTTTGATTTGAGTTTGATGTATGTTTTATGGAGGTGCATTCGACTTGATGTGTTTCAAATCTTTGGAGATTTATTTTAATTTGATCTGGCTTTATGTATTTTAAAATATTTTATGGAATTCCCTAATTTGAGATGTCAGATTTCAAGATTCTGGACTTTGAGGATCCTTAAGGTCAGGTTTTGATTATTAGGTTCCTTTAATGTCATAGATTAAGATTTGGGCATGTTTGGTTCATATATTTTACCCCTTTTATTCAAAGTATTAACATAAGACATTTTGAGTTTTAGAGTTTATTGGATTCAGAGTCTAATATAGACATTTTCAGATTTGATTTTATGTTCTCCCAAATTGAGAATAGCTATTGTGAGATTGGAACTTTAGGAGGCCTAAGTTTCAATCTCAAGGATTCCTTTGTTGGGATTTATCAGATTTCAGATTTTTTGATGAAATTTGCAAATTCAAATTTGATCTTCAAAATTTTCATTTCAGAGTAATAGCATTAGGCATCTTGGATTTAAAGTTCATCAGTTCCAAATTTTAACATTTTGATATTTGATTTTATGGCATTCAATCTGAACATCAAATTGTGTTTCCTTTTGGGTTTACCAATCAATTCATCTTATAGATTTTTATCTCCTTCATTTCAGATATAACATCTTTGATTGTATGGTTCATTGAGTATGATTGGAAACTTGAAACTAAAGAATTTGAAGTCCACATCTTAGCCTCCTCTTCATCCTGATTTCAGCTGCCAAGACTTGGATCCGTTTGGATCCCTGTAAAATTAGGTGTCCGTATTAACTTTACCTGAAAAGTTGGAAAGAATGGTTTTTTGGTTGCCTGTAATATTGTAAGTCAACGAACAGCATTTTCAATTGACTCCTAGAATCGGTGATTTTGGCATCAGTTAATATAGGGCATATATCGTTTTCTTGACCCAAGGCACTGTTGCCGCATACATCTCGGTTTTTCCTGACCCAAGGCACTGTAGCCACATACATCTCCATAATAGATTACAGCTTCAAGACATTGTTTCATGCAAAAGAAAAATATTTTTAATAAATATTTATAATATAACATAAATTATTTTTTAAAATAAATATTTATAAATAATAAAAACTTGTAGTCAAAATATTTCAAATATTATTGAAGAAATATACTATTAAATATAATATATTCTACAAATTTTAAACCATATAATCTTATAATCTCATTTATTTTGATCATATTATCAAATAGACTAAATGATAATTTTAGTAAATAATTAATTTATATCCAATTATTTTAGAATTCAAATTAGTAAATATCAGCATCTTGTTTTGTTGATTGAAATAATATTTTTAGTGAAATACATAATTAAAAATATTATAATACATAAACATAATTTATAATAACCAAACAAGGGGGAACAATTTTCAGAGTAACCAAACGACCGCATCAACATTCAAATTCATTGAAAATGATATTCAATGTAATAAATTTTCAATGATTTATTTTTACATGGATATAAACGGACCATTAGGTGAGCGTGTGAATTACTTTGGATCATATTCCTTCGTAGCTTCATCATCTTTGAAATTTAGTATTTAGTGCATATGCTTAAATTTGAATCAATATCCCTTTAAGACTAAAAGATTTAGATATTTAGATTGGTGATGTTTGAGATTTGATTTTGGATGGATACATAGGATTTCAGCTCTTTCAAACGATTAAGCATGATTATGCAAACTTGAGTTCAACCCAGAAGATTGAGATGGGTTCAAAGAGAACTCAATGACGTACCTCAAATTGAGAAATTTCATATTCCTCTTTCAGACCTTCGGTGGCAAAGAGACAAGAGATTGGAGAATCTTTTCATCAAGATAAAAAATAAAAGAGTAAGGTAAACAAAGTTGTAACTGATCTATTGAACATCGCAGATAAAAAATGATCGATGATGGACAAGAAGACACTCTAGAGCCGAACAACCGGTTCAATATTAGATGTCGAAAGATTCGACTTCAAAGAGCAGGAGCGATAGAGCATTTAAAGAGGAAGAAACCACTACTGATCCAAGAGTGTCAACAGACCTAAAGATATACCCTACAATGATACAAGTCACTAGAGAATAACAGTACACACATGCGACGTAAGACACAGATCATGATGTATAGTCGCAAGACAGTAAAGATCAACACACAGAACATGGCAAAGGTCAATACTATGGATAATCTTATGGAGTGGATTCATCTTAAGACTCCTAACTTCCAGTATATCACCAAGAGGATTATAAGATAACCTACATATAAATCTTCATCAGACACTTCCATGCACTCAACCTTTAGTAGCTACGGTGGATGTTTCAGGTTTTATCCTAAAATGATTGCACGAGAGAATGACGAATACGATCTACATATATACATTTTTAACATTATGTATTCTTCTCAAATGTCAAGGGAAGAGTATATAAATTATGCAAAAAAAACAGATATAATATTTGAATATAAAAAATAGTCATATTCCTTATTTTCCCATATTTTAGGCATTTTTCATATATTTCTATAATTCTAACATTTTTAATATTAAAAAAATATTTTTTCGACCCGGTTGGACCCGGGTCATGACCCAACCTGACCAAGTTTGTTTTGGACCCGACCCCTGACCGGCCTTCCTTGATCTAGAGTAGACTATACAGAATATTTCTATTTAATTTCAAATTCCCTTGGTGGTAGTGAATGACCAAAAATGGAGTCTAGAATTGAATAACAACTTATTTGTAAGGTCTTCCATAGCAGATGATTCACACCTCTAACCTCCTGGATTGTGTTTTCTCTGTTTAAGTAAAGATGCAGGCACAGCCATTATCACTTTTCCAAAACAATTCTATCAAAATAAAAAGATATTATTAAAATAAAAAAGCAAAAGCATCTATGCGTACTTACCATTGCCATCACGATTGCGGTGACAGGCTCCGTAGGAATCTATTTTGATACCTGTTTTTTCAAGCAGATCAAGGACATTCAAGCGGAAATTACGTGCTCCACAATTAGATATAAATGCAGCCGCCAGTGCATCTTCAGTTTTTGCTTGAAGAGGTGCCATGATATCATATTCAGACCATGAGAAATAGCCAACAGGAACATCCGATGAAAGACTAGTTGTCATAATAATGTCATATCCTCTCCTGATAAACAACAAAAACAGCTCATATTTCAAAATGAATATATAATATAATCAGAGGATGAATAAACATTATATCTACATTAAGTAACATAGCAAATGCCTTCTGGGATATATCCATCAGAAAGTATTTGGTGGGGACACTAGAAGATTTGAGCGATTTAACAGAGTTCATAGTCGCAAATGATCTCAAGATCTCGCCTTATGGTTAGGGTAAAGACCATGTTAAGACTGGAGTTGTAGTTTTCTTCAAGTTTAATTGTCAAAAATTTTGATGTAAAGTGGGCCGAAGCATCAGCGCCTCTGCTGGCCCAATTCGGGATGTAAAGTGGGCTGCCAGAGCATCAGCGCTTCCGCTGGCCCAATTCGGTGAGCCTTATTTTAATTTTCTTTCCTTTACATGTAAATGCCATTTGGACACTATAAATATGGCACCGCCGGAGGCTAAGGGGCGAATGGAAGAAAAGTTTGTTTCCGTTATACTTTTTCCTTTCCAGTATTACCCTTAGTTCAACCTTAAAGGGTGACTCATTCTCTCTCTGGGAGATGGCTCCGTTTTGCAATTCTCCTATCAGTGGAAAACCCTAGCTGCAGCAGTTCTTCCGATCGCCTTTCCCCTCTCCTAGTTCATTTTCCGGTAGCTATAGTAGATCATTAGCTAGTTCTAGTGTAAATCTCCTACTTCAGTTTATTATGAACTCTCTACTTCTTCGCCCCCGGAAGTTGTTGGTGTTTGGAGCTGCTCGGTTTGGCTACTCCTCCATGGTTGAGCAGTGTCCAGAGCATTCCATTTCAATGGCGGTCCAGCTCTGCTAGTTACTCATCACATAAGATCAGAAGGCATTCGATCGGTGGGTGCCAAGGCCATTTCCTGGAGTTCTGGACTGGCGAGAAAGGAGTTTAGTAGATTTGAGCATCCTCTGACAGATAAGTATTAGCATGGGGAAATACGGGCTCGGCTGTTGTTGATCTCGTTCTTTACTTCTCGGTTCTACTCCAGTTTGAAGGTCCTTTCATTCTGACATTTCCCATTGTTGAGGACGAGTGATATTGAAATGGTCCCTTCCTTTTGAGTACTAGCCTCGAATATGACTTGGTTATTCTAGATATGTGAGATGTCCTCTTGGAGGCTTAGGCCCTAAGCTGGAGACGCATTCTAATTCTAGTCCTGTTGCTTACCTTGATTCATGCTGATTTGAATCGAAATTGATTGGTTTCAAAGAGCAACCGGAGTTTAATCTCGACAAGTTCTATGAACCATGGTATCAAGTGGCGCTTCCGAGATCTTAATGATCCGTGATTTGGAAAGTTTATTGGTGGAGGGAAATGATGTTCAAGTTACCGTCAAATCTTCTATGCTGGCTATTTTCCTTTTCCAACAATCGAGTTGTTGAAGCAAACGTCTTCTTATGGTCCAAACTCGGTCCACTCCAGTGCATAGTCTCTCGGTTTGTGATACGTCAAGTCCTCTAAAACGTTGTTTCCCTTGATTTGCGGATATCCCGACGTTAAGGTACTGGCGACTCCCAGGAGATGCCTACTGTTAACTAGGTGGATACAAATGAAGATTAATGGCTCAACAAAACTGATCCCTACTTCATTCCCTAATGGAACTGCCAAAATGTTGCCAAAATGTTCAACGGTTGAAGTCCGGTTCCGATGTACGGATTTATTTGTTCAATATTCGGTCATTCTACCAGGAATCGGATTGTAGTGTTACTCGTCAACCTGCATACAGACACGACCCATATCTTTTGTGTAAGTGACCTTTTACCGTCCTGCGAGACGTGAGTCATTATGTGGCTTTGTAAAGGTCATCTAATCCACTCGTTTGTATAAGGAAACCATGTTTGGATCCAGCCGAGCCGACATCCCATGTTCCGACGTGGAGGTAAGTTCTAAAACTAGAAAAATCTTGAATGTTTACTTGCTTTTCTATTATACTATTCGAAAGCCTAGCTAAGTCAAGTGTAAGTCCTAGCTCGTCTCTAAGAGAGTCAACGACGAATGAGAGATACTAAAGAGGACCTAGTTGAAAGCTAATAAACAAAAATATGAATCGTTAATAGTTGATTGTTCTAGTCCGAGGTAATTTGTCTTAAGAACCCAACGTCTGTTACAACTCTTGATTTTTTTTCTAAAAAAATCACTGAAGGAATCTGGTCCAATTTCTAATAGTAACACTGATAACCGATTTAGAAGTTCAAAACCTGTTTGTCTCAGAAGATTTGTTTCTAAAATTCATGTAGTACTTGTCCTAGTCTCTCGGTTCGATTTCGTTCCGCATCAACTTTGGTATTAGAGCCCAGTTAGAGGTTAGGACACTTACATTACATCATTCACATTTAATTTGTTTGACATTATCATTCATATAAGTTTGCATGACCACTAAAAAGGGAACTGCATATCAAAACAACATGTTTGGGGTCTAGCAGCTGAACCTTCCCCTCTAGAGACTCATTTAGCACAATTAAAGCCGAGCAATTCAATCAATTTGAGGGAATGACGAGGGATATGAGTGATAGGTTCAACCATTTTGACCATGTTTTACAAGATTTGGGTGAAAAGGTCACTGAATTAGAAAGTAGACCTAGTTTACCAGAGGTTATGGGGCCAAGGAATGTCAATTGTCAAGTTAGACCAAGACCTCCTAGGTTTCCTCATGATCCTAGGAATCAGAATTTTCAAGGAAGGAATTCAAATCCTTGTGATTTTCCTCCTCAACCAATTCCGGTTTACCCACCTCCACCATTTATTCCTCAACTCCCATTTTACCCACAACAACCACCTCCTTTTCAACCACAGCTTCAACCACACCCGCTTACGGGTCAAGGAGTGGGATTTAGACACGAGAGAGAACAAGAGGTCGAGCAGAGATGTCTTAGGAACATCGCAGTGGATGCCCTTAACTTCGAGGGATCATTAGACCCTAAGGTCTACACGGACCGGGGAGGCAAGGATGGACAACTATTTTGAGTGGTATGAACTCTCTGAGGCTAGAAAGATGAGGTTTGCTAAAATGAAACTCTTAGGTCAGGCTAAGGTCTATTGGAATAATATTGAATCCTTACTTAGGCAGAGACAACAAGAGCCTATCCAAAATTGGGAAGAAATGAAGGCCAAATTGAAAGAAAAATACCAACCATCCTCTTACAAACAATTGTTAGTTGATAAATAGCAAGGTATCACCCAAGGAAGTCGTAGTGCATCAACCTATATTGTACAATTTAATGACTACCTTTTTAGGTGTGATATTCAAGATTATGAAATGATGACTTTATCTAAGTTCAGAAAGGGATTTAGACCAGATCTTAGGAGGGAACTATGTAGACAATACCGTCACCACACTAGATCATGCTTATGAGGTAATCACACAATTTGAATAATTTGAATCTTTGCACAAACCTCATAGGCATAAGTACATTCAAGCTCCTAATACTGACAACCGTGGTAACATGGGACAGAGGTTTACCCATCCCCCTCCTAGGATTTCAAATTTCAACAATCCTAGATCTTCATTTCCACCAAATAGAAGTTCACAACAGAATGTTCCGAAGGATGCTCTAGTACCCATACCTTCCATCAAACCTCCTCAACAAGAATCGTCTTATATGAGAGAAGATGAGGGTAAACAACCAATTGTTGCTAAAGGTAGCAATAGTAGAATTCAATGTTATGGTTGTGGGAAAATAGAACATTATAAACCCCAATGTCCTCAAAATGTAACCTCGTGTATTAAGGAATTTCCAAATGAAAATCAAGATCTAAACCTTCAACCTATGGTTTATGAGGCTAACAATGATTTGTTAAAAGAACGAGGAAGAAGAAACCGAACCTACCCAATCCACACCCGTGGACGAGGAGACAAGGGTGGAGTCATGAGATGTATTCTTACTCAACCATTGCCTAGTGAGGACCTGAGGAGGATCTCCATATTTCATACATTTTTCGTGGCTAAAGGGAAGGTTTGTAAGCTTATCGTAGATAGTGAAAGTTGTATTAATGCAATCTCCACCAACACAAATTCCGTAAACTTGGACTAATTCCAACAGCACCATCCAAGTCCTTATGCAGTCTCTTGGGTAGACTCTACCTCTATTCCAGTGCATAGTAGGTGTTTGGTTCCTATTCAACTTCTACCTTA
The DNA here is from genome assembly GCA_036172225.1 of Cryptocoryne crispatula var. balansae. Lineage (NCBI taxonomy): Eukaryota > Viridiplantae > Streptophyta > Magnoliopsida > Alismatales > Araceae > Cryptocoryne > Cryptocoryne crispatula. The sequence goes on from JAYDZW010000039.1 coordinate 135,110, forward strand.
TAATGCTAATATCTGGTGTGATATGCTTCTCATAGAAGTAGAAAGCATTATCATGGGGCATCCATGGCTTGTTGACCTTGATGCTACCTTGCATGGTAGGTCCAACATTTGTGAATTCAATTTTGATGGGAGGTAGATCATTCTTTCACCAGCCCCACCTTCTTTGCCTAAGAATCCAACTAATTCTTCTAAACTTCTTGAGGGAAAATCTCTTTCCCAAAACCCTATCTCATAACCTGATGTTTCAACCAGTTCAAAAGTGGTTAAGTCCAACTCAAACTCTTCGAAAAGGGAGGTCTCCCTAACCACAATAGGGCCACCCAGATTTTTGCACATCATTGGTGAATATGAGTTTGAGGTTGAGAGTAGGAGTGGACCTGTTTATGTTTGTTCTAGCTAGGGAAGTTGTGACTACTAGTCCTAAGGATGAGGTAGAACATTCTGTTGCCATTTTTTTTATCCTGTAGCGTAGCTTATAAGCCATCCCTTACACTCACTTTTTTAGTAGTCCGGTTTGTCCTCTCTGCAGCAACGTGTTACAGTTCTCCTCTTGGTGGAAAACCCTAGCCGCAGTGGTTCTTCCGATCGCCTTCCGCCCTTTCTCCTAGTTCATTTTTTGGTAGCTATAGTAGATCATCAGCTAGTTCTAAAGGTAAATCTCCCTGATTCAGTTTACTACGATCTCTCTACTTCTTCCCCGTCGGAAGTTGTTGGTGCTCGGAGTTGCTCGGTTCGGCTACTCCTCCACAACGAGCAAAGGTCCGCAGCATTCCGTTTCAATGGCGGTCCAGCCTCGCTAGTTATTCACCACATAAGATCAAAAGGCATTCGATCGGTGGGCGCCAAGGCTATTTCCGGAGTTCTAGACCGGCGAGAAAGAAGTCCAAAGAGATTCGAGCGTCCTCTCGACAGATAAGTATTAAGACGGGGAAACACGGGCTCCGCCGTTGTTGATCTCGTTCTTTACTTCTCGCTCTACTCCGCTCGAAGGTCCTTCGCTCGACATTTCCCATTATCGAGGACGAGTGGTATTGAATCGGTCCATTCCTTTTCGAGTACTAGCCACAAATACGACTTGGCTATTCTAGATCCGCGAGATGTCCGCCGGAGGCTTAGGCCCTAAGCGGGAGACACATTCCGCTCTAGTCCCGTTGCACCTTGATTCATACCGGTTCGAATTGGAATCGATTGGTTTCAAAGAGCAACCAGAGTTTAATCTTGACAAATTCTATGAACCATGATGTCGAGTGGCAATCCTTCGAGATCTTAACGATTTCGTGGTTCGGGAAGTTTATCGTGGAGGGACACGATGTTCAAGTTACCGTCGATCTTCTATACCGGCTATTTTCCTTTTTCGGCAATCGAGTCATTGAAGCAAGCATCTTCTTATGGTCCAAACTCGGTCCACTCCAATGCATAGTCTCTCGGTTTGCGATATGTCGTGTCCTCTCGAAACCTTGTTTCCCTTGATTTGCGTATATCCCGACGTTAAGGTACCGGCGACTCCCAGAGATGCCTATCGTTAACTAGGTGGATACAAATGAAGATTAATGACTCAACAAAACTGATCCCTACTTCATTCCCTAATGGAACTACCAAAATGTTCAATCGTTGAAGTCCGGTTCCGATGTATGCGGCCCATATCTTTTGTGTAAGCGACCTTTACCGTCCCGTGAGGCGTAGGTCATTACGTGGCTTTGTAAAAGTCATTTAATCTACTCGTTTGTATAAGGAAGCCGTGTTTGGATCCAAATAAGCCGACATCCCACGTTCGACATGGAGGTACGTTCTAAAACAAGAAAATCCTTGAATGTTTACTTGGTTTTCTATTATACTATTCGAAAGCCTTGCTCACCAAGCGTAAGTTCTAACTCGTCTCTAAGAGAGTCGGCGACTAATAAGAGGATACAAAGGAGGACCTAGTTGAAAGCTAATAAACAAAAATCTGAATCGTTAATAGTTGATTGTTCTAGTCCAAGGTAATTTGTCTTAAGAACCTAGTGTCTGTTACAACTCTTGATTTTTTTTTCTAAAAAAATGGCTGAAGGAATCTGGTCCAATTTCTAATAGTAACACTGATAACCGATTTCGAAGTTCAAAACCTGTTTGTCTCGGAAGATTTGTTTCTAAAGTTCATGTAATATTTGTCCTAGACTCTCGGTCCGGTTTCGTCCCGCATCAGTATTTGCCACCATTAAGCATGATTTTCTGCCGAATCTAGGCCATTAGAATTTTGTCTGAAAGTTCCAAATGTAGCCGGGCAGCAAAGATCAATAGACTGACAAATTAAACATTGATCAAGAAAAGAAATGGTCAGGCATAGCTGATTTCTTGCGTCAAAGACTAGTAGACTACAGAAGAGAGGCCCCGGATACCAAAAGATACACAAGCAAGCACACAGAACAACCACATTGGATCTGGCTTCAGTGAGAAAGATTTTCATCCATTCTGATGTCTAGGACATGGGGACCATTGATTAGCTGCTCACTGCAAGAAAAACAGTGGACTCATCTATGAGAGCAGATAAAGGGTATTTATCAGAGGAATATCACCTGTCAAGATGAAAGTTAGTATAAAAAAGTGAATGAGTTAGGGAAGCTAACCATCTAAAAAAGTATCACAAATTTTGCAAGAGCATGATTTCTTGATTAGCAAAATATCCTGGAGATCTGGCAATAAGAAATAAAGTGAAGCAACAATCTGACATGGCATTGGCAGCACGTTCAACATGGCGCTCTTCAATTTTAACTTCTAATAGGATCTCCTCTTAACACAATTGTATATATTCAACAAGAGGATAAAAAATCCTGAAAACACTTGTATTGCATTGATAAGAGTACTTAGACATTTGATGAATCAATGCATATTAGAGATAAAGCCAATGAGTAATAGAGAACAACAATGAACAACTAGTAGATTTTGGCCCATTGACCCTACTATGAACTAGGCTGTAAATGGAACACATGGCATTTCAATATCCACTCTGTTTAGCTAAACGGATAATCCATATCCGATCCAAGATGTATACAGATACATATTGGATATTATAAGTCGGACATTCTCCAAATTCAAAACGATAGGGATAGTATCTAGTTCAAAATTTTAAGTTGTATTGATTAATATATTCAATAATACATAAATATGTATAAATAAATTTTAAAATATAAAACTTATCATATATTTATTAATGTCAACCAAGGATATTAGTGTATATTAGATAATATTTAAGTATATTTTTAAATAAAATAATATGAAATATATAATTATATATATTATATACACATTATAAAAAGATTTATTCGGAGTGGAGTGGGTATTTTCGTGTCCACTCTAGTTAACAATAGGATAATATCCATATCCGGATATCTGCTTCGGCAGATATCTTGTAATCAGATAATATCCACACAAACGGATACAAATCGGGAGCAGATACAGATTTTATCTGGATTCATTTACAACCCTACTTCGAACCTCCTCGATGTTACGCAATGGCCTCATTGCGGTTTATATCATATTTTAGTTGCCATGATGCTTGTGCTCATTTAGCCAATCTGGTCTTCATTCTGAAATCAACCAAGCCAAGAAAAATTTGGCTGAGTTAGCTGAGTCCTAGGTAGAGCTTCTGGACTTCCCTGGAAAATCAAGTAATGCCTCTGTAGCACATTTGAGTATATTAGTTAATGAAATTTTGTTCTCATCACCTCACAGGAAACAATCTCTCTGCAAGGATCATTATACTTTCACTTTTCGGTTTGTTTCTGGGGAAAGAACATTAATGACCATCTCACTATTTTGGTGATAGGGGGTGAGAGAATTGCAAACTTCTATATTTCACTTCCTCCACCAAGGGCTGTAAAGAACGTCAAACTTCTAGTTTCAGGACCATAAACACAAATAAAATGTTCACCACCCACCTCCGCGCATGACCAAGGTTATTCTCTGCATAATAGTGTGATGATTCCATGGATCTGTGGATGTTATATATTGCTGGATCTTGAGCAACGCCAAACAAACCATCAGGTTTCCCATGTGATGAATGTCCAAATGTACACTCTACAGAACACGAATTCCAATCCTGAGAGAAAAAAATAGATTAGGAGAAGTTCAAATATGAATAAAAATGGTGATTTACCACACCGAACTGTAACTCAAAATAAATGGCACTTTCGACATATTTTCATGACTTAAAATGTGAATATATCAATATAATTTAGCCTTCCAAAAACTGCCTGGATTAAATCCCTGCCTCTCCAGGAGTATAGAAATGAAATAGTCCATCGCCCACTTAAATCATCTTTACTCATACCTAATAGCTGTCTATGTCTGGTTAGAAAAACACAATAACCATAAACAAAAGTGAACCATTCAAGATCAGAGATTGCATAGGGACGATCAACAAAAGTGGATGTCACTACCAATCTAGCTGAATCGACATCAGCTTTATAATATTTTATTAGTTTATGATTTTTGCAACTCTTTCTTTGTGAACATATATTTTCCGGTCTTTAGGGAGTCAGAATAATTTAAAGCTTGTAATTGGATAAGCCATATTTTGTAAAAAATAGTCTTTTTTTGTTTAGATGCTTTAGAGAGACTAAATGGTAAATTGGGATCTTGTTTAAAAACCCCACCTTGAGCCCAAAGAGAGCAATGAATGAATGAAGAAATGGAGTTCGAGAGTCCTCCCTTAATGTTCTCCCCCACTCTCTCTCTCTAGATCTAATGAGGAGTTCAATATCCCCCCTTCTCTCTTTCGTCTGACTGAGGAGGCCCTCCCATCTCCTCTCTCCAACCTCCGGCCTCCGAGCTTTGGTCCACTTCTTTCTCCCCATCGTGAGAATGCTTCCCAGTTACCCCTTCACGCAGCAATTATATTTTGTAGAGTCAGCCAATCCGGATAAGAATTAACCAAATCTTGGAATAGATCTGCCCATGCCGATCCAAGATAAACTCCTGGCAGAATCGGCCCACATCGGCCAAATCGTCATGGTGATCTTCCCCCTATCTGTTACCAGGCCCATCGGACCGAGTAAGGCCGTCTTCCCCACCCGAGGGGGAGACGCCGCAGCGGTGCAAGGCTGCCATAGAGGCCTCATATGGCAGCCCCCAAAGGACCTAGATCCAATTGGAATCTAATCCAGGCCCATTTTATATATTTTATTTATTTATTATGCTTTTTGAAAGACTGATCCAAACCATTTCCGGATCAGTTTTCTCCTGGAGAATCGGCCCAAATCAGGCCAATCCGATCCCACAAACTATGCACAGCAACCTCACTCCCACTTCACCCACCTCTACTGCCTCATACGAGGTTGTTGCACCCCCAGCAACCAGTCTATTAACCCAACCCGAGCTCCTGCCTGCAAGAAACTGTCAGAAAAAAAGCTGTCATAGATCCTTACTGACTCCACAGCTCCCACAAAAGTTCGTGGCATCCACACCGCTACCCCGACAAACCAGTTTTTGGGGTCTAGCCATGTCCAGTGAAGCCCACGCTCCACCCTTGCCACTCTTGCTCCCTACACTCCCCTTGACTACCCCCTCGGATCAGCCACTCTCGCCCACCTGACAGCTGAACCATCCATGCTGAGCTCCCCTTGATGCGGGACAAACCGGCTAGACCGGGCTAAATGAACCAAAATCGAAATGAACCGGCGCTAATCGCCGCTAAACGACATAAACGAACCCAAAATATGTCTAAATCGGCCTCGAACCGGTCGAAACAGGCCCGGAACAGGTCGAACCGGGCTCAAGATGGTCTGAACCGGTCAAAACCGGCTCAGAACACCCTGAACCGGCATGAACCGGCCGGTTCAGGCACTGAACCGGACTGAACCGGGGTGAACCGGGTCAGAACCCGGTCGAACCGGCCGGTTGGCCGGTCCGGGGCCGCAGACCGGCCGGGCCCGAACCGCGAGCCGGTCGCGAGCGCCGCCCGCGCCGCGGGCGCGAGCGTACCCCCGGAGGGGGGGGTCGTGGCGGCTTCCGAGGGTTCGCGGGGTGGTCGCGTGGCCACATCTCCGCCGTCGAAGCCCGTCGCCGTGGCGGCATCGCGGCGGTCCCGCGAGGCCGCGGGCCACGACAAAAATGCGAGCAGCGCACCCGCCCGCAGCGTCATCCTCGCCTGGTCGCGCACGTCGTCGTCGTCTGGCGGTCGCAGCACGCAGGCGACGAAGCAGAGGAAGGGGGGGCAGGCGATGGCCCCGCAGCCACGGCCGTCCACGGCGATGTCCAAAAGTCGACTGCACGCAGGCGGGCAGAGGCAGAGCTGGGGCCGGCGGCGCCTTCCAGTGGAGATCGATCGTCGTTGCCGAGGGAGACGGCCGGGAAGGAGGATCCGGGGATCGCCGGATCCTCTTCCTTCTCCTCCATCTTCTTCTTCTGCTTCTTCTTCCTTCTTCTGCATTCGCGAAGGGGAGGACTGTCCACCTCCATCGCCATCGTCGAGGGAGGGAGCCGCCGGAGGAGGAAGACGAAGGTCGGTGCTGTGTCCGGCTGCAGTTGAACCAAGAAGGGGAAGAAGAGAAGAACGGCTCGGAGGCCGGAGGATGAGGGGGAAGAAGAAGACGGCGACCTCGCCGGTGCTGGAGGGTGGAAGAAGAAGGCCCACAGCCGATTGTCGGAGGAGGAGAGGAATGTCGGCCACCTGCCGAAGGTGAAGGGGAAGAATGGCGTACCGACGCCGGGGTTGGAGGAGAAGATGGGGGCCGCAGCCCCCTGCGTGGGAGAGAACCCGCCGAAGCTCCAAAAATTACTTGTATTGCTTGGTTCAAGATGTACATCAACTCTCCTTATAAAGAAGGAGTGGGGAAAATTAAAGAAAAGACCTCTAAGTAATCTATTTACAGACTTGTCCTCGTATGGACACAGAAATAAAAGAAAAACCCAAAATATCAAAATATGTCCCCATCACCCCTCCTGTGCTGTAACACTGTAAGGCCCACCTGTGCATTCATGATTTCGCCACCACCCGGTTCCATCACCTTGCTCAGGTTCCTCCAGTGCTCACCTGTGGGTCACACTATGTAACCACCAGCTCCTTCTGTCCAAGTAAGCCATCGCACAGGACCTGGACCTATTGTCACCAATCACTATTGCTCTACCTCACTCAGCCACAGAATCTCCAGCCTGTTCACAGGTCCTCCTACCCACGAGCACCACAGGCAGGGCCGCCTGTCTTCCTCCTCTACCATGTCTTGTGCCTTGTGCCCCCTCCCCTGAGTCCCCTCTCTTCAAGCAAAGTTTGCACCTTCACATACCCTCAACCCTGCCAATCCCCCAGCTCCACACATGTCAGTAGCCACTTCTGTGTGAACACCTTATGGTCTCCCCTGCCATCCCACACCCACCTACTCATAGCCATCCGGATCTGCAGAGCTACTGTACCACCTACTCCATAAGTATGCCCGGGCATCTGCCACACACAACCAGCACACATCAAGACAGGCACACCAATCCAGCTCCAATGGCTGCTGATACAGGCCGGTTCATCCAGTCCACTGGGTCCAGCTGGCAAATTTTGAAAGTTTGTAGTCAGGCAGGGCAAGCAACCGCAGCAACCACCATTGAGGTGGTAAGCCAATATCTCTTACCCTCCAGAACTGCAATGAGCTTCAGCATATTCTCCAAAGGCACAAAGGAATCCAGAAGCACTACTTGAAACTCCTGATGGCCAATGCAAGGAATGATTGTCAACATGAACTAGGGACCCCATGGGCTTGACTAGAGCTTCAACTGCCATGGATGACCATGCAAAAGCTGCAGACTGCTAATAAATACCCAGAACCGAGTGAATGCCTCTTCCACATCTGCATCCGGAGACCAACTCTTGAAGATCAGTTGAGCACCAACGGGGACAAGGGAGGACTAACCAGCCACCGTCTGACTCCAAGCCCAGTAGGAGGTATTCTTGAGGAAAAGCCCATTGGGCAGCCCATTCACCCACCATGAAACTGTATCCAACCATTTGTGCTTCAAAAGCTCCATCAGAAACATGCTATGATCCTCTGGTGGAATAGTCTGCCACCTCAGCTACCACTCTTTCCGCAATACATCTTTTCTTAGTCTTCACCTCCCAGCAAGACACATGAGTCACCATAGCTCTCAAAGGTGGAGCAGGGGAAACAGACCTCGTCTCCTGAGCAGACCTCTGGAGGGAGTAACTAAAGCCCCTGCGACCAAAATGCCAACATATCTGGCATCTCCAGCTCTCCTTTCTGGTTCTTATTTGGTTTGGACTTTCATTTCAAAACTACCAACAGTTAGGTTAGATGCGTTAGGTTCAAGAAACCTGAGAGGGAGACCCAAGAATCACAGCCAAATCTGGAGTAACCAGGTTTTTCCAGTTATTATGTTCATTTGCCTTTCCAACCTGCAGTAGCCTTCCATGACCAGGCTAGGGTAAGCTAAGACTTAGTAAACCCAGAACCAGGTAAAATCAGGCAGTTCAAGGTAATGGTAACAAACTTTACCAACAAAAGCTGCCATCACCAAACACAGAAAACTAAAAAACATAGGCTATGGCAGGATTTCCCATTTTTGGAGTAAAAGGATGCAATAGCACACTTAATTTGGAAAAAAGTTCTCTTTTCTCCAGAATGTCACAAGGAGAGAGCTGCTCTGGCAATTTCACCTTCTCCCTCCTCCCGCTACCTCCACTCACCATTCTGTGGGCTTCTGGTGCCTTCCCCTTGTGCCCCCATCCCACCCTCTCCTCTGCACCACCTGCCACTCCTCACACCACTTAACCCTCACAGTCACCCAAATTCCACCTCATTCAAATCCCCACCCTCTCTGGAATGGACTACTGTGCGTCATAGACGCCGTCACCCAATGTCCTTTCTAGCGGTCCCTCCCCTACCTCACCCTCAGTGTTGACTCCCTCTCAACACAGTAGGATCGAGATTGAGCCCAGTCACCTGCGATCATTGCCTTTAGTCAAGGGCATTGGGCAGTGTCTTGCTGGAATAGCTTTGTCTACCGCATCTGCAAGAAGACCAGCCACTCCAATCAGATCTGTAGATGGACCACTAAACACCCTTCTGCATCCTTCATTCCTCAGGCTCACTCTATGGCCCCTTCATCTACCCCTGCCTTTGTCCCTCCAGTCTCAATCTATGGGCTCTCCCAAGATATCGACCTACCATGGTGGGTGGACTTTGTATATAGAAAAGACTGGCCTTATGGGTGTGTGGACTGTGGTTGCCAAGTTCAGATCCCACCGAGTTCAGATCTCGTGTGGAGGGCCTATCACCTTCTTCAATGATTTTGATCAGAAAACAGGGAATTGTGGGTTCTAAAGATTGCTGACGAAACATATCTAGTTCACATCAAGACATACAAAGCATAGAAGGACTTGGTGGAAAATCCTTCGACACATTTGATGGAAACTCGATTTGTTTCAATCATTGGATGGTTGATTCCAGGGCTTCTCCGGCTGCCCTCCCTGACCTAGTTCACTATGCCATCACCTGTCTCCCCTTCACTGGTGGAACAAGGCAAGTGTTTGAAAGCTCATGACGCCACTTGGACATCTTGTCAATATCCAGAGGGGCACAATGGAAGAGTTTGCAATGAATTGAATGAAGGTTCTACTGGAGCTCAGGCCAGAATGCTCCCCGATGATGAAGATCCGTGCCCAAGCCAAAAGGCACTGCTTCTAGAGGAAGCCGTGAAGGTAGCACCTAAATGGAGCTTGATGATAGCATCAACTGGTGCATTTGGAAGTCAATGAAGTGATGCACGAGCAAGCATCGACATCTGCTCCACGGTGCCATTATCACCTCGAGTAGAGACTGCCATAGGTTCCGAGGTCCAAGAGAATCACTGTCATCTCTCTGAGTACCTCAGGTATGTCCCTCTCCCCACTCACAGATCCAACCTACAGCTCAGGATCCAGAGTCCCCTCCCAGCCCACCGCTTCCTTTCACGTACAATCCTCACGCACTTCCGACATGCCTATTCAAATCCTCTTGAACACTGCTCTCAACTTTTCCAAGCCAGTCCTATCACTCTCCCCTGGCTCTCCAACTGGCATCCTTCCTTACTGATCCACTTCCACACGCGATCAACCGCGCTTGTTGGTCCCCTCCAGAATAGCAGAATGAGGAGTTGAACATCAAACATCTGTCATTGGATAAGAGTTGAACTAGAGGACAACAAGAAGTCAGTTCTGAAGTTCTGTTGTGCATCTAGGAGTCTATCCTCCCCAAACCTAAACTAGAAACCTCTACGAAAAAGGTGGAAAAATGGTTGAATTCCTCCTCACTAAAGTCTTGGACAATGGCCTCAGACTGAGAAGAAAAGGAGAAGGGAAAAAGCCCATCTAAAATGAACATTCTAACTTAGAATGCTCGAGATTTAAGAGGAGATAGAAGAGTGGCAGAGATCATAGAATGTCAGCCGAGCACAACGTAGACATCCTCTGTTTTCAAGAATCTAAACTCCAATGGGACAATGATCAGAGAATCCAAGTTTATTTGAACAATCTCTTTGACAACACAGTAAATATCCTGGCTATGGGTAGGGCAGGTGGTTTCGATCCTAGATTGAAAAGGAAACACCATTTCTAGAAAAACAACAAGCCTTAGGTATCTGATCAGGAAAACTAAGAAACTAATCATTAAGCGCCCAGTTTCTGATCAGGAAAGGGTAACTTTCTCCAAAAACATCAGTGAATTATTGTGGTCTTCGGTCATGTCTACCATCATTTTAGGGGATCTTAATATGGTGAGATACCCAGAGGACAAAAACAATGACAATGGCTAGCTATGTTATCAAAGGCGCTCACCTAAGGCGTGGAAAAGAGGCGAGGCTAGGTAAAAACATCTCGCCTTGGCAGTTCATGCCTCACCCGCCTTGCCTAGATTCGGACCTAATAAGGACCAGATCCGGTAACTTAAAATCCTCCCCCCTCACCTCCAAACCCTCAATGCCTAGTCTTACACCAGAGATCCTAACATGCTAATGCCCTATAGGCCCTAAAGTGATTTTTTTATGTTCTTCTTCAAAATATTTAATGTTATATAATTATATATTATTAAATATTTTAAAACTATACCTCACCTCCGGTGTCTCATGACTCGAATAACATAGATGGATAGTCTAAAAAGATGCCCTTCAAGGATTGGATTTTCGCCAATAAACTCTTGAAGATCAATCCATCCAATGGTAGATTCATCTAGGCAAACAATTGTTGGTGCTCAAAAATTGACAAAATACTTCTCAACTCAAGATGGCTAGCCTCTTTCGCCTTCCCCTCTACTAGTGTGGCTTATCTGCCTGCTACTGACCACAAACCTATTATCCTCTTATCAAAATTTCTGTGGAAGAGAACCCAAACCTTTTATATTTGATTCTTCTTGGTTAAAGATCGGAGAATTCAAGACCTTGCTGGAGAATTGGTCAGCAGGGGCAAGTTCACCTTAAAATCTTGTCTATAATTTAAAGAACAACCTAAATAGTCTAAAGTCCCACCTGAGGAAATGGTAGCAGGATCTGATCTAAAATAAAAAAGATAGAAGCCAAAAAATTTGGCAGAGCTAAAAAGAATAGAAAGAAGAATGAATAATGTGGGGATTAACGAAGAGGGTGTCCACAGAAAGTAGGATCTCAGAAAAGAGCACAATAAGTGGCTGAACACAATTTTTTCATGCTATGACCACCCAAAGGAATAAAAAATTCACATCTTAAAGTTTCCCATAATCTTCATTCTTTAAACATGAAGAAATTGCCATGGAATTGTCTAATACTCACCTTCTCCCTTTGAAGAAGAAGAGGTTTGGAGACCATCCATAAGCAGCTTATCAAACCATAAGTTGTCCGATGACGATAACCTTCTCATCTTGTAGTGAGGACCAAGGTTCGCCATCTCGGATCTCGGCTTCGTCTCGGGAGGGTGAAAGAGAAGAGATCTCGGAGAGATCTCGGAAAAATCTCGGGAGATCGGATCTCGGATTCTCGGATCAAAATGTATATATGTATGAAACATAACATAATATCTTATAAAGATAGGAGTACATCAATGAATTTACATGAAAATATATAACACATTTATACATCAATTGTGTGAATGAACAATTACAAAGTACTCTTAATATCAAAAAAATGATCTTTGTGTTTCTAAAAGATTTAATCTTGTATACAATCTTATTTAAATACTAATATGGTATTAAACTTGTAGCACATTTTTATCTCGATAGTATAAGTGATAGCGAGATATATTAATATGTTTACACTATCATAAATGGGGGGCGCAGAGTAGTCGAGGATCGAAAGGAATTTTTTTCGTATATTATGTATAATTTTTTTTGCATCGTGGGGGCAAAACCCCCGAAGAAATTATTTTTCAGACTAGGCTACTGGGAGAGATCTCGGCAGTCTCGGTCTCGGCCCTCTTGGCGAGACCGAGATCTCGCGAGATCTCGGCGAGATCTCGCGAGATGGCATTCCATGGTGAGGACACAAGGAACTCACACCGATTCCAACACATTTACCATCGCCGACGGAGGCATTTAGGACCTATTTGGTTGGGAGACCATGGTCCTTATACTTTTGGCTGATATTGATCAGTTGTTTTCATTTTTCTGACATTTTTAAAAACGTTTAGAGTTGTTTTTTTTCAATTACTATGCATTTTAGCACATTTCAGACATTTTTCATTTTCTAAGATTTTCCAGCATTTTAGCATTTTGGACCTATAAATAGGACCCCATACTTGGTGTACCGGGTATGATACATTTTGAAATGAAATCTACTGTTCAGCTTCAATTCCTCTTTTGCCCTCACTGCCCCGTTTCTACTTAAACCCTCGACCTCTCTCTCTCTTCATTCAACTAAGTTGACCGTGGTGTCTCCTCTTTGCCCCTTTAAGCGGTCCCAAAACAGGCCAGTTTCAGCCCATTTTCTGCCCACACTCCTTGCCGCTACAACAAAAAAAGAAACAGAACAGGTCCTGCAGAGGTGAAATGAAGCAGAGGGCAGCAGTTTGAACATGAGCTGGCTGGAAGGTGATGGCTCCGGCACCCATTGGAAACCATCCGACGGGCCAAGGGCATAGCCGGGTGGCCTTCCAAGCCGGTCCTACCAGGAAAGCTTTAGCAGTGCAGCAGATTTCCAACAGGCCCTTTCGGCCCAAAATGGTCCAAGACAAGCCCGTTGTGCCTATGAAGATTGAAAGCCGGCTTTGAACGCCGATGATGATTAAATCGGTCCAAGAGGCCTTGCTCCAAAAAATAAAAAAATAAGAAAATCAAAATGCGAAAGCCATATTAAATTAAGGAGCTCCACCCTTCGCGGGGACTCCAACCTTGGACGACTCCCCCGGGTCCGCCCTGCACGTCGATCCGGACGGTGGCGCGCATTGTTTACGGAATCGGTGGAATCGGACCGATTCCATGCGGAAGGACCGATTCCGGCATGAATTCCGCGGAATCAAGGATCGCGGGATCGGAATCGGTCCCTGGATCGGTGGGGACCGATCCGATCCGGATCGGATCGGATCGGACCGATCCAGGCCGATTCGTCGGAAGGAAAATCGATCCGGATCGACCCTTAAAAAAACCCTAAAACACCAAAAAATTAACTAAATAAGGAGGTAGATCGGATTCCGATCCGATCTACCCCATTGGCGATTTCGGCCCAAAAGTGGCCCGAAATCACCTCCACGGCGGCAGCTTGCCATCGGACCCGGTAAGGATAGTCACCGGATCCTCAACCGGTAGGTATACCCTACCGTTGACGGGTCCATGGGACCCGATACACTTGAATCGCCGGATCCGATGGATCCTGCCTTACCGGGTCCGATGGACCCGCAAGGTCATCTTCCCCGCCCGATAGGGCGGGGAAGAGGGCTGCCGCGGCGGGATGGCCGCCGCGGCAGCTCGCGGGTCGATTCCGGCGAGGGAATCGCCGGAATCGATCCAGAATCAACCAAATCGGTCGATTCCGGCACCGATTCCACCTACAAACACCGATCCGGATTGATCTTCGGTCCGGATCGGTAGTTCCGCCAGGAATCGGATCGGAGGGGTCCGATCCGATCCAAGAATCGGCCGATCCCGATCCGGATCGGCCGATTCTGCAATCCATGCGCGGAATCGGTCGGAATCGGTAGGAATCGGTAGGAATCGGTCGGAATCGGTCCGGAATCGGCCGGAATCGGTCCGGAATCGGAATCGGACCCGGAAGCGGATCGTTTTTTTCCTTTCTTTGCTATCCCAGCCGGATCGGCCAGAATCGGTCCGAATCGGCCGGAATCGGTCCGGAATCGGATCGGAATCGGAATCGGATCGGTTTTTTTTTTTCGTTTTTTTTCCTTACCGATTCTGGATCGATTTTCTTCAATTGAATCGGTCGGAATCGGTCCGATCCGATCCGATCCGGATCGGATCGGTACCCACCGATCCCGATTCCGATTCCGATCCCGCGATCCTTGGTGGCGCGGGCATGCTCCCATAGCCAGCGATCCTTCCCCCAATATGGCTAAGTCAAGGCTGGCCACTTTGCATGGCGAAATTTCACTAAGTTGGAAAATGACCGGCATGCCGTCGTAATGCCGAAAATTTCCAAAGTAGTGGAGAACCTAAATTGGAGGAAAGATTGATTTATATTGTACACCGATGTACCCCAATGAAACCGGGCACTAATAGTAACCCGATGGGCCGACTGAGATGCAAACCATCAAACAAAATAAACAACATAATCAAATCTGAAAATTCTACATCAAAACAAAAAATCAGAATTAAAAGAAAATCTGAAATTCAAACTTGAAATCACACTGATTTAATACAACAACCGAACTTCAACAAAGGAGTGAACCGGTTTTGAATCAAATCAAACTAACATCAGATTTTGATCAAATCCAAACACATAAAATTCAAATTTCGATCAAATCTATAAAACCAAACAAAATCAGATCAGGAATAATCTACCAAAAACAGATTCCAACCGACTTCAACCAAATATAAAAAATCTGGTTTTTGGTAATCTGAAAATCCATTCAAAAAGACACTAAACCTTGCTCAAATAAATGACAAAGATCAACCTTTTCAAAAGAAACCAAACAAACAACATTCCAAACACCCTAAATGAATCAAAATCAACTCAAAACCAAAAAATCCAGAATCTGAAAATTCAGAAAACCATCCAAATCAAAAATCCAAACATGCTTAAAACACTTCAAACACATCAAAATAAAAATCAAAACAACTTGAGTCAATCAAATTCAAATCAAAACAAGATCAAAACCAAACCAAAAAACAAAAAAACAAATCAATCAAACAAATTGATTCAAACTCAAACTCTCAAAACTGACTTTCAAGTCAACCAACAAACCAAATGAAATCAACCCAAACAAGTCGGTTTGCATTTCATCAGGCCCAAAAGGCCGCTGCCCTTTTGAGTTCATTTTATTTTGTGGATGTGCATGCTCTCCGAAAACAGGTTGCCGTGATGGTTAATCAAAGGCATTCGAGCCATTGCTCGATGTAAGGTAACGCCGGATACTCGCACCATCCGGTGGAGAAGAGTAAAAAATGAAATTTTCAAAGAACCCGAACCTCGGTTCTTATATTTTTAAACTATCACTGAACTACCTAATATTTTAGGTATCATCTATTTTCCTAGATAAGTCCGAGATATCAAAAAATGTCTTTCTTTCTAAAAGAACAGACGCATAAAAAAGAGGTTCACACAGTATCATTTCATTTGCATGACCACTAGAAGAGAAACTTCTTACTAGTCCAACCAGATGTCAGGTTCATCTAGTGACCCTTGATATCTGCTACTCGTATGGCTGATCAATTTAGTACCTTAAAAAGTCTGGTTAGAGACATGAGAGAACAGATAGAACAGTCCATCAACTATCTCACAGACAAGGTAGTAAATATTGAAGGAAGGTTACCACATCTGAATGAAGATCGACCTAGTGAACCAAATCGGTTCAATCATGAGAATAGGAATCAACCAAGTCCTTATAGGTTTCCTATTCCAAATGAACATCCCCATCGACGTAAAGAACGACGTCCTCCTTACCAACCACATTTCGATTACGAAGATCATCATAGATATAGGAATGGAAGAGATATATAGGAAACTAAAGACAAGGTTATGAGGAATGTTAGGGTTGAAATTCCAAATTTTGACAGTTCTAAGGATCCGAAAGTTTACACTGATTGGAAAGATGCTAAGGAACACTATTTTGAATGGTATGAGTTGTCTGAGGTTAGGAAGGTGCATTTTGCAATGATGAAGTTACTTGGGCAAGATAAATTTCATTGGAATACTGTAGAAAATTTTCTTAGGAAAAGACATTAGGAGCCCATTCAAAATCGAGAAGTAATGAAAGTCAAGCTAAGAGAGAAATATTTGTCTTCATCTTTTTAGCATAGATCGGTAGATAAATGACGTAAAATTAGTCAAGAGAATAGATATGTTCTAGCCTACATTGATAAGTTTGATGACTATTTTCTAAGATGTGAGATTATAGAAGAAGAATTAGCAACCTTGTCTAGGTTTAGAAAGGGTTTAAGACCTGAGTATCAAAGGGAATTGTGTAGGCATGTTGCGACAAACCTAGAACATGCATACGAAGTGGCCTCTGACTTTGAACAATTTGAGAGTCTGTATGAACATCGTCCCAAGCGTTTCTATCAATCCTCTCCAAATGACTTCAGGGGTCAGAATAACCAGATTCAGAACTGTCCCAAGGTTAGACCCAAGTTCACCCAAAGATTCTTTCCATCAACAGTCACTAAAGAACCTTTATCGCCACTACCTCTTGTCAAGCCTATAACTCCACCTATTAAAGGGATGATAAAGGAAAGCAACTTCTTGTCATGAAAGTAGTCAAATCGAATTCAATGTTATGGATATGGTAAAACAGACATTACAAATCTCAATGCCCACACAACAAAGCTCTTTGCCTTAAAGAGCTCTAACTAACGAGAACCACAATCCGAACATCGAGAATGTTATTTATGAGGTTGATCCCAATCTATTAGAGAAATTTCGAGAAAAGGATGTTGTAGTGGAACTCCAAAAAGAGGAAGTGAAGTCGGGAGTGGTTAGGTGTACCTTTACTCAACACAACCCTAGCGATGATTAGAGGTGTACCTCCATTTTTCACACTTTCTTTAACTAATGATAAGGTATGCAAACTTATCATTGATAATGAGAGTTGTCTAAATGCCATCTCCACCTCATAAATCCAAAAGGTGGGTATAAATCCAATTGATTATCCACATCCATATAGAGTTTCTGAGGTAGATTCAACTTCTATTCCTGTCCACTTTTGTTATCTTGTTCCCCATCATCTCGGCCCCAATGAAAAAAAGTAGAGATTGCCAATACTGATAACACTTAGACAAGGATAAATCTCTAGGGTCAAAATTTCCCAGCAGAGTTCTTTTAGCACTTTTGGTACCTGGTTGGCAACAAGGTGATAGAGGTAGATTAGAATCTCCAAGTGAACCCCGAAAGAAATAACGTTTTCATTACTAACTTCTTGGTACCATTAGCTAAAAATGAGTACAGCTCCTACCCAAAAAAATTTTAGACCGATTAGCCTTCTCAATACCATTAACATAATCTTCACAAAAACCCTTGCCAACAGACTCCAGAAGGTGATATCCAAAGTGGTTGACAAATCTCAATCCACCTTCAAAGAGAGATAGATTAATGACTCCTCATGGCAGCCCATGACATCACCCATGACATGTAAAGAAAAAGAAAGATGTGGCATCAAAGCTGAACTTTGAAAAGACATAAGATAAGGTCAACTTGAACACTCCTTGCCACCCTTAAAATCATGAAATTTAATGATACGTGGATTCAATGGGTTAAGTGTTGCTTGGAATGATGGAGACGATTTTAGCCCCATTTTAATTAGTGTTGATTTTTTTCAGTTGGTCCACGTTTGTAAACAGTTTTTCGTTAAGGTCTTTTTGTAATTGGAGAGGCCTCTATATAAAGAGGTATTCCCGAAACAGCAAATATACAATACAATGGAGCTTTTGGGCTTCGGCTAAGTTCTCCTACGCAGGGGCTGCGGCCCCGTTCTTCTTCTCTTCGTCTCCCCCCCACAAGCGAGATCTTGATTCTTCCCAACATTCCGGCGATGAGCCATTCTTCCCCCTCTCACCTGTACCCTCCAGCCTCTCTGCTCTTGGTCTGATGTTTCCCCTCACTGGTTTCTCTTCGACAGCGGCACAACAACAAGTCTCCCTCAGATCTGATCAGCAATTCAACCCTGCAGCTGCAAGCACCTTCATCTGACAACTTCACCATTGTCATCCTTCCACGAACATAGCGACAACGGTGGCAGATATCCGGTGATCCCTGGACAACACCTTCCCTTCATCGTTAATCTTCATCGATGACAACACCGGCTTCAAATCTTGTGGTCACTGCGAGACTGTCAACTCCAGCGGATCTGGTTCTGTTCAAACTTCATTGCAATCTGCCCCGACTGGCTGCCCATGAAATTGTACGGAGACAACAAATTTGTACGGAGCCTCTGCACCTTCCGAAATCGCAAGGGCACTCACCAGCTGCCGTTCGGCTGGTCCTCATCCCGTTACGGACACGCGAGAAGCTCTACGATCGCGTTGTCTCTGGCTCTCTGCGATGTCGTTGTCCCTGCGAAGCTCTAGCACCCCCTTTTGCATCATCCAAAAGGTTCTTCCGCACGAGACCACAATGGGACACTGTCTCGTTTGTGATTAGAATCCCGCAGTTCTCACCAAGCCACGTCCTTCATCGAAGAGCTTGCCTCCTTGTGTCCGCACCTGCACGTCAAACTTCCATGTTCCCCTCCCAACAAGATCGTCGTCGATGCATCATGCAGAATAAACAGGGCTTTGTGGCCTTTAAATTTTTAGTTATTTTTGTCTTTAAATGTTGATTTACCACTGTAGTCATTTAAAAAATTTCGATTTAGCCAAATAGTCATTTAATCCAGATTAGTTGATTCCATCCCGCATCAAGTGGTATCAAAGCCCGAATTGACTTGTTCTCACGAGTTGAGTCTTGAATGTTCCCGATCGTACATAAATAAACCGGAGTCAAAACTCAATGTCGAGTTTTCTCCTGAACGGAGAGAATGATGGAGATGATTTTAGCAACATTTTAATTAGTGTTGATTTTTTTTAGTCGGTCCATATTTGTAGATAGTTTTCCTTTAAGGTCTTTATATAATTAGAGAGGCCTCTATATAAAGAGGTGCTCCCAAAACAGTGAATATACAATGTAGTGGAATTTTCGACTTTAGCCGGGTTCTCCCGCGCAGGGGTTGCGGCCCCATTCTTCTTCCCTTCGTCTTCCTCCCACAAGTGCGATCTCAACTCTTCCCAACCTTCCGGCGAGGAGCCGTTCTTCCCCCTCTCACCTATACCTTCCGACCTCCGTGCCCTTTGTCCAACGCTTCCCCTCACTGGTTTCCCTTCGACGGCGACACAACGATAAGTCTTCCATAGATTGGATCGGCAATTTGGTCCTACAAGCGCTTTCATTTGACAACTTCACCATCGTCATCCTTCCACAAACAGAGCGACAACGGCGGCAAATATCCGGCAATCCCCGGACAACGCCTTCCCTTCGTCGTTAATCTTCATCAATGATGACATCGGCTTTAGATATGGTAGTCATTGCACGACAAGGATCGCGGGATCGGAATCGGCCACCGGATCGGTCCGATTCTGAGCGATCCGCCGGAAGAAACAACGATTCCGGATCGGTCCTTCAAACAGTGGTAAAACCTAAAAAAAATACAAAAATAACACTCTATGCAGGATTCCGATCCATCCTAGAGCATTTTGGGGACGAAATCGGCCTGAAATCGCCCCCAAAATGGTGCCGCGGCGGTTGTCTCTCCCGCCCCATTCGGGCGGGGAAGCCGGGGCTACCGGGTCCAGCGGGACCCGGTTGCCCGGATCCGGTGACTTAGTCAGCGGACCGGACCGGTCGGACCGGTCGGACCGGTCCGGCTGCCGATCCGGTGACTTAAGTCACCGGATCCCGGGCTACCGGGCCCCGATGAACCCGGTAGCCTCGTCTTCCCCGCCCGATGTGGCGGGGGAAGACGACCGCCGCGGCGGGTTGGCCACCGCGGCGGGCCGCGGGTCGATTCCGGCGGGGAATCGCCGAATCGATCCAGACCGACCATTTCGGTCGATTCCGGCCCCTATTCTACCTACAAACATCGATCCGGACCGATCTTCGGTCCGGATCGATACTCCCGTCGGGAATCGGATCGAGGGGTCCGATCCGATCCAAGAATCGGCCGATTCCGATCCGGATCGGCCGATTCTGCAATCAATGTTGCACGACCACTAACTCCAGTAAATCTGGTTTTGTTCAAACTTTGTTGCAATCCACCACAACCGGCTACCCATGGATCTACACGGAGACGACAACCTCGACCTATCTCCAAAGTTATTTAAGGCTAGAAAGGCACTGGTAAAATGTCTCGCCTCGCCCTAAAAAGCCTCACCTGCCCAAGGCAAACAAATTTGGTCAAATATGATCCATTTTTTTACTTAATTATGATATTTGTCATTTTTTGTTATTGATTTCTACTCTCCTTAAATTGTTATGCTATATTATAATTGATTTCGTACTCTACTATCGTTAGTTGTTACGATGTTACGTTTGTAATTAACCTTATTTTGTTGTTATACAAGATATATTTATTAAATGATGTATTTATTTCAATATTACAAATATTTTTTTAGATTTATTTCAACTATTTATATTAGCTATATGTATTATTAAAATTAAAATAATTAAATAATATAAAATATCTCAAAGCTTCGAGGCACCCACCCCAAGTGCCTACGGTGAGGCTCTCAGTCCCACACATCGTGCGCCTCATGCTTCGGATAACATAGCCTGCCTCTGTACCTTCTGGAATCGCGAGGGCACTCACCAACTGTCGTTCGGCTAGTCCTAGTCCCATTCTAAACACGCGAGAAGCTCTGCGATCGCGTTGTCTCTGCGATGCATCATTCCTGCGAAGGTCCGACACCCCCTTTTGCATCATCTAAGGTTCTTCCGCGCGAGACCACATTAGGACATTGTCTCGTTTCGCAATTGGAATCCCACAGCTCTCGCCAAGCCATGTCCTCGTAAGGGCTCGCCTCCTTGCATCCGCACCTACGCGTCAGGCCTCTATGTTCCCCTCCCAACAAGAACGTTGTCGATGCATCATGCCAAATAAATAGGCATTGTAACCTTTAAAATTTTAGTGGTTTTTGTCTTTAAATGTTGATTTTAGCACTGTAGTCTTTTTAAAATTTGATTTAGCCAAATAGTCATTTAATCTATTTTAGTCGATTCCATCCTGCATCATGGAATCAGCAGCTTTCTCCATTCTGATTATTAGGGAAGTCGTAGACTGTTATAGGGTGTTTGGTTAAGTTTTTTTCCTTTTGTTTGATCTAAATTTTAAAAATAAGAGTTAGAGTGTTTAATAGCTCTTTTTAACTCCTTCCTCTTTTTTAAAAGTGGAATACTCCGCACACATAATCTCTTTCGAAATAAAAAAAAAACACCAGCTTTGTTTTTTTAAGACAGACGTGGAGGCGAACGTGGGAGGCAGGACATGTGCATGCCTCAACTCTCTCCCCTCCAACACGGCGGGCAACGGCGGGGAGCCATGCGCCGGTGAACTACCGGAGGGTGCCGATAGCGGAGGCAAAAGCGTAAAAGCCAATGTGTCGTCCTCCTGCCCATTTTCTCCTGTGCGTTCGATTGCTCCGACCGGGGGGGGGGTTGGTCAAATGAGGGCAAGTGGACAGGCGGCACAATTGGAGACATGCAACGCCTCCGCCTTGCTCTACCCTAGTCCAAACAACCACCGATGGTTCGGCTTACTGCCACTGTGTACTTTAGGAACTGGAGTCACTACTTGCTTGTGATCACAGAGGTGATTGCAAGCATTGCAAGGCTTTTCTACCTTGCGAGGATGCAGAAAGAAGCTGGCAAGCACGTTCCTCCACGGAGCGGAAGAGAAGGGGCGTCGATACTCCGTGTTGGTATAGTTTTTGATGCATATGTCGTAATAAAAATATGATAATCATAGTTCCAAATCATTTTACAGGACGACATGAGGAGCCCTCATCACTGTAGCTTGTTTGATTAGTCATAATGCCCTCGTAGCTATTGTAATGAATTTCTCATACATTTTGCCTCGAATTTCTAAGCGGTTGCTCTTGGGTGCATCTTCCACCACATGGGTGTTCAATCTCTGGATCCAGCCTTAGGAAGAAGATGCAGCAGAGTACTTGGAGAGGAACCAGACTTGTTTGTTACTTTGGATCACTGACCATGACCACAAGTATGAGTTCTAATTGCAGCAAAAAAAGGTAAAGAGAGAAACATGGTATAGGACAAAAGATACCAATCAAACTCAATCTTCAGTGCCCTTCCTATGCCTTTTTTGCAAAATTGACGACCTATTAACCATCCTCTTAAATCTTATGCAGATGAAATTATGATGAAGTTATTGAAAGTACCATGGTTGAATAGAAACCAATATATTCAAGTGTTGATTAATTCTACCATCTTCGGATCTGTTTACGGGAATGAATACTTGCTGGTAATTTTAAAATTGTTCCCAAACATCGTTCTATAATTTTAGAAATTGTGACAGGTCTGCCAAACACACAAGATTTATATTTAAATTTTAAATTTTAAATTGAGACAAAAAATGATCTTGATTTCAAAAATAAAGTTGTATTAAAGTAAAAAAAACACAACCAAACATCCTATTAATTCTTCTAGATACATCCACCAAGAAGACCCTCTATCTCCATGCCTATTCATCCTTATCTCCCAAGTCCTCTACTCCTTGTGGGTTGGAGGGGAACGATGCAGTCTAATTGAAAGAATAAGCATTGGCCAGAATTTTAAAACTATATCTCACATTCAATATGTGGATGATACCCATCTCCTCTTAAATGATTGACCCAATGAACTTCAGAAGCATTAAAATTTTGCTTTTCCTTCTCCATAGAATAATGGATCTCAAAGTCAACTTCAGGAAAAGTAAGTTGGTTGATATCAATATGATTGACAATGAAATTGATGATTTGGCAGCCACCTTGCGGGTCAGGCCCGGCTCCTTCCTTCCCCAATATTCGGGACTCCCACTATCTGACAAGAAGATAAGAAACAAGAATTGGAATCCAATTGTCAAAAGTTTGAATCAAAACTTCAGAGGTGGAAAGGTAAAATGTTTCCAAGTTAATAAACACGATATGTAAATCTTTCTTTATGTCTTGATGTTTTCCTATCAAAAAAAGTTTAAATTATAAATTGACCAGGCATAAATCTAAATTGGTTAACTAAAATATTTATTCAATTCTGTAATCGTTACTCAATAACTCTATCTCATAATTTTATAGTATGACTTGTAAGTTTGATCCCTCTGTAATTTGCATAGTCTTATATATCTCCTTTTTTTCCTTAAAAATAGGCATAATGGTAAATTTTTCTCCATTCACTTGACATTGTTTTTGATATTAAAATTTTGTTATACAAATAAGGTAACCATTCCACCTCTAAATCGTTCAAACATTTCTACATTTCAATAGAAATACTATATGGATAACATGCCTTACTTATCTTCATTATCTTCAACGCTTCTTTATATGTGCATACATACATATATACTTATATATAAATATTTAATACTACTACCTAAGCGACGTCTAAATGGCCACCTTGTCGCCTAAGCAGTATTTGGCATCCTTAATGTTTTAGGCACCTTGTCACCTTGACAACTATGCCGTAAGTGAAAATAACCAGCCAATAAATCATATTATTGAAAAATAGAAGTATAAATAAGCTAAAAACATAATGAAAAAAATGGCTAATTCGAGACGATAGAAACAAACATAAAAAAAGAAAGCCACAAAACAAGAAGAAAATACATGAAGCACTTAAACCTGTTCCAAAAAAGGAAAATCCAATACCCAGTGGAGCACCAATTGTCAATTAGTGTGTTGCTTTTTACTGCCTGATTCACTTAAGTTTGGAGGAAAGCTATGCCCTTTGGGTTATATGGGAGATTCCAATTATTGGAATCTGGTATGTGACACCAAGTTCACTCTTCTCATTGGCTTAGTTTTCCTTTGATTGAAATGGATAGACTTGACAGGTCCTATTTTTGAAGGTGACATAAGTCACAAATTCGCTAATACAGAAATCAAACAAAACAAAACAAGAAGTAAAGAGCTGCCTGTCTAACTACCAAGATGGTAGTAGACAGGGAAAAAGTACATGCAAACTACAAGCACACCCTCTTCCATGCCAGCAAATGATTATTAAAAATGGAGGGATCCAGTGGATGTCTTGAGTAGGCAAACAACCAATCCTTGACAAAAGCAGTGACACAGAGAAGAATGGAGGATCAGTTTTCGAAGTATTCCTCAAATATGCTCCAATTCAAAGCCCTTCATATGGATCAAAGCATAGTAGGCAGAGATAGGCTCTACAAAAAAGATTGGCTGCTACACAGACTAACATCGTTCCACTGCTGAATTAGACAAATAGTGGAAATAGGATCCTGCCAAGGTAATTTACAACTTCTGAACAAGATACACTACACATAATTAATGATATCGATACTACAGTGCAAGAAGAGATGATCTATATCCTCAGCTTGAAACCCACAAAACACACAATATACCAAGCCTCTTTATTATCGAGATCAACTTTGGTAAGAACATAGTTGTCAAGGTGCCCGCCAAAGCGCCGCCTAGGCAGCAAAGCGTTTTTCCAACAGCACCTTGCTAGGGCGCCTTGTCTGGGGCCAAAAAGGCGCCCAAGGCATCCAAAGCGCCAGCCTAGGCACCTAGGCAAAGCGTCTTGGGTATTTTTACATGATTAAAAAAATAATTTTGAGAGATTTTGCCCCCTTGATACCCCTCACAAGAGACACTTATTTAATGATAGTTTGAATATATTAAATTATTTCACTATCACTTATACTATCATACATATTTAAGATTTATGATTATAAACATACATTATATACTTAATTAAGTTCTTTTTCAGCTCTTTCCTCTTTCTCTCTGCCTCACTTAATTTACCAAGATTAACTCCTTATCCAAAAATAAATACTCACACTTTTATAATTACATATATAAGATCACTTATATATGTAACAAGATTTCATGATATTATAACAAGATTTCATCATCACTTATACTATCACACATATATAAATTTTATAAAAATCTATTTAACTCTCTTTCTCTTTCACACACACATTATATTTAGTTATGTCCATAGATAAAACACTCATATTCAATTATAACATAAAATATATAATTATATTTATGCTTATTTTTATGTATAACAACCTCCCGACTTAGCCTTCCTTGAATATCGCCTTGACCGCCTAGGCGACGCCTAGGCGACGCCTAAGCGGCCACCTTGTCGCCTAAGCGGAATCGGTACCCTTCAATGCCTTGGGTGCCTTGTTGCCTTGACAACTATGGGTAAGAAGCCTCTCTCTACAAATCTTCCACAAAAACAATCAAATATTGAAAGGAAACATCACAGATCAAATTGGCTTCCACCTTGACACTTCTACACCTCCCCAAGAAATTCTCACTCAAGCAGATTTCAATGAAAATGAGAACCCCCATTAGGGATCCACTTGACCATATCGTCCTATAGCGGAAAACAAGAGTAGGCTCTGAGGTATTTTACCATACGAGCAAACTCACTGGGTTCTTCTTCCTCTGAGGTTTCTTATGAAAAACAAAAACCTCACCTTCCAACAGAGAAGGCACCTAGACATCCATAACTGACGAAATTTTTAACAACAAGAAATAGTGATCCTCTAGCTTAAGACTTCCCGCTCATCTCGTTCTTCCAAAAACAAGTCTTCCTGCCATTACCCACCTAATTCTAGAGTATAACTTTCCAAATCGTTGACAAATTGCTGCAAGATCTAAAGTCACTTATCCAACTTTCATTAATCAACACCCCACACTTAGAACACACAATCCAGCAACAAGAGAGTCATTCTCTTGGTTGAGCTTCCAAAGCCACTTGGTAAGAAAGGCTCTATTGAAACAATCAAGCAGGAGCAGGCCAAATCCTCCCTCCTATTTACTTAAGCATACATGATTATAGCTAACTAGGTGTAGAACTTTCCTCCCTTTCCCATGCCACAAAAATTTAGCTCTCAAAGTCTCAAACTTTCAAGTTTGTTACATGCCGCCCTGGGTATCTTGGGAGTGAAAAAAATACAATGGTAAACTTTCTTACACACATTTAGACAAAATCCACCTACCACCAACAGAGAGCATATTTGTTTTTCGATCCTTGCAGCCTTCTTTCAACCTTGTCAACAAGTGATTACCGGTCATTTGGTTTAGAAGCCTTATCAGACAAACCTAACCCCAAATACTTAACAGAAAAGAACTCCATAACATCTCAAAAATCTGACTTAAGCAGCTCATTTGTTGGCCATTGGTATTGATCCAATGAATTCACATTTCTCAAGTTTAATTTTTAGTACTTGTTAATTTTTAGTACTATTACTACCTCCAAGAAGTAAAGTAATATCCTCAAGTTTAAGCACTTATTTTAGTTCCATGTTAGAGCCCAACTTGATTCCCTCGATGAGGCCATCTTGCTCAGCCTTGTCCCGCGAACAGCTCAATACTTACCTCACCAGTACAAAGAGAAGAGGAGACAAGGGATCCCCTTGCCTGAGACCTCTAAAGCTACCAAAGAAACCAAAAAAGCAGCCATCCAGTTCTACAGAATTTTGTTGAGCTAATGCAACATTTAACCCATCCAATCTATGTGTTCCTAAAACTCATCGATTGCATTATTGTATAGACGCAACTGGCAATTCCAATTAACTCTATCACAAGCTTTTTCAAAATCCAACTTAAGTATCAGGTAATCCCTCTTTCTAGATTTCTGGTCACGCACACATTCATAAGCTGCTATAAAATTGTCTAAAATGTATCACTTAGGAACAAAAGTTGACTAGGTTGGACTGGTCAATTTCTCAACAAGTTTGTTTAATATAGAAGCCATAACTTTAGAAATAATTTTGTCATTGTAGTTGAGTAGGCTGATGGGTTCCTTTGATGTCATCAAAACTATCTTTCTTAGAGAGCAAAGCAAGGAGCATAAATTCAATAATTTGATGAAATTCTTTGACCATAGCTATAAAGTCAATGTTAATGATCTACCAACACCTTTGATAAAAACCTGAGAAAAACCCATCTGACCCATGAGCCATGTCAGGGTCCATGTCTTGGATAGACTCAAACACCTCCTCCTCAGAGAATATATCATAAGTATGAATGTAGAATCTTCAGCCAACTTGTTTTGCACAATATAATTTAGAATAGGTCTCCAAATGACATCGACCTTAAATAATTTCTCATAGAACTTGGCAACTGTGAGATCAATCTGCTCAATGCCTTCTTTCTGATCACCTTCTACTCTCAACCTATGAATTGTGCTCCATCTTTCTCTTAGACTCCACTTGTTGTATTTCATGTTAGCAGCCAGTCACTCCCCTTAGGATTTTAGATAACAAATCTTTATCGTTGGAGTTGCTCAGACTCCTCTGATCTACCCAGTGGAGCCTTCCTAGAGGCAGAATGCTTGAAATTAGAATCAACCCATGCTTACAGCATCTTTTCTAACATGTTTCGATTTTGAGACAAACATTGTTGTTTCCAAAGAGAACATAATCTAGGACCCCCTCATTCCACGAATCATGAATCCAGCTCATAAAGGTCGGATCTCTGCACCATGCCAATTCAAACCGAAATTTTCTACTACCAAAAGAAGCTATGCGACCATGCTTGATGCCAATTGAAAAGTGATCTCGACACCCTTCTTGGATAGATGGAAAGCATCAAGTACCGCAAATTCATCCACCCGTAGTGAAGAAACAAAAAATTCTATCGAGTTTGAAAAGTGATTTGACACCATTCTTGATAGATGGACACCATTCTTGACATGGAGTTAAACCATGTATGCCAGCGCGATGCTTATCAGAGATCTCAATTAGAACAGTGTCATTCACCCAATTGTTGAACAATTTCATTTCCTCCATCCAAATCTTATGATTTTGCC